>KZ309221.1:108144-131882 GCA_000376725.2 Ladona fulva | reverse complement strand
CATTTGTTAAATTTAACTGCTAAATTAATAAATGTAGAAATAACGGTTAAATTTAACTACTAAATTAAGAAATTCAGAAATAACAGTTAATTTTAACTGCTAAATTTATAAACGAATAGATAACAGTTAAATTTAACTGTTAAATTAATAAATGAAGAAAGAACAGTTTATTTTTCCTGCTTAAGTTTGTAAATGAAGAAATAACAGCTCAAACTCTGCTAATTTTCCGTAAAAAATTAACCGTATGAATTTAAGGTGAGTATGGCGTTGTTAATTAAGCGGTGAAATCAAAAGAACGTAAAAAATAAGAAAGAGTCAAAGAGAAAGGGGTTGAAATTGAGAATGTTAATAAACGAATTAAGGACGTTTGTAAGTGTAAGATGACAAGATGGCGGCGTAATTAAAGGAGACAAAAGAAGGACGTAATTGGAGGGGAAGTGGAAGAGGCAATGAAGGGATAGTTTAGAATTAAAAGTCGTAATTTGCGATAAAAAGAGGGACGGAGGGGAGATAAATGAAGGAGATAAAGTTATGAAAAGGAGGAAGTGGGGTTATAAATGGCCAGGATACACTTTTGTAGACGATTGTGTAAGGCGTGTTTTAAATTTCCTCGTTATATGTAATGGCATAATGCTTAGAATGCGTTGTGGATGCTTAGAAAGTGCTGAATATGCTTAGGGCACGCTAAGACTATGCTTAGAGTTCCTTGAAAGCTAAATTTAACTTTAATTTCTTCATTTATAAATTTAGCAGATAAACTTACCTCATTTCTTCATTTACGAATTTAAAAGTCAAATTTAACTTTTATTTCTTCATTTATAAATTTAGCTGTTAATTGTTCATTTATAAATTTAGCAGTCAAATTTAACTGTTAATATTTCCGTTTATAAAATTAGCTGCTAAGTTAAACAAATTAAATGTTATTTTACCATTCATAAATTTAGCAGATAAATTCAACCGTTAATTTTTTATAAAGTTAGCAGCTTAGTTTCACTATTAACTGTTTAATTGTTTATTTATAAAATATGAAGCCAAAATTAATCCGTTCTTTTTATTTAGAAAGCTAAAAGCTAAGTTTAGACAGTTATACAAAGAAATTTAGCACCTAATTTATAACTGTTATTGCATTATTTAGAATCTCAGCCACTAAATTTAAATGTTTTATTTCATCGCATGCAGGGTTTGTTACTTTTATTGACTAAAATTAGAAGTAATTGTCCTAGAAAGTCGAAATAAGTGTCAAAATAAAGAAAAATGATTGCGGATTCTTATTCAGGTCTTTGACTATCTTTTTTGATTCGAAATTGCGAGAAATTTGATGAAGTAAACGAAAATAGTGTGAAATTTATCTGTTATAAACAACCTCTTGACGACTAAAAGCGTTTCCTTAAAAATACACGTAGAGTTCACTTTTGTCAATTGCAGGGTTTGTTTCTTTTATTGATTTAAATTAGAAATAATTGTCCTAGAAAGTCGGGACTGGCGTCAAAAGAAAGACAAATAATTGCCGATTCTTATTCAGGTCTTTGACTATCTTTTTAGATTCGAGATTTCGAGAAATTTGATGAAATAAACGGAAAGAGTGTGAAGTTTATCTGTTATAAACAACCCCTTGACGACCAAAAGAATCTCCATAAGAAATACACGTAGAGTTCACATTTGTCAATTGCAGGGTTTGTTTCTTTTATTGATTTAAGTTGGAAATAATTGTCCTAGAAATTCGAGATGAGTGTCAAAAGAAATAAAAATGATTGCAGATTCTTATTCAGGTCTTTGGCTATCTTTTTAGATTCGAAATTGCGAGGAATTTGATGAAATAAACGGAAAGAGTGTGAAATTTATCTGTTATAAACAACTCCTTGACGACAAATGCGACTAAAAGCGTTTCAATAAGAAATACACGGAGAGTTCACTTTTGTCAATTGCAGGGTTTGTTTCTTTTATTGATTTAAGTTGGAAATAATTGTCCTGGAAAGTCGAGACGAGTGTCAGAAGAAAGGAAATTGAATGAAGATTCTTGTACATGTTGTGGAATATTCCTTTCGATTCAAATTTTGGAGAAATTAGATAAAAATAAGTGGAAATTGTGCGAAATTTGGAAGTATATTTGAGGTTGTACCAAAACAAGTCCTTTAATTCATTTTACATTCCTTTTAGTGAGTCAATTCCCTCGAATTGAACGTAATCATTATTTGTTCCCTAATTATTCTCCTTGTTTGTCTAAAAACGAGAAAACAGAAACACGTTTCCTTGGAAATTCCTTCCGATCTGCGTATGAATTCGAAAAGCGAAGGAATTTGTTTTTATTTGCTTCTCCACCGCCAGAGGGCAGGGAATTCGACCATAACTGCGCTTTTTATTTGTTTTTATTTCTGCCACCGCTTTTTATCGAATAGAAAGAGAGACTTTGCCGCCCCATAATTCCCTGCGCTGTTTCGTGCGTCTTTTTTCCTCTTTCCGCTCCGGAATCCGTTATTCTGTTGTTTTTACTGCTTGGAGTGGTTTTGCGGTTCCGCAGGTGGGAGAAGGGGGGAGTGAGGCCCCGTGGGGATTGAGGGAAGTGGAACAAGTGAATGTCGAGATTTGATACGACCCAAATGAAGAGCGGAAGCGGGCGAAAGATTTAAACAAACGAAAAGCGACGCGCGAAGTCGTCAAAGTGCGGAGAGAATGGAAGTTTTGATGCTGGAGTTGATTGAAAGTGATTAAAGCGAACTCAACGTATTCTTAGCACATTTCACTTTTAGTAAACGCTGCTGTCGTGATACATGATCGATTCAAGGTGTACTAAGCGAACTCAACGCTCTGTAAGCAAACTCAGCTCCTTCCAAGCATAAACAACGCATTTTAAGCAAACTCAGCGCTTTCTAAGCACAATCAACTTATTCTTAGCATACTCAACGCATTCTAAGCGGAATAAACGTATTCTAAGCATATCTAGCACTTACTAAGCATAGTCAACGCATTCTAAGCGGAATCAACGTATTCATAGCATATCTCACTTTTATTAAACGCTGTTGTCGTGATACCTGATCGATTCAAGGTGTACTAAGCGAACTCAACTCTCTGTAAGCAAACGCAGCACCTTCTAAGCATAAACGACGCATTCTAAGCAAATTAAGCACTTTCTAAGCACAATCAACGTATTCCTAGCATACTCAACGCCTCCTCAGCAGAATAAACGTATTCTAAGCATATCAAGCACTTTCTAAGCATAATCTAAGCATTCTAAGCGGAGTAAACGTATTTTAAGCATACTCAGCACATTTCAAGCGTAATCAACTTATACTTAGCGTAGTCAACTTATTCTAAGCGTATTCCACGTATGCCGAGCATACTCAACGTATTCTAAGCGGAGTAAACGTATTCTTAGCATACCCAACGTATTCTAAGCATAATCAACGTATTCTTAGCATACTCAACGCATTCTAAGCGGAGTAAACGTATTCTTAGCATACTCAACGCATTCTAAGCGGAGTAAACGCATTCTTAGCACACTAAACCCATTCAAAGCGGAATCAACGTATAATGAGCTTACTCAACGCAATCTAAGCGTAATCAACGGATTCTTAGTATATGAAGCACTTTCTAAGCATACTCAACGCATTCTAAGCGTAATCAACGTATTCTTAGCATACTCAACGCATTCTAAGCGGATCAACGTTTTCTTAGCAAAGTCAACGCATTTTAAGCGGAATAAACGTATTCTAAGAATAACAAGCACATTCTAAGCATACTCAACGCATTCTAAGCATAATCAACGTATTCTTAGCATACTCAACGCATTCTAAGCGGAGTCAACGTATTCTAAGCATACTCAACGCATTCTAAGCGGAGTAAACGCATTCTTAGCACACTAAACCCATTCAAAGCGGAATCAACGTATAATGAGCTTACTCAACGCAATCTAAGCGTAATCAACGGATTCTTAGCATATGAAGCACTTTCTAAGCATACTCAACGCATTCTAAGCGTAATCAACGTATTCTTAGCTTAATCAACGTATTCTAAACAGCTTTCGATCAAGAAATCAGGAATATTACCTCATTTTTAATAGATTAGAAGCCCCTGCCACACGCCGAAAAGCGCATTTCTAGCCTTATTCCCGGAAATAGATAAAGATAACTATTCTCAACTACAAATAAGCAATTAAACTTAATGTAAACAAAGTTTTGCGATGTTATAAAGTACGCAATTCAGCCACGGAATGTATCAAAATTTGACTTTCCATTGTCCGCGTCTAGTTGACTTTGGTTGACGTATCCCAGGATAACGCGAGGGTTCCTTTAGGGATGACAAACCCTTTCTGAAGAACCCTTTTCTCTGTAAGGCATTATTCTCCCCATTGTCACATCTCCTTAGCAACGGCTCGCCGCCGCTTTCCCGCCAAATCCCTCCTCCTTAGCAACGCCTTTTCTTCGACGACACTGCCAACTTCCCAGATTTCGCTCGCGATTGTTTCGAATTTTGGGAGAATATTTAGGAGATTTATATAAAGCCGGTTTCCCTTTTTAATATAGTATAGCATAGAAACTAATTAATAATGGGTAATGGTATTAATTTGCGAAAAACTGAGTTACTTTAAAAACTTCGCAAAGTATCACGAAAAAGTTTGTAAACTAGTAAAGTAGTTTTTAATAATTAATTTAAGAACTACGCTTAAGCAATCTCAGCTTCTTCCAAGCGAACTCAGCGTATTCTAAGAGAACTAAGCGCATTCTAAGCGACATTAGCGTATTCCAAAAGAATTAAGCGTATTCTAAGCGTACTTAGCGCATTCTAAGCGAATTTAGCATATTCCAATCAAAGAAAATGTTTTCTAAGCTAACGCACAGTTATTTAAGCGAAAAAAGCGTTTGCTAAGCGAACTCAGTGTACTCTAAGCGAACTCAGCGTATTCTAAGCAAACTCAGCGTCTTCCAAGCAAACTCAGCGTCTTCCAAGCATACTCAGCGTATTCTAAGAGAATTGGGAGTATTTTAAGCAAACGTTGTGTATTCTAAGCAAATTGTATATATTTTAAGTGAATATAGCACTTTCTATGCGATCTCAACGTAATCTAAGCAAACTCAGCGTAATATAAGCAAACTTTAAGCATACCCGACGTATTCCAAGCAAACTTTCCCTGTTCTAAGCTATCTAAGCGTATCCCAAGCGAATTCAGCGGAATCTGAGTTATTTTAAGCGAACTCAACGTATTCTAATCAAAGTTTTCTCTACTCTGAATTAACTAAGCGTATTCTAAGCGAACTAGGCGTAATCTAAGCGAACGTAAAGTGCACAAAGCACACCTAGCATATACTTAGCTCTCAAAGCATTTCCTGAGCGAACTCAGCGTAAACTAAGCGAACTCAACGTATTCCAAGCGTACTCAACCAAATCATGCTAGCGTATTTTTAGCAATCCTAGCGTAACCTAAGCATATTCTAAGCTAAGTCTAAGATGTAAGATAACACAACCTTACACTGTTATCAACACATTAATNTCGCAAAGTATCACGAAAAAGTTTGTAAACTAGTAAAGTAGGATTTAATAATTAATTTAAGAACTACGCTTAAGCAAACTCAGCTTCTTCCAAGCGAACTCAGCGTATTCTAAGAGAACTAAGCGCATTCTAAGCGACATTAGCGTATTCCAAAAGAATTAAGCGTATTCTAAGCGTACTTAGCGCATTCTAAGCGAATTTAGCATATTCCAATCAAAGAAAATGTTTTCTAAGCTAACGCACAGTTATTTAAGCGAAAAAAGCGTTTGCTAAGCGAACTCAGTGTACTCTAAGCGAACTCAGCGTATTCTAAGCAAACTCAGCGTCTTCCAAGCAAACTCAGCGTCTTCCAAGCATACTCAGCGTATTCTAAGAGAATTGGGAGTATTTTAAGCAAACGTTGTGTATTCTAAGCAAATTGTATATATTTTAAGTGAATATAGCACTTTCTATGCGATCTCAACGTAATCTAAGCAAACTCAGCGTAATATAAGCAAACTTTAAGCATACCCGACGTATTCCAAGCAAACTTTCCCTGTTCTAAGCTATCTAAGCGTATCCCAAGCGAATTCAGCGGAATCTGAGTTATTTTAAGCGAACTCAACGTATTCTAATCAAAGTTTTCTCTACTCTGAATTAACTAAGCGTATTCTAAGCGAACTAGGCGTAATCTAAGCGAACGTAAAGTGCACAAAGCACACCTAGCATATACTTAGCTCTCAAAGCATTTCCTAAGCGAACTCAGCGTAAACTAAGCGAACTCAACGTATTCCAAGCGTACTCAACCAAATCATAGCTCTAAGCGGTCTAAGCGTATTCTAAGCGCAATATAAGTGCAAATAGGGTTTTATAAACGAACGTATGCAGAAATGTCATTGAATAAAGCGCACTCAATGTAATTTAAGCGAATTTTCAGCTAAATAAACGCAAACTTTCCCTGTTCTAAGCTATCTAAGCGTACTCTAAGCGAACTAAGCGTAACATAAGTGCAAATAAGTGTTATAAACGATTTTATACCGTAATTTCATTGAAAAAAGCGAATTTAATGTAATTTAAGCGAATTTTCAGCTAAATAAACTATTCTAGGCAAAATTTCCCTTTTATAAGTTATCTAAGCGTTTTCTAAGATAGCTCAGCGTATCCTAAGCAATTTCAACGCATTCTAAGCGATTTTAAAGCGATCTCAACGTATTCTAAGCAATAGGTCCCTATTCTGAATAATGTAAGCGCATTCTAAGCGAAATCAACGTCTTCTAAGCAATCTTTCCCTGTTCTAAGCTAACTAAGCGTATTCTAAGCAAACTCAGCGTAATTTAAGCGAATTGTCAGCTAAATAAACATATTCTAGGCAATCTTTCGCTATTATAAGTTATCTAAGCGTTTTCTAAGCGATTTTAAAGCGAACTCAACGTATTATAAGCAATAGAAAGAAGAATCGACCTCTGCAAGTCATGAAAACGTACTTTACGTTCATCTCATATGGAAACGTATTATGGGCTCCTGGGTTCGAACCCGGGCCGTTCAAGAGATGAGAATAGTTTCTCTGGGGGTTTCAGCATCGTAGAAACACAATGCAGTTTGTTTCAGATCTCTAAGTCTAACCGTTTCTGAGATAAATAGGGGGACAAACGGACAGACATTTGGTTTTATATATATATGTATGGTCATACACTTCGAGTTGCTTAGCGACGCCGTGTTTATTTTTCTGATTTACTTCTATAAAAAGCGTAAGTTAGTACAAAAGTTTGAGAACGAATTCCCGTTTGCAAACTTCGCCGGGAAAGGAAAACGCCGTTCGTTTGTTTGAGTGAATCCCATTGGTGGAAAATAAAGCGTCCATTAACTAATTGATTTGAGAAGAAATGGAATTGGCGACGAAAAGTGCGGATTCGAAACACCTGTGGATGGCGAAATTGGATTGAATCAAAGCAGAGGATGTGAAATGTGTTGGTTGACGAATAGCGGGAGAATTTGAAAGCGTGAGATGCACGTTTAAGCACTGATTAACGTGATGTGGAATACGTAAGTTATTCAAATTCAGGACCAAATCTCTAATTAGCAAATTCGTTATTAATGACTTAGTTTAATTAATGGCTAACTATCTCTATTTATATCGTATTTATACACTCGTTTCTGCTTAATAACTCATTATATACTAAGTGGACCAATCAGGCAGTAAGCGAAGTCTATAGATGCTAAGCGAAGTCATCAGGTACTAAGCGGTCTCATCTGGTGCTAAGCGAAGTCATCAGATGCTAAGCGTACTCATCAGGTCCTAAGCAATGTCATCTGGTGCTAAGCGAAGTCATCAGATGCTAATCAGTCTCATCTGGTACTAAGCGAAGTCATCAGATGCTAAGCAAAGTCATCAGATGCTAAGCGAAGTCATCAAAAGATAAAGGTAATCATCAGAAGCTAAGCGGTCTCATCTGGTGCTAAGCGAAGTCATCAGATGCTAAGCGAAGTCATCAGGCACTAAGCGAAGTCATCAGAAGCTAAGCGGTCTCATCTGTTGCTAAGAGAAGTCATCAGAAGCTAAGCAAAGTTATCAGATGCTAAGCGAAGTCATCAGGTGCTAAGCGGTCTCATCTGGTGCTAAGCGAAGTCATCAGATGCTACGCGAACTTATCTTGTGCTTAGCGAATTCATCAGATGCTAAGCGTAGTCATCAGAAGATAAAGGAAATCATCAGAAGCTAAGCGGTCTCATCTGGTGCTAAGCGAAGTCATCAGATGCTAAACGAACTCATCAGAAGCTAAGCGGTCTCATCTGATGCTAAGCGAAGTCATGAGATGCTAAGCGAACTAACCTGTGATCTGAGAGGAAATTTTAGGAGAGAATTTATAACCGTTTCAAATTAAAATTTTTCTATATCTATATAGGAGTATTTAATGTTTTATTCACAGAAAAACTACGAATTTTGTTATATTAATTTTATGTGGAAAAAAGTTAAATTTGTTCGTTTTAATAAAGGTTTGCGAAAAGAGTTTAACTAACGGAAAATCCAATAGATATTTTCTTCGAAAACGTTAACTGTCGTTTTAGAAATAAATTCGCGGATTTAAGTCACTTTTAAAACTTTTCGAAATCTTTAGAAATACTCGGAAATTAACGAAAGATTATTTAAGTCGCAGCGAGGCATGTCTATTGTCTGGCTATCTACGCTTTAGCTAAGCCAACTCAGCGTTTTCTAAGCGAACTTAGCGTATTCTAAGCGAACCCAGCGCATCGTTAACAATATTTTCCTATACTAAGCTATATCTGTGATATTTAGCGAACTCAGCGTTTTCTAAGCGAACTGAGCGTAATATAAGCGAATGTTAAGAAAACCCAACGTATTCTAAGCAAATCAGAGGAAATTTAGTAAGCGAATGTCGAGATGTGATACGAAAATTAATTTGTGTTGAAATTTATATCGAATTTGGATGGTGAGAGAAATCATTAACATCTAAGCGGACTTTTTAGATACTAAGCGAACTCATCTGACACCTAGCCAGCTTATCGGATTCTAAGCGAACTCATCAGGTGCTAAGCGAAGTACTCATTAGACGCTAAATGGACTTATCGGATGCTTCTAAGTGATCTCAACGTATTCTTAGCGGAGAAAGCTTGTTCTAAGCGCACTCAGCACATCTCTATTTACCCTAGCGTATTCTCAGGAAACTCAGCTACTCTAAGCAATCCTTCATAATTCTAAGTTATCTAAGCGTATTCTAAGCAATCTCAATGTACTTAAAGCGATCTCAACGTATTCTTAGCGGAGAAAGCGTGTTCTAAGCGAATTCAGCATATCATTACTTAATATACCGTATTCTAAGGGAACTCAGCTATTCTAAGCAATCCTTCATTATTCTGAGCTATCTAAGCGTATTCTAAGCAAACTCAACGTATTCTAAGCGATCTGAACGTATTCTTAGCAGAGAAAGCGTGTTCTAAGCGCACTCAGCATAACTTTACTTATTATACCGTATTCTCAGGGAACTCAGCTATTCTAAGCAATCCTTCATTATTCTGAGCTATCTAAGCGTATTCTAAGCAAACTCAACGTATTCAAAGCGAACTCAACGTATTAATAGCGGAGAAAAAGCGTGTTTTAGGCGAATTCAGCATATCATTACTTATTCTATTGTATTCTAATGGAACTCAGCTATTCTAAGCTATCTAAGCGTATTCTAAGCAAACTCAACGTACTCAAAGCGATCTCAACGTATTCATAGCGGAGAAAGCGTGTTCTAAGCGCACTCAGCATATCTCTATTTACCCTAGCGTATTGTCAGTAACCTCAGCGCATTCGCTCTTAAGTTTTGAGCAAACTTTTCCCTCAAAACTTCCCGAAAATGCACTTTTCTTCGAATCTAAGGTTCGTTAACCTCCAAAACTTTGATCAAATTAAAGTTGGACAACTCCAATCCAACTAAAGTAGGATTCCGAACTAACTTCGCGAGGGAAAAAAGGAATTTCAAACTTTGATTCCCCGACTCAAGTGGGTCGCCATGGCGACACAGTTTCGAAACAAAGTTTCATTTACTTTCTCAAGGACGAATACCTGCCGTTTTTTTATTAGTTTAGTTTCACAGAGTTGGGAAAGTGACGCGGTACCAAAATCTGCAGGAATAGGCTGGTTTAGATGCGTCTCCTGGCAACGCCGCCTTTTCGTTCACCTGTTTCAACAAGCTTGGATAATTTAATTGTTTAATTTCAACGCAAATGTTCACCTAGCAACGATAATTTATCTTCTTTTACATAATCTAAATGATGAAAACCAATTTCTTTTCCTCTCTAATAACTTTCCCGCGTACAAACGACAATTTCAAACTTACCTTAGGTGTCCCACACGGCATCGTACTCGGCCCAAAACTCTTTCAGATTTGTATCAATGCCCAGGCGACAAAATTGATAGCAAAGTGATACTTGTTCTTTCTATATTTCGCTTAATACGCACAGGGTTAGCTTAGAAAGTGCTGAGTCCGCTTAGCAATTCTTTAGTACTCTTGCAATACAATTAGTTTGCTTTGATTACGCCAAATACGCCTAAAATTCAATGCATACGCTTAGATTGCGTTGAGTTCGCTTAAACGGCGCTTAGAATGCGCTGAATACACTTACCAAACGTTGAGTACGATTAGAATGTATTCAGAAAGCTTAGAATGCGCTGAGGTCGCTTCAGATACGTTGAGTACGCTTACAATACGTTGAGAACGCTTAGAATGCGTTTTGAGTACGCTTACAATACGTTGAGAACGCTTAGAATGCGTTTTGAGTACGCTTACAATACGTTGAGAACGCTCAGAATGCGTTGAGTTCATTACACTTAGAATTCGCTGTGTACGCTTACAATGTGATGACTTCGCTTGAAATGTGCTGAGTTCGCTTAGAAAGCGTTTAGTGTGCTTACTATACGTTGTACGCTTAGAAAGCGCTGAGTACGCTTAGAATGCTCAGAGTTTGCGTAGCATACGTTGAGTTCACTTATAATAGGTTGTGTACGCTTAGAAAGCCCTCAGTACGCTTAGAAAGTGCTCAGTACGCTTAGAAAGTGCTCAGTTTGCTTAGGAAGTGCTCAGTACTCTTAGAAAGCACTAAATACGCTTAGAATCCGTTGAATACGCTTAGAATACGTTGAATACGCTTAGAATGAATCGAGTTGTCTTACAATACGCTGAGTTGGCTGAGAAAACGTTGATTATGCTTACAATATGTTTTGTACGCTTATAAACCGCTGAGTAAGCTTAGAATCCGCTGACTCGGCTTACAATGCGCTGAGTACACTAAGAGAGTGCTTAATACGCTTAGGAAACGTTGAGCCCGCTTAAAATGTGTTTAGTACGCTTAGTTTGCGCAGAGATAAAGGTACAAAATTTGAAAAATTGAAGGAATATCCATTTTTTATGCGTTTTAGAGACTAATTCTTTATATGAACCACTAGGAAAAGTAGGAAATAGGTGTTTACACCCCCTGCCACACGCCCAAAGGTTGAATACAGGCTACCTATGTAGATTTGGGTCCAAATTGAAAGTGCAATTGATAATTTAGATCGAAAAACTGTTTGAAACCTCTTTCTGAGACGAAATTCTGAACGAAACAACGGTTTATGTACGGGTAAAGCACGGCCTACCATAACGACATCGTTTCTATAGACCACATCACCAAGTTATCACAAAATAAACATCAATACGTCACACTTACCATTATAATCGAAACAGTTGACGGTCTAGGAAACTGGACTCCAAGCGCTGCGGACGAAAATCACTTCCCGATCGGAAATATCTGCGAAATGATAGAAAAATAGGTCATGAATAGGCTCAGAGAATCTATAGATGCTTAAATTGCTAAGAAAACGTCGGCGAATTCATAAATAAATACATGAACACGAAATTTTTATCGAGTTACAGTAAAACAAACCCTAGAATCGAAAAATGCGTGCCAAAACGGTTTTTTTTGTGCGCGTGACCTGAAATTGATTACAGTATATCACGATTGATTTCTGAACAATAAAAAAACACTATTTAGCGATATCAATACGTATTTTTGAGATACAGGGGGTCAAAACTCAGGAAAGCATAAGGAATGAATGCATGCAGGTTTTTCGGGGAATTCTTCACATTCTCGTCGCTATGGAAACGTTTAAATTACACATTTGTAACAAAATAACGCAGAAATGAAACTTAAGCCCATATCATGGATTTTGTCACACTTTTTTTCGGAATAATTGAACTTTTAAGTTACTTTTCCTGTTTAAATAGATCGCGCGGGCTTTCCAAACTTCAATTTAGAAGCTTTGCTTTCAAGAGGGACACTTTGAGTACGCTTAGTATTTTATGAGTCCGCTTAGCATCCGTTGGGTTCGCTTAGCATCTGATGGGCTCGCTAAGTATCTGATAAGCCAACTGACAGTCAAATAAGTTAGTATCTGATTAGTACGCTTAACATCTGATAAGTGCGCTTGCTTTCTGATGAGTCCGCTTAACGTCTGTTGAGCATGCTTAGTATATGATGGGTTCGCTTAACACCTGATTAGATCGTTTAGTATCTGATGTGTTCGCTTAGCTTCCGATGACATTGCTTAGCACCCGATGAGACCGCTTAGCCTCTGATGAGTCTGATTTGCGACTGATGACTTCGCTTAGCTTCTGATGAGTTCGCTTAGCTTCCGATGACATTGCTTAGCACCTGATGAGTATGCTTAGCCTCTGATGAGTCTGCTTTGCGTCTGATGACTTCGCTTAGCTTCTGATGAGTTCGCTTAGCGTCTGATGACTTCGTTTAGCACCCGATGAGACCGCTTAGCCTCTGATGAGTCTGCTTTGCGTCTGATTACTTCACTTAGCTTCTGATGAGTTCGCTTAGCGTCTGATGACTTCGCTTAGCTCCCGATGACATTGCTTAGCTTCTGATGACTTCGCTGAGCTCCCGATGACATTGCTTTGCTTCTGATGACTTCGCTTAGCACCGGATGAGACCGCTTAGCTTCTGATGACTTCGCTTAGCTCCAGATGAGACCGCTTAGCTTCTGATGACTTCGCTTAGCTTCATATGACTTCGCTGAGCTTCTGATGACTTCGCTGAGCATCAGATGAGACCGCTTAGCTTCTGATGACTTCGTTTAGCACCAGATGAGACCGCTTAGCTTCTGATGACTTCGCTTAGCTTCATATGACTTCGCTGAGCTTCTGATGACTTCGCTGAGCATCAGATGAGACCGCTTAGCTTCTGATGACTTCGCTTAGCACCAGATGAGACCGCTTAGCTTCATATGACTTCGCTTAGCACCAGATGAGACCGCTTAGCTTCTCATGACTTCGCTTAGCACCAGATGAGACCGCTTAGCTTCTGATGACTTCGCTTAGCATCTGATGAGTTCGATTAGCACCTGAAAACTTTCCTTAGCACCTGATGAGTTCGCTTAGTATCCGATGAGTCCGCTTACCAACTGATGAGTCCGTTTACCTTCTGAAGAGTTCGCTCAGTAGCTGATGAGTGTGCTTAGCATATCATGACTTCGCTTACCATCTTACATGTCCCAAGAAATCCTCATGAATGACGTTTTCAGGAATTCAAACCCTTAAAATTCGAATTCAATTCGCAGATATTTCGCAAAAATCGCGTAAAAACTCTGAATTTCGCAACCGTACTCGAAGAGCCAACTTTCGCATTCCCTCCATTTTTCCAAAACCCACCGAAATAAGTTCTTCTCCTTCTTTTAATTAATTTAAAAGAGGAATTTCCGTTCTCACTTCCTACCGATGAAACTTTGATGAATGTGCAGCATCTCTAAGGAGCAGTGGCCGCTCAAATATTTAACATCTCCGCCGGATTAATTACTCATCCCACTGCTAATCTCGGATCCTTTTTTAATTCATACATAAAACACGAAATTATACGGTAAGGGTTCCTTCCTCGAATTCCACCCAAGATTACTCTCAGTTTCAAGGAATTTAAGGACTTTCTGAGGTCTAAATCATCGTTAAATATATTGAGATAATGAATCCGGAATCATTTTCAGCATATTTATCTACTTTTTAATGATATTCATGAGTAAAATTGTTAATAATGACTTAATGAAATGTATCATGGCTGCCACCGGGTCCCACGACCTAATCGCGACGGGTAATTCCTAAATAAATAAAAATCCTATTCATTTCGTTTTTCTACACTCGTTTCTATTTAATAACTCATTATATACTAAGCGGTTTCATCAGGCAATAAGCGAAGTCATCATATGCTAAGTGAATTCATCAGATGCTAAGCGGACTCATCTGGTGCTAAGCAAAGTCATCAGATGCTAAGCGAAGCCATGAGAAGCTAAGCGGTCTCATCTGGTGTTAAGCGAGGTGATCAGATGCTAAGCGGTCTCATCAGTTACTGAGCGAACTAATCAGATAGTAAGCATACACATCAGATGGTAAGAAAACGCATAAGATGCTAAGCGAAGTCATCAGATGGTAAGCGGACTCATCAGATGCTAAGCGGTCTCATCTGGTGCTAAGCGAACTTATATGGTGGTAAGCGAAGTCATCAGAAGCTAAGCGAAGTCATAAGATGCTAAGCGAAGTGATCAGATGCTAAGCGGTCTCATCATTTACTAAGCGAACTAATCAGATAGTAAGCATACGCATCAGATGGTAAGAAAACGCATAATATGCTAAGCGAACTAATCAGATGCTAAGCAAAGTCATCAGATGGTAAGCGGAATCATCAGATGCTAAGCTAAGTCACAAATGCACGAAGTTACTATCTTAGTGTCCCTTCCTCGAATTCCACCCAAGATTACTCTCAGTTTCAAGGAATTTAAGGACTTTCTGAGGTCTAAATCATCCTTATATACCATAAGATAATGAATCCGGAATCATTTTCACCATATTTATTTACTTTTTAATGATATTCATGAGGAAAATCGTTAATAATGACTGAATTTAATGTGTCATGGCTAAAAAACTATGCATTTCGTATTTCTACACTCGTTTCCACATAATAACTCATTATATACTAAGCGGTCTCATCAGGCAATAAGCTAAGTCATCATATGCTAATAATAATAATAATAAAACGTCTTTATTAGGGCTTTAAACGTCTTTATTATTCTAAGTGAATTCATCAGATGCTAAGCGAAGTCATCAGATGCTAAGCGAAGTCATCAGAAGATAAGCGAAGTCATCAGGTATTAAGTGAAGTCATCAGAAGCTAAGCGGTCTCATCTGATGCTAAGCGAAGTCATCAGATGCTAAGCGAAGTTATATAAAGCTAAGCGAACTCATCAGATGCTAAGCGAAGTCATCAGAAGATAAGGGAAATCATCAGTAGCTAAGCGGTCTCAACCCATTCTAAGCGGATTCAACACATTATTAGCTGATTAAACACATTCTAAGCGGACTCAACGTAGTCTAAGCGGACTCAACACATTTTAAGCGGACTCAACACATTCTAAGCGGACTCAACACATTCTAAGCGGTTTCAACCCATTCTAATCGGTTTCAACCCATTCTAATCGGTTTCAACCCATTCTAATCGGATTCAACTCATTCTATGTTCCCGAATATAGCATTAAAAGAAAATACACGACTTAAACCGTCGGCAAAACGTCCCACTCCTTTCAATGTCGGCAATACGTCCCATTGTACGAAATTGAAACCAGAATCCCTGCGAATCCTTAATAAATCGTTTATTTCCATCGGAAGCCATATTTCGACGAATTCGGTATCACTTTCACAAAGGATTTCTCTCCGTTCACCTCGTTTCCATGGTAACGCGTCGACGCTTTCACCTTCGCAAACATCGATAGATCCAATAGAAAAGTCGATATATCGTCACAATAGTGTGTTTTGAAAATAGAATTTTAACACTTTTTTACGTATTTATTAAAAATAACCTATAATGACTGTATTTCTCCACAAAAGTCCTCTGTGTTTGCAGAAAGAATCAGATTATAGGTCCTTTCTAAAGATTCTTCATCATTGGAATGAAATCCCACAACTTTATAATAAAGTAGAATATTTGTATTTTCGCTTATAACTCTAGAACCATACATCTTGTAATTTTGAAACTTTACCAATTAATAAAGGCCTTTTTAACCAATATAATAGACTACTTTTTAATCCCCTAAGAGACCCAGGCTCGAGCCTAGACGAATCAAAACGTCTCCATAAGAAATACGCGTAGAGTTCACTTTTGTCAATTGCAGGGTTTGTTTCTTTTATTTATTAAAATTAGAAATAATTGTCCTAGAAAGTCGAGAATAGTGTCAAAAGGAAGGAAATTGTATGAAGATTCTTATTCTGGTCGTGGAATATCGCTTTCGAATCAAAATTACGAGAAATTTAATGAAATTCGTGGAAATAGTGTGGAACGCATCTCATAAGATATACATGGAGAGCTCACTTTCATCCCTTACAGAGTTTGTTTCATTTATTGATTTTAATCAGAAATACTTGTCCTAGAAAGTCGAGACGAGTGTCAAAAGAAAGGAAAATGAGTATAGATACTTAATCCGTTCCTGTACTATAAATTTGGATTCGAAATTGCGAGAAAAATGTTGAAAAAAAGGAGTAATACTGTGAATATTATATCTTGTAAACAACTTCTTGACTACCAATGTGACTGAAAGCGTTTCCATAAGAAATACACGTAGAGTTCACTTTTGTCAATTGCAGGGTTTGTTTCTTTTGTTGATTTAAATAAGAAATAATTGTCCTAGAAAGTCGAGACGAGTGTCAAAAGAAGGGAATTTGAATGAAGATTCTTATTCTGGTCGCGGAATATAGTTTACGATTCGAAATTGGGAATAATTTGACGAAATACATGCAAATTCTGAGTAAATTATTGGAAATAAACAACCTCTTGACGACCAATGTTATTAAAATAATGTCCATAAGAAAAACACGTAGAGTTCACTTTTGTCAATTGCAGGGTTTGTTTCTTTTATTGATTTAAATCAGAAATAATTGTCCGAGAAAGTCGAGACGAGTGTCAAAAGAAAGGAAATTGAATGAAGATTCTTGATCTGGTCGTGGAATGTATTTTTAGATTGTAAATTACCAGAAATGTAGTAGTATTTAGTAGCTATAATCAACCCACCCCCTTGACGATGAAGAAGTCATCTCTTTCTAAGCTATCTCAACGCATTCTAAGCGGAAAAAACGTATTCTAAGCTAACTTGGATGACTCGAAGAAATATCCAGAAAAATTGCTGCTTTTTAACACATTTAGCGTATTAATTTACAATACGGGATCTTTAAACAAGTTTCGTGACTTTATTTACTGCTTTTAAAAGACAATTATAACTGCAGGGTACGTAAAAATGGACGAGGGAGTTGATATAATAATATAAAATATTAATATCGGCTTATATTTCATGAAAAAGCGCATGGCATACACAGGGATCGGTGGAGCGGACCCTGAATGCGGAGGAATGAGAAAAAGGGGTTTAAGACGTACCCTAGCGTAAAAGAGAGGCGAATTAAGAGGCAGGGCGTTGTAAAGGGGCTAATTTGAATCTATCGATCGATAAGGATAAGGGGAAATATGATAAAAGGGGAGAAGTTTGGGGAACGCGGAGATGAAGACGAGAAAATATGAGAGAGTTTGGGTTGCGAGAGAAGAAGATGGGTGAAAGTATTGCAAAAAGGGAAAGGAGCATTAAAATTGATATGATAATGCATATGATGCTAAGCGGACTCATCGGATGATAAGCGGAGTCATCAGGTGCTAAGCGGAGTCATCAGGTGCTAAGCGCAGTCATCGGGTGCTAAGCGGTCTCATCAGGTGCTAAGCAAAGTCATCGGCTGCTAAGCGGAGTCATCAGATGCTAAGCGAAGTCATCAGGGGCTAAGCGGAGTCATCAGGTGCTTAGCGAAGTCATCGGGTGCTAAGCGGAGTCATCAGATGCTAAGCGAAGTCATCAGGGGGTAAGAGGAGTCATCAGGTGCTTAGCGAAGTCATCGGGTGCTAAGCGGAGTCATCCGGTGCTAAGCGAAGTCATCAGGGGCTAAGCGAAGTCATCCGGGGCTAAGCGGAGTCATCAGTCTCTAAGCGGAGTCATCAGGTGCTAAGGGAAGTAATCAGATTCTAAGCGGATTCATCAGAATCAAATCTGACGCTAAGCGAAACCATCAGATTCTAAGCGGAACCATCAGATGTTTAGCGGACTTATCAGAATCCTAGCGGGAAAATCTGACGCTAAGCTAACCCAACAGATTCTAAGCGGAACCATCAGATTCTAAGCATAACCATCAGAATCTAAGCGAAGTCATCAGAATCTAAACGAACTCATCAGAATCTAAGCGAACTCATCAGATTCTAAGCAAACTCATCAGAATCTAAGCGAACTCATCAGATTCTAAGCAAACTCATCAGAATCTAAGCGAACTCATCAGATTCTAAGCAAACTCATCAGAATCTAAGCGAACTCATCAGATTCTAAGCAAACTCATCAGAATCTAAGCGAACTCATCAGATTCTAAGCAAACTCATCAGAATCTAAGCGAACTCATCAGATTCTAAGCAAACTCATCAGAATCTAAGCGAACTCATCAGATTCTAAGCAAACTCATCAGAATCTAAGCGAACTCATCAGATTCTAAGCAAACTCATCAGAATCTAAGCGAACTCATCAGATTCTAAGCAAACTCATCAGAATCTAAGCGAACTCATCAGATTCTAAGCAAACTCATCAGATTCTAAGCGAACTCATCAGATTCTAAGCAAACTCATCAGAATCTAAGCGAACTCATCAAATTCTAAGCGAACTCATCTGGTGCAAAGCGGTTTAATCAGATAACAAGCGAACTCATCAGATACTAAGCGAACTTCTAATATGCTAAGCAGACTCATCATCTTCTAAGCCTACTCAACGTACACTAAGCGAACTTATCAGATGCTCAGCGAAGTCATCAGAAGCTAAGCGGTCTCATCTGATGCTCAGCGAAGTCATCATCATTCGCTTAGAGCCCGATGAGTTCGCTTAACACATTATCAGTTGGCTTAGTACTGATGAGATCGCTTAGTATCTGATTAGTTCGCTTAGTATCCAGACTTAGCGCATTCTAAACCAACTCCAAACATATTAAGCGTACTTTACACATCGTAAGAGAACTCAGAGTATTCTAAACTGAATTAACACATTCTAAGCGAATTCATCAGGCGCTGAGCGAAGTCATCAAATGCTATGCGAATTCATCAGTTGCTAAGCGGACTAATCACATTTTAAGCGATCCCATCCATTGGTGAATATAATCGGAGTTAATTAATAAAGGAAGTTAAAGGGAGTTAAATAGTGAAAGTTGCATGAAAAGTGAAAGTAAAATAAACGAGGAAATAAATTCAAAAGTGAAAGGAGTTTATAAAAGTGAAAGTAACGATCAAAGTTAAAGTAAATTAAATAGAGAAACGAATGCGAAAAGTTAAAGTACGTAAAAAAAGTGAAAGGAAGCTATTCTATACTCTCCTATGTAGAATCTTAGACTTAAAAAAGCTCTTCCGCTCAGTTTGCGTTGAGTACGCTGAGACAACGTTGGCGGCGCTCAGCTCCACACCTTTACATACGCTTTCCGACGCTCAACTGTTCTCGAAAGAATCAAAATTCCGCCGCCAAAAGGCAATTATTAACGGCTTTTCTTTTGGGGTTGGATTTACCCCTTTCGGAATTTCTTGAGACTCCCGTCGCCATGGTTACGCCCTCGCACAATAGACAATGGGGGAGACACTATTCCCACCGCTTCTCGATTTGCACCCGAGTTTCTTAAATCGTAAGCGAAAGTCGATTTTGGCTTCGATACGATCGAAAAGATAATGTCGATGGATTTTTCAAATGTAAATTATTATCTAAAAAAATTAAAGGTCCCCATTAAAAGTTTGGCGTAATTTAAACATTTTTGTGGACACTTTAAGACATCAGGTGCTAAGCGGACTCAGCGGAATCTAAGCGGATTCTGCAGAATCTAAGCGGGATCATCAGAATCTAAGCGGGATCATCAGAAGCTAATCGGGATTATCAGAAGCTAAGCGGACTTATAAGACGTTAAGCGAACCCATCGGAAGCCAAGCGGACTCATCAAATGTTAAGCGGACTCATCAGAATCTAAGCGGACTCATCAGATTCTAAGCCGTCTAAGAAGACGTTAAGCGGACTCATCAGATGCTAAGCGGATTCATTAGAAGCTAAGCGGACTCATCAGATGCTAAGCGGAGCCATCAGATGCTAAGCGAAGTCATCAGAAGCTAAGCGGAGCCATCAGATGCTAAGCGGACTCATAAGACGTTAAGCGGACTCATCAGAAGCTAAGCGGACTCATCAGATGCTAAGCGGAGCCATCAGATATTAAGCGAAGTCATCAGAAGCTAAGCGGAGCCATCAGATGCTAAGCGGACTCATCAGAATCTATGCGGGACGCCAAGAGGATTGATGAGTTATTAAGCGGACTCATCAGATGCTATGCAAAGTAATCAGAGGCTAAGCGAACTCATCAGATTCTAAGCAAAGTCAGCATGTGCTAAGCGAACTCATCAGATTTTAATGTTGAGTCATTAGACGCTAAGCGAAATAATCAAGTGCAAAGCGGAATCATCGGGCACTAAGCGTACTCATCAAATACTTAGAAATCTCTACCGAAGCTGAGCGAACTTATCAGGTTCTAAGCGAAGTCATCAGGTGCTAAGCGAACTCAATAAACACTAAGCGAACTCAAGATATAATGTTGTCTCATCAGATTTTAAAAAAATCATCATAAGAAGCTAGCTAAGAGTGTATTAAGCCAACTCATCGGACGCTAAGCGAACTCATCAGTCCCTAAGCGAACTCATTAGAAGCTAAGCGGTCTCATCTGATGCTAAGCGAAGTCATCAGGTGCTAAGCGAAGTCATCAGATGCTAAGCGAACTCATTAGAAGAAATGAGCCTTTTAATTAAAAAAATGCCATTTTATGTTTCTAACTCTACGTAATTGTTACCATTTTTGTTATTATTTCTACGTAATTGTTACCTAAATGATTCCTTGGTTGCCAATAGCAATCCACCTCTTCTAAGACACTATAAATGGCTGCTGTGCTACCCACTAATCCATCTTTTCCCAGTCTAAGATCCCAGAATCTTCTCCGAGGATGCTCTGTGAATAAGATGGGTGACAGTTATTAACCTTGTGGCACACCTCCGTGCAGCAAATGCAAGGCACGTCTCTCCTGGCCGCAGCTGATGCCGCCCGTAATCCCTTTCCTTAATTCCCTCCCCTCGCAGCATCCCAATGGACCGATCTCTCAAAAGGCGTCCAACTTCGGGAGGGACATCTCTCCCACTTATTTCGTCTCTAACTCGAGAGCGTTGCCAGGGAAATAAGTCAATACGAGAGTAGACCGTTCTTTGTTACTAACGATACAGATTTAGATCGAATATGTCAGTATATTAGTTGTAAATTCGGAGTTTTAAGACGTTCTGGGGTTAGTCAGTAATTGAATCATTGTATGATTTTGATTACGCACTTAAAATACGTCTTTTTTGCGAAATAAATCGTTTTTTTGTCATTTTTTACGCAAAAAATGTGCGAATCGCCATTTTAATAAAAAAAAATGTCTTTACTATTTTTAAAAAGAAGTTGAATCGCTAAGGAAAGTTTGAAAACATGTTTTCGCGCAAAAATAGCGGAAGTTTATATTTCAAAATTTCGAAACTTTTGCCGCTTAGCGTCCGATGACTTCGCTTAGGTTCCGATGAGTACGCTTAGCATCTGCTGAGTTCGCTTAGCATGTGATGACTTCGCTTAGCCTCCGATGACTTCGCTTAGCCTCCGATGACTTCGCTTAGCGTCTGATGGCTTTGATTAGCGTCTGATGACTTCGCTTAGCGTCCGATGACTTCGCTTAGCGTCTGATTACTTCGCTTAGCGTCTGATGACTTCGCTTAGCATCTGGTAAGTCCGCTTATTAGTAACTCATGAATCCTCTTGGCGTCCGATGATCCCGCTTAGATTCTGATGGGTCCGCTTAGGTTCTGATGTGTTCGCTTATCAGCTGCTGAGTCCGCTTACCACCCGATGAATCCGCTTAGTATCTTACGAGTTAGATTATCATCTGCAGAATCAGCTTAGTTTATGATGAGTTTTACTTTGTTTATGTTGAGTCCGCTTAGTTTATCATTAGTTTGTTTTATTTATGATGAGTTCGCAGAGTTAATGATGAGTTTGCTTAGTTTATGATGAGTTTGCTTAGTTTGTGATGAGTTTGCTTAGTTTATGATGAGTTCGCTTAGTTTATGATGAGTTCGCTAAGTTTATGATGGGTCCGCTTCGTTTATGATAAGTCCGCTTAGTTTATGATTAGTCCGCTTAGTTTATGATGAGTCCGCTTAGTTTATGATGAGTCCACTTAGTTTATGATGAGTCCGCTTAGTTTATGATGAGTTTGCTTATTTAGTGGTGAGTCCGTTTAGGTAAAGACGAGTCCGCTTAGCATATGATTACTTTGCTTAGCCCCCGATGACTCCGCTTAGCATCTAAGGAATTCACTTGGTATATGTTGAGTTCGCTTAGAATTTGATGACTTTGCTTAGTCTCCGATGAGTCCGTTTACTATCTGATGAGTCCGCTTAGACAATTATGACTTTGCTTAGCCCCCGATGAGTCCGCTTAACACCTGATGACTTTGCTTAGCCCCCGATGAGTGCGCTTAGCTTCTGAGAGTAGCATCTAATGAGTCCGCTTTGTATGCGATGATTTCGCTTAGCAACCGATTAGTTCGCTTAGAACCTAATAAATAATAGAAATGTACAGACATACGGATTTCTCTTTCCTTAAACGTAACCGCATTGGAACAAACAATCAAAATATTGACTTCAATTATTAAACAGCTGACCGGGTCGCCTAGGTAACGAGCTTATGAGAGGAAGACAGGGTGCGTAAGTGCAGGCGGAATAAGTGTGTGTTTAGAGGGTCCTTTGAAGATGCAATATGCCCTCGGAGTCGGCATCAGATGGTGAAGAGGGCCAAATTAATTTCTGACCAAGATATTGCGTCTTCCGGGAAGATTATCCACCCAACGGGCACTTCTCTATGTTTCCATAGACGAAAAAGAAGCAGACACGTAACCATGACAACCTGTAGCAACAGATTTTCCGATTTTTAATAATGTAATAACAAAAAGCAAATGTCTGTCCGTCCGTCCCCCTATTTATCTCAGGAACGGCTAGACTTAGAGATCTGAAACAAACTGCATTGTGTTTCTACGATGCTGAAACCCCAGGAGAACTATTCTCATCTCTGTAAAGGCCCGGGTTCGAACCCAGGAGCCCATATTACGTTTCCATAAGAGATAAACGTAAAGTACGTTTTCATGACTTGCAGAGGTTGTTTCTTTTACAAAATTAAATTAGAAACAATTGTCCAACGATATTGAGACTAGTGCCACAAGAAAGGAAAATGATCATAGACTCTTATTTAAATCGTAAAATATTGATTTATATTCGAAATTTTGAGAATTTTGATAAAATACGCGGAAATTTTGTAAAAATGTTCGGAAATATACAACCCATCCCTTTGACGACATTGTTGAATATAGATTCCATGAATTATCCCATATAAGTGCACGGGGATAATCAGCTCTTATATTTTTCCATAATAAATGTACGTAAAGTATGCTTTCATGAATTGAAAACAGTAAAATAAATATTATAAATAATGGTAAGATAAATATTGAGTTATTATGATCTTACGACGGACTGTTTCTGGCTTAGGAGGACCATATGTATACAATATTAGATATATTTTTAAACTAAA
>KZ309221.1:65322-104756 GCA_000376725.2 Ladona fulva | reverse complement strand
CAGCATCTTCTAAGCGGTCTCAACGTATCCTAAGCGCACTCAGCATCTTCTAAGCGGTCTCAACGTATCCTAAGCGCACTCAGCATCTTCTAAGCGGTCTCAACGTATCCTAAGCGCACTCAGCATCTTCTAAGCGGTCTCAACGTATCCTAAGCGCACTCAGCATCTTCTAAGCGGTCTCAACGTATCCTAAGCGCACTCAGCATCTTCTAAGCGGTCTCAACGTATCCTAAGCGCACTCAGCATCTTCTAAGCGGTCTCAACGTATCCTAAGCGCACTCAGCATCTTCTAAGCGGTCTCAACGTATCCTAAGCGCACTCAGCATCTTCTAAGCGGTCTCAACGTATCCTAAGCGCACTCAGCATCTTCTAAGCGGTCTCAACGTATCCTAAGCGCACTCAGCATCTTCTAAGCGGTCTCAACGTATCCTAAGCGCACTCAGCATCTTCTAAGCGGTCTCAACGTATCCTAAGCGCACTCAGCATCTTCTAAGCGGTCTCAACGTATCCTAAGCGCACTCAGCATCTTCTAAGCGGTCTCAACGTATCCTAAGCGCACTCAGCATCTTCTAAGCGGTCTCAACGTATCCTAAGCGCACTCAGCATCTTCTAAGCGGTCTCAACGTATCCTAAGCGCACTCAGCATCTTCTAAGCGGTCTCAACGTATCCTAAGCGCACTCAGCATCTTCTAAGCGGTCTCAACGTATCCTAAGCGCACTCAGCATCTTCTAAGCGGTCTCAACGTATCCTAAGCGCACTCAGCATCTTCTAAGCGGTATCAACATCTTCTAAGCGGTCTCAACATCTTCTAAGCGGTCTCAACATCTTCTAAGCGGTCTCAACATCTTCTAAGCGGTCTCAACATCTTCTAAGCGGTCTCAACATCTTCTAAGCGGTCTCAACATCTTCTAAGCGGTCTCAACATCTTCTAAGCGGTCTCAACATCTTCTAAGCGGTCTCAACATCTTCTAAGCGGTCTCAACATCTTCTAAGCGGTCTCAACATCTTCTAAGCGGTCTCAACATCTTCTAAGCGGTCTCAACATCTTCTAAGCGGTCTCAACATCTTCTAAGCGGTCTCAACATCTTCTAAGCGGTCTCAACATCTTCTAAGCGGTCTCAACATCTTCTAAGCGGTCTCAACATCTTCTAAGCGGTCTCAACATCTTCTAAGCGGTCTCAACATCTTCTAAGCGGTCTCAACATCTTCTAAGCGGTCTCAACATCTTCTAAGCGGTCTCAACATCTTCTAAGCGGTCTCAACATCTTCTAAGCGGTCTCAACATCTTCTAAGCGGTCTCAACATCTTCTAAGCGGTCTCAACATCTTCTAAGCGGTCTCAACATCTTCTAAGCGGTCTCAACATCTTCTAAGCGGTCTCAACATCTTCTAAGCGGTCTCAACATCTTCTAAGCGGTCTCAACATCTTCTAAGCGGTCTCAACATCTTCTAAGCGGTCTCAACATCTTCTAAGCGGTCTCAACATCTTCTAAGCGGTCTCAACATCTTCTAAGCGGTCTCAACATCTTCTAAGCGGTCTCAACATCTTCTAAGCGGTCTCAACATCTTCTAAGCGGTCTCAACATCTTCTAAGCGGTCTCAACATCTTCTAAGCGGTCTCAACATCTTCTAAGCGGTCTCAACATCTTCTAAGCGGTCTCAACATCTTCTAAGCGGTCTCAACATCTTCTAAGCGGTCTCAACATCTTCTAAGCGGTCTCAACATCTTCTAAGCGGTCTCAACATCTTCTAAGCGGTCTCAACATCTTCTAAGCGGTCTCAACATCTTCTAAGCGGTCTCAACATCTTCTAAGCGGTCTCAACATCTTCTAAGCGGTCTCAACATCTTCTAAGCGGTCTCAACATCTTCTAAGCGGTCTCAACATCTTCTAAGCGGTCTCAACATCTTCTAAGCGGTCTCAACATCTTCTAAGCGGTCTCAACATCTTCTAAGCGGTCTCAACATCTTCTAAGCGGTCTCAACATCTTCTAAGCGGTCTCAACATCTTCTAAGCGGTCTCAACATCTTCTAAGCGGTCTCAACATCTTCTAAGCGGTCTCAACATCTTCTAAGCGGTCTCAACATCTTCTAAGCGGTCTCAACATCTTCTAAGCGGTCTCAACATCTTCTAAGCGGTCTCAACATCTTCTAAGCGGTCTCAACATCTTCTAAGCGGTCTCAACATCTTCTAAGCGGTCTCAACATCTTCTAAGCGGTCTCAACATCTTCTAAGCGGTCTCAACATCTTCTAAGCGGTCTCAACATCTTCTAAGCGGTCTCAACATCTTCTAAGCGGTCTCAACATCTTCTAAGCGGTCTCAACATCTTCTAAGCGGTCTCAACATCTTCTAAGCGGTCTCAACATCTTCTAAGCGGTCTCAACATCTTCTAAGCGGTCTCAACATCTTCTAAGCGGTCTCAACATCTTCTAAGCGGTCTCAACATCTTCTAAGCGGTCTCAACATCTTCTAAGCGGTCTCAACATCTTCTAAGCGGTCTCAACATCTTCTAAGCGGTCTCAACATCTTCTAAGCGGTCTCAACATCTTCTAAGCGGTCTCAACATCTTCTAAGCGGTCTCAACATCTTCTAAGCGGTCTCAACATCTTCTAAGCGGTCTCAACATCTTCTAAGCGGTCTCAACATCTTCTAAGCGGTCTCAACATCTTCTAAGCGGTCTCAACATCTTCTAAGCGGTCTCAACATCTTCTAAGCGGTCTCAACATCTTCTAAGCGGTCTCAACATCTTCTAAGCGGTCTCAACATCTTCTAAGCGGTCTCAACATCTTCTAAGCGGTCTCAACATCTTCTAAGCGGTCTCAACATCTTCTAAGCGGTCTCAACATCTTCTAAGCGGTCTCAACATCTTCTAAGCGGTCTCAACATCTTCTAAGCGGTCTCAACATCTTCTAAGCGGTCTCAACATCTTCTAAGCGGTCTCAACATCTTCTAAGCGGTCTCAACATCTTCTAAGCGGTCTCAACATCTTCTAAGCGGTCTCAACATCTTCTAAGCGGTCTCAACATCTTCTAAGCGGTCTCAACATCTTCTAAGCGGTCTCAACATCTTCTAAGCGGTCTCAACATCTTCTAAGCGGTCTCAACATCTTCTAAGCGGTCTCAACATCTTCTAAGCGGTCTCAACATCTTCTAAGCGGTCTCAACATCTTCTAAGCGGTCTCAACATCTTCTAAGCGGTCTCAACATCTTCTAAGCGGTCTCAACATCTTCTAAGCGGTCTCAACATCTTCTAAGCGGTCTCAACATCTTCTAAGCGGTCTCAACATCTTCTAAGCGGTCTCAACATCTTCTAAGCGGTCTCAACATCTTCTAAGCGGTCTCAACATCTTCTAAGCGGTCTCAACATCTTCTAAGCGGTCTCAACATCTTCTAAGCGGTCTCAACATCTTCTAAGCGGTCTCAACATCTTCTAAGCGGTCTCAACATCTTCTAAGCGGTCTCAACATCTTCTAAGCGGTCTCAACATCTTCTAAGCGGTCTCAACATCTTCTAAGCGGTCTCAACATCTTCTAAGCGGTCTCAACATCTTCTAAGCGGTCTCAACATCTTCTAAGCGGTCTCAACATCTTCTAAGCGGTCTCAACATCTTCTAAGCGGTCTCAACATCTTCTAAGCGGTCTCAACATCTTCTAAGCGGTCTCAACATCTTCTAAGCGGTCTCAACATCTTCTAAGCGGTCTCAACATCTTCTAAGCGGTCTCAACATCTTCTAAGCGGTCTCAACATCTTCTAAGCGGTCTCAACATCTTCTAAGCGGTCTCAACATCTTCTAAGCGGTCTCAACATCTTCTAAGCGGTCTCAACATCTTCTAAGCGGTCTCAACATCTTCTAAGCGGTCTCAACATCTTCTAAGCGGTCTCAACATCTTCTAAGCGGTCTCAACATCTTCTAAGCGGTCTCAACATCTTCTAAGCGGTCTCAACATCTTCTAAGCGGTCTCAACATCTTCTAAGCGGTCTCAACATCTTCTAAGCGGTCTCAACATCTTCTAAGCGGTCTCAACATCTTCTAAGCGGTCTCAACATCTTCTAAGCGGTCTCAACATCTTCTAAGCGGTCTCAACATCTTCTAAGCGGTCTCAACATCTTCTAAGCGGTCTCAACATCTTCTAAGCGGTCTCAACAACTTCTAAGCGGCCTCAACATCTCCAAAGCGGCCTCAACATCTTCTAAGCGGTCTCACCATCTTATAAGCGGTCTCAACATTTATAATAATATTACTAAGCGGTTTCAACGTACTTTAATCAGTTTTACGATGAACTTAGCGATCTAAACATATTTAAAGCGATCCCAACCTTTTAAATCAGTTTTACTGAGCGGTCTAAACACATTCTAAGCGGTCTCAACGTCTTCCAAGCGGTCTCAACATCTTCTAAGCGGTGTCAACATCTTCTAAGCGGTCTCAACGTCTTCTAAGCGGTCTCAACGTCTTCTAAGCAGTCTCAACGTCTTCTAAGCGGCCTCAACGTCTTCTAAGCGGCCTAAACGTTGTCAAAGCTGTCTCAACGTCTTCTAACCTGTCTCAACGTCTTCTAAGCGGCCTCAACGTCTTATATCCTTGTCAACGTCTTCTAAGCGGCCTCAACATCTTCTAAGCTGTCTCAACATTTTCTAAGCGGTCTCAACGTATACTTAGCGAACACAATGAATTTTTATTGGTTTCTCAGTAGTCTCAACTTATTGTAATCACTCCTACGATACACTAAGCGGCATAAACTAATCCTAAGCGGTCTCAACATATTCCAAGCGGTCTTAATATATTATAAACAACTCACGTTTCCATGGCGACCAGTACGTGATGTAAATATTACGATATTTAATCATTAACACGACGAAAATGTCCGTTTTCAGATATACATTTCGCGCAAAAGGTGTTTGGCGCCCATTTTTAAAGGATACGGAACACGGCGGAAATCAAATTGAAATAAAAAAAAAGAGTGGCGATTTGGATTCAGCGGACATGTTGTCCCCCAAATTCGATTGACGTCAGCTGCACCTTCTTTTATTTTATTATCGCCGTTCTATATTCCGGGCGCGTGCGGAAGACGACGCTCTTTTGTTTTTACATAAAAACATCCGAAAGTCGACGAAAGAATACACCTTTTTTTAGGATTTCGGCCATCTTTGAGGGAAACGAGTTTATATCGATTATTTTATTACGATTATCGATTACGTTATTTTAGCGATAAAAGGAAATATATCGAAGATAAGCAGTCTCGATTCGGAAATAAGATACATATCGAAGTATACTAAGCGCACTCAGCGTAAACTAAGCGGTGTCAACATGTTCTAAGCGCATTCTAAGCGGACAAAAGTTTGCTAGAAGTTTTAACTTTTACTAAGCTACGTAAAGTACAATATTAAAGGCTAAGTAAATGTTCTAAGCGTACGTAACTTATNTTGAGTTATTCTGATCTTACGACGGACTGTTTCTGGCTTCGGAGGACTAAATATATGCGATAATAGATGTATTTTTAAACTAAATTTAGTTCCGTCATGATTGACGGGGGCGTTTGCTAGTTACTTATAATAAGCTAAATTGCAAATAAAAATCGCGTGAAATCTTACGGAAGCACATTATTAACTTATCTCCATTGTTCGGTCCTGGGCGGTGGAGAATCCGAGCTTCTAAGCTATCTTAGCACACTTTAAGCAATTCCAACGTATTCTAAGCAAATTCAACAAACTTTCAACGGACCTATTAAAAGCAGTGTCAGCGTCCTCTAAGTGGACCAAATGTATTCCAAGCGGACTCAACATACTCCAAGCGGATTCTCAGCGGACTCAACAGTCTCTAATCATACCCAACGTATTCCAAGCGGACTCAACTCTTTCTAAGCGGACTCAGCGCATTCTAAGCGGACTCAACGCTTTCTAAGCGGACTCGGCTCAATCTAAGCGGACTCGATGCATTCTTAGCGGACCCAACGTAATCTAAGCGGACTTAACATACTCTAAGCCGACCTATAGTTCTCTAATAGTACCCAACGTATTCTAGGAAGAATCAGTATATTCTAAGCGTACTGAACGTATTCTACGCTGACTCAAGGTATTCTAAGCGGATTCAACATATTCTAAGCGGACCCAACGCATTCTAAGCGGACTCAACATACTCTAATCGTACCCAACGTATTCTAAGCGGACTCAACAGTCTCTAATCATTCCCAACGCATTCTAAGCGGACTGAACATACTCTAAGCGGACCCACAGTTCTCTAATCGTACCCAACGTACTCTAAGAGGAATCAGGGTATTCTAAGCGTACTGAACGTATTCTAAGCGGACTCAACGTACCTTAAGCGGACCCAACTTAGTCTTAAATCGTATAGGATACGATGGTTGTATCGCATTGTTCGTTACAGCGGTGAGCGGCGGAGAATCCGAGCATCTGTCGTCATAGAAACAACGTCTCCATTTTTAAGTGCTCTTTGAGGAAGACATCCCTATGTGATAATGTCCGTCCTGAAATTAATTTCATCCCTTGTCTGCAGCATCCCTCTCATATGGACCAGCTGATGCTCCCCTCTCTCCAAACACGCCTTCTTCTCGGCAATACAGAGACCCCGTCTTCGGGTATTGTTCACTTGAAACCATAGCAACGGCGAGGATTTGTTGAATTACATCCAGGCTCGATGTACATGAAGGTTTACGTATGTAAGTATTATCTATGTACCCATTAAGGTGATTAAAATATAGGAAAAATGCCCGCTTAGAGTACGTTAAGCCCACTTAGACTACTTTGGGTCCGCTTAAGAGTTCGTTGAGTCNAAGCGGTCTCAACATGTTCTAAGCGATCTCAACATGTTCTAAGCGGTCTCAACACGTTCTAAGCGGACTCAACGTGTTCTAAGCGCATTTTAAGCGGACGAAAGTTTGCTAGAAGTTTTAACTTTTACTAAGCTATGTAAACTACAATATTAAAGGCTAAGTAAATGTTCTAAGCGTACGTAACGTATACTAAGCAGTCTCAACATGTTCTAAGCGGTCTCAACATGTTCTAAGCGATCTCAACATGTTCTAAGCGGTCTCAACACGTTCTAAGCGGACTCAACGTGTTCTAAGCGCATTTTAAGCGGACGAAAGTTTGCTAGAAGTTTTAACTTTTACTAAGCTATGTAAACTACAATATTAAAGGCTAAGTAAATGTTCTAAGCGTACGTAACGTATACTAAGCAGTCTCAACATGTTCTAAGCGGTCTCAACATGTTCTAAGCGATCTCAACATGTTCTAAGCGGTCTCAACACGTTCTAAGCGGACTCAACGTGTTCTAAGCGCATTTTAAGCGGACGAAAGTTTGCTAGAAGTTTTAACTTTTACTAAGCTATGTAAACTACAATATTAAAGGCTAAGTAAATGTTCTAAGCGTACGTAACGTATACTAAGCAGTCTCAACATGTTCTAAGCGGTCTCAACATGTTCTAAGCGATCTCAACATGTTCTAAGCGGTCTCAACACGTTCTAAGCGGACTCAACGTGTTCTAAGCGCATTTTAAGCGGACGAAAGTTTGCTAGAAGTTTTAACTTTTACTAAGCTATGTAAACTACAATATTAAAGGCTAAGTAAATGTTCTAAGCGTACGTAACGTATACTAAGCAGTCTCAACATGTTCTAAGCGGTCTCAACATGTTCTAAGCGATCTCAACATGTTCTAAGCGGTCTCAACACGTTCTAAGCGGACTCAACGTGTTCTAAGCGCATTTTAAGCGGACGAAAGTTTGCTAGAAGTTTTAACTTTTACTAAGCTATGTAAACTACAATATTAAAGGCTAAGTAAATGTTCTAAGCGTACGTAACGTATACTAAGCAGTCTCAACATGTTCTAAGCGGTCTCAACATGTTCTAAGCGATCTCAACATGTTCTAAGCGGTCTCAACACGTTCTAAGCGGACTCAACGTGTTCTAAGCGCATTTTAAGCGGACGAAAGTTTGCTAGAAGTTTTAACTTTTACTAAGCTATGTAAACTACAATATTAAAGGCTAAGTAAATGTTCTAAGCGTACGTAACGTATACTAAGCAGTCTCAACATGTTCTAAGCGGTCTCAACATGTTCTAAGCGATCTCAACATGTTCTAAGCGGTCTCAACACGTTCTAAGCGGACTCAACGTGTTCTAAGCGCATTTTAAGCGGACGAAAGTTTGCTAGAAGTTTTAACTTTTACTAAGCTATGTAAACTACAATATTAAAGGCTAAGTAAATGTTCTAAGCGTACGTAACGTATACTAAGCAGTCTCAACATGTTCTAAGCGGTCTCAACATGTTCTAAGCGATCTCAACATGTTCTAAGCGGTCTCAACACGTTCTAAGCGGACTCAACGTGTTCTAAGCGCATTTTAAGCGGACGAAAGTTTGCTAGAAGTTTTAACTTTTACTAAGCTATGTAAACTACAATATTAAAGGCTAAGTAAATGTTCTAAGCGTACGTAACGTATACTAAGCAGTCTCAACATGTTCTAAGCGGTCTCAACATGTTCTAAGCGATCTCAACATGTTCTAAGCGGTCTCAACACGTTCTAAGCGGACTCAACGTGTTCTAAGCGCATTTTAAGCGGACGAAAGTTTGCTAGAAGTTTTAACTTTTACTAAGCTATGTAAACTACAATATTAAAGGCTAAGTAAATGTTCTAAGCGTACGTAACGTATACTAAGCAGTCTCAACATGTTCTAAGCGGTCTCAACATGTTCTAAGCGATCTCAACATGTTCTAAGCGGTCTCAACACGTTCTAAGCGGACTCAACGTGTTCTAAGCGCATTTTAAGCGGACGAAAGTTTGCTAGAAGTTTTAACTTTTACTAAGCTATGTAAACTACAATATTAAAGGCTAAGTAAATGTTCTAAGCGTACGTAACGTATACTAAGCAGTCTCAACATGTTCTAAGCGGTCTCAACATGTTCTAAGCGATCTCAACATGTTCTAAGCGGTCTCAACACGTTCTAAGCGGACTCAACGTGTTCTAAGCGCATTTTAAGCGGACGAAAGTTTGCTAGAAGTTTTAACTTTTACTAAGCTATGTAAACTACAATATTAAAGGCTAAGTAAATGTTCTAAGCGTACGTAACGTATACTAAGCAGTCTCAACATGTTCTAAGCGGTCTCAACATGTTCTAAGCGATCTCAACATGTTCTAAGCGGTCTCAACACGTTCTAAGCGGACTCAACGTGTTCTAAGCGCATTTTAAGCGGACGAAAGTTTGCTAGAAGTTTTAACTTTTACTAAGCTATGTAAACTACAATATTAAAGGCTAAGTAAATGTTCTAAGCGTACGTAACGTATACTAAGCAGTCTCAACATGTTCTAAGCGGTCTCAACATGTTCTAAGCGATCTCAACATGTTCTAAGCGGTCTCAACACGTTCTAAGCGGACTCAACGTGTTCTAAGCGCATTTTAAGCGGACGAAAGTTTGCTAGAAGTTTTAACTTTTACTAAGCTATGTAAACTACAATATTAAAGGCTAAGTAAATGTTCTAAGCGTACGTAACGTATACTAAGCAGTCTCAACATGTTCTAAGCGGTCTCAACATGTTCTAAGCGATCTCAACATGTTCTAAGCGGTCTCAACACGTTCTAAGCGGACTCAACGTGTTCTAAGCGCATTTTAAGCGGACGAAAGTTTGCTAGAAGTTTTAACTTTTACTAAGCTATGTAAACTACAATATTAAAGGCTAAGTAAATGTTCTAAGCGTACGTAACGTATACTAAGCAGTCTCAACATGTTCTAAGCGGTCTCAACATGTTCTAAGCGATCTCAACATGTTCTAAGCGGTCTCAACACGTTCTAAGCGGACTCAACGTGTTCTAAGCGCATTTTAAGCGGACGAAAGTTTGCTAGAAGTTTTAACTTTTACTAAGCTATGTAAACTACAATATTAAAGGCTAAGTAAATGTTCTAAGCGTACGTAACGTATACTAAGCAGTCTCAACATGTTCTAAGCGGTCTCAACATGTTCTAAGCGATCTCAACATGTTCTAAGCGGTCTCAACACGTTCTAAGCGGACTCAACGTGTTCTAAGCGCATTTTAAGCGGACGAAAGTTTGCTAGAAGTTTTAACTTTTACTAAGCTATGTAAACTACAATATTAAAGGCTAAGTAAATGTTCTAAGCGTACGTAACGTATACTAAGCAGTCTCAACATGTTCTAAGCGGTCTCAACATGTTCTAAGCGATCTCAACATGTTCTAAGCGGTCTCAACACGTTCTAAGCGGACTCAACGTGTTCTAAGCGCATTTTAAGCGGACGAAAGTTTGCTAGAAGTTTTAACTTTTACTAAGCTATGTAAACTACAATATTAAAGGCTAAGTAAATGTTCTAAGCGTACGTAACGTATACTAAGCAGTCTCAACATGTTCTAAGCGGTCTCAACATGTTCTAAGCGATCTCAACATGTTCTAAGCGGTCTCAACACGTTCTAAGCGGACTCAACGTGTTCTAAGCGCATTTTAAGCGGACGAAAGTTTGCTAGAAGTTTTAACTTTTACTAAGCTATGTAAACTACAATATTAAAGGCTAAGTAAATGTTCTAAGCGTACGTAACGTATACTAAGCAGTCTCAACATGTTCTAAGCGGTCTCAACATGTTCTAAGCGATCTCAACATGTTCTAAGCGGTCTCAACACGTTCTAAGCGGACTCAACGTGTTCTAAGCGCATTTTAAGCGGACGAAAGTTTGCTAGAAGTTTTAACTTTTACTAAGCTATGTAAACTACAATATTAAAGGCTAAGTAAATGTTCTAAGCGTACGTAACGTATACTAAGCAGTCTCAACATGTTCTAAGCGGTCTCAACATGTTCTAAGCGATCTCAACATGTTCTAAGCGGTCTCAACACGTTCTAAGCGGACTCAACGTGTTCTAAGCGCATTTTAAGCGGACGAAAGTTTGCTAGAAGTTTTAACTTTTACTAAGCTATGTAAACTACAATATTAAAGGCTAAGTAAATGTTCTAAGCGTACGTAACGTATACTAAGCAGTCTCAACATGTTCTAAGCGGTCTCAACATGTTCTAAGCGATCTCAACATGTTCTAAGCGGTCTCAACACGTTCTAAGCGGACTCAACGTGTTCTAAGCGCATTTTAAGCGGACGAAAGTTTGCTAGAAGTTTTAACTTTTACTAAGCTATGTAAACTACAATATTAAAGGCTAAGTAAATGTTCTAAGCGTACGTAACGTATACTAAGCAGTCTCAACATGTTCTAAGCGGTCTCAACATGTTCTAAGCGATCTCAACATGTTCTAAGCGGTCTCAACACGTTCTAAGCGGACTCAACGTGTTCTAAGCGCATTTTAAGCGGACGAAAGTTTGCTAGAAGTTTTAACTTTTACTAAGCTATGTAAACTACAATATTAAAGGCTAAGTAAATGTTCTAAGCGTACGTAACGTATACTAAGCAGTCTCAACATGTTCTAAGCGGTCTCAACATGTTCTAAGCGATCTCAACATGTTCTAAGCGGTCTCAACACGTTCTAAGCGGACTCAACGTGTTCTAAGCGCATTTTAAGCGGACGAAAGTTTGCTAGAAGTTTTAACTTTTACTAAGCTATGTAAACTACAATATTAAAGGCTAAGTAAATGTTCTAAGCGTACGTAACGTATACTAAGCAGTCTCAACATGTTCTAAGCGGTCTCAACATGTTCTAAGCGATCTCAACATGTTCTAAGCGGTCTCAACACGTTCTAAGCGGACTCAACGTGTTCTAAGCGCATTTTAAGCGGACGAAAGTTTGCTAGAAGTTTTAACTTTTACTAAGCTATGTAAACTACAATATTAAAGGCTAAGTAAATGTTCTAAGCGTACGTAACGTATACTAAGCAGTCTCAACATGTTCTAAGCGGTCTCAACATGTTCTAAGCGATCTCAACATGTTCTAAGCGGTCTCAACACGTTCTAAGCGGACTCAACGTGTTCTAAGCGCATTTTAAGCGGACGAAAGTTTGCTAGAAGTTTTAACTTTTACTAAGCTATGTAAACTACAATATTAAAGGCTAAGTAAATGTTCTAAGCGTACGTAACGAATACTAAGCGGTCTCAACATGTTCTAAGCAAGTAAATTTTCTAAGCACGCTAAACGAATACTAAGCGGTCGCAACATATTCCAAGCGGTCTCAGCATGTTCTAAGCGGTCTCAGCATGTTCTAAGCGGTCTCAGCATGTTCTAAGCGGACTCAACATGTTCTAAGCGGACTCAACATGTTCTAAGCGCATTCTAAGCGGACGAAAGTTTTCTAGCAGTTTTAACTTCTACAAAGTTATGTAAACTACAATAATAAACGCTAAGTAAATTTTCTAAGCACGCTAAACGAATACTAAGCGGTCGCAACATGTTCTAAGCTGTCTCACCATGTTCCAGGCGGACTCAACATGTTCTAAGCGCATTCTAAGCGGAATAAACCGTTTGTTAGCACTTTTAAGTTCTACTAAGCGGTAAAAACTATAATAGTAAACGCTCAGTAAATGTTCTAAGCACGCTAAACGAATACTAAGCGGTCTCAACATGTTCTAAGCGGTCTCAACATGTTCTAAGCGGTCTCAACAAATGCTTAGCGTACTCTATGTGGACTAAACACTTTGTAAGAACTTTTAAGTTCTACTAAGCGATATAATCTATTAAAATAAACGCACAGAAAATGTTCTAAGCGCACTCAACGTATGCTAAGCGGTCTCAACCTGTTCTAAATCGTGTCAAAATATACTAAGCAAATTAAGCATATTCTATGCGGTCTCAACATTCTTCTAAATGGAAAACACTTTAGATTTACTTTAAAATTTCGCAAAGTATTAACTTTGACATCGAAAGAAAAAATTAATTTTTCACAAAATATATATCGAAAAAACTTTCGATTTTCGTCTTTCTTTCGTTACTTTAAAATTTCGCAATGTATTACCTTTTACATCGAAAGAAACAATACATTTTTCACAAAATATGCATGGAAAAAACTTTCGCTTTTCGTCTTTCTTTTGTTACTTTCGAATCCGTGAAACGAAAATCTTTCGACGTAAACAGTCAAGACTCGGAATAACTGAAATTTAAGACGAGAGCATCTGGATATAAATTTGGTAAAAAGATCGAGATTATGTTAAGGCAGATGAGGAGTGACAGTTCGTAGGGGGGAGTGAGTCCTTGAGGGAATCCGCTGACCAGTGGGGAATTGTGGGTAATATGTTAGAGGGGAAACGCGTCCGTTGGGGGAAAACGAAAGATTTTCCTCAAAAATACATTTACACGGAGAAATTCGAGTTTCCGAAATGTGGAAAGAAAAGTTGCGGCGGAAAAGCAGTGAATTTGACGCTTTTTCAATGAAATATGATTACATATTTTAAAATTCACGTTTTTTAAACAAAATAGTGGTGAAATACGTAACTCGACACATTGCTAGCGTACTCAGCAATATCTAAGCAGAATCAGCACTAAATAATACAATTCTAAGCAAGCTCAGCGTCTTCTAAGCGGAAAAAATGTATTATACATAAATATTCAAAGAATTCACGATTTTTTAACAAAAGAGCGGTGAAATACGTAACTCAACACATTGCTAGCGTACTCAGCAATTTCTAAGCAGATTCAACGCTAAATAGTACAATTCTAAGCAAACTTAACTCATTCTAAGCAAGCTCAGCGTCTTCTAAGCGGAAAAAATGTATTATACATAAATATTCAAAGAATTCACGATTTTTTAACAAAAGAGCGGTGAAATACGTAACTCAACACATTGCTAGCGTACTCAGCAATTTCTAAGCAGATTCAACGCTAAATAGTACAATTCTAAGCAAACTTAACTCATTCTAAGCAAGCTCAGCGTCTTCTAAGCGGAAAAAATGTATTATACATAAATATTCAAAGAATTCACGATTTTTTAACAAAAGAGCGGTGAAATACGTAACTCAACACATTGCTAGCGTACTCAGCAATTTCTAAGCAGATTCAACGCTAAATAGTACAATTCTAAGCAAACTTAACTCATTCTAAGCAAGCTCAGCGTCTTCTAAGCGGAAAAAATGTATTATACATAAATATTCAAAGAATTCACGATTTTTTAACATAAGAGCGGTGAAATACGTAACTCGACAAATTGCTAGCGTACTCAGCAATTTCTAAGCAGACTCAACACTAAATAATACACTTCTAAGCGCACTTAACTCATTCGAAGCAAACTCAGCGTATTCTAAGCGGAAAAACGTATTATGTGGGATAATTAAACATTGCATGCGAGTTAAGATCCCTCTACGCAGACCTCTAAGCGGACCCAGCGTATTGTAAGCGGATTAAGCAAGTTGTAAGCAAAGAAAAAAACGCATTCTATGTATTCTTGACGCATTTTTTAAGCGGAATCAAAACTATCTAAGCGCACTTAACGAATTCTAAGCGAACTCATCGTATTCTAAGCGTACCAAACACTTTGTAACCGAACTAAATTCACTCTTAGCAGATTCAGAACATTCTAAGCAGGCTCAACACAAATTAAGGGATATTCTAAGCAGACTCAACGATAACTAAGCGGACTAAACACGTTTTAAGCGTTGTCTGAGCGATCTCAACGCATTGTAAGCGATCTAAACTCAATCTAAGCGGACTTAATGCATTTGAAGTAGTTTCATCATTTCATAAGCGAACTCAGCGTATCCTAAGCGTACTCAAAGCGGACTCAACGCAAACGAAGCGCACTTAAAAAATTCTAAGCGAATTCCACGTGTTGCTAGCGGATTAAACACATAATAAGGGAAGTAAACGATTTCTAAGCGAATTCAGCCTATTCTAAGCGTAATCTAAGCGGGTTTTAAATAAGAATTTTCCCTGTATTTTATCGAAGTCCTTGCAATTTATATAAAATATTTACTACTAACATAAGAATCTATAATCATTTTCCTTTCTGGTAACACTTTTCTCAATTCTTTGCCACATTTCTTTCTAATTTAATTTCGTAAAAGAAACGACCTCTGCAAGTCATGAAAACGTACTTTACGTTTATCTCTAATGGAAACGTATTATGGGCTCCTGGGTTCGAACCCGGGCCTTCACAGAGATGAGAATAGTTTTCCTGGGGGTTTCAGCATCCTAGAAACACAATGCAGTTTGTTTCAGATCTCTAAGTCTAGCCGTTTTTGAGATAAATAGGGGGATGGACGGACGGACAGATATTTGCTTTCTATATGTGATATTTGATTAACATACGTTTAAATAGACCTTGCAGGTTAATTTTATTTTTAATTAATGCCTTTTAAACGTTTAAATGTCAAATAATTGATATATTTGATGAAAATTCGTTTATATCAATGTTGAAGTTTAGTTTTGGGTGGTGATAAGGTTTTTCTAATATTGTAACGTAAATTAATTGCCATTTTTGAGGAATATTTCATTAAATCAGTATTGAATGTAAAGTTTAAGCGGGAATAATGTTTTTTTAATGTTTATACGTTAATTAATTGATAAATTTGACATATATTCGTTGAAATCAATGTTGAAGATTAATTTTATACGGAAATATGCATTCTTTCGTTGTTTAAACGTCAATTATTAATATATTTGGTGGATATTCATTATAAATAAATAAATATATAAATTGGCTTAACATCAACAAAGCGAAGTAATAAACTAAGCGAACTCATCATAAACTAAGCACAATATAAGCGTACTCAACGCTTTCTAAGCGTACTCAACGCTTTCTAAGCGTACTCAACGCTTTCTAAGCGTACTCAGCGAATTCTAAGCGTATTCAGCACAATATAAACTTACTTGGCGCATGCTAAGCAATCGCATTGTAAGCTGTCTCAGTACATTCTAAGCGGACACAACACTTCCTAAGCGTAATCAGGGCATTGTGAGTGAAATAAACAGATTCTACGCGTAACTAGCGTATTCTCAGCGCTTTCTTAGCATACGCAGCGAATTCTAAGCGTACTCAGCGCATTCTAAGCGTACTCAACTCATCCTAAGTATGATCAGGGCATTGTNACTCTCGTTCGAGCGGTTGGCCGTGTGGGCCGGGGCAGTTGCATGGTAACGCTAGGGTCCGGGGTTCGATTCCGCGCGGGGAACTTCCGGGGCATGAAGATGCCGCCACCACACCGGGAGTTTTTTCTTTCATCCTAACTTCGGCAAAAATCGGAATCGAACCCCAACTTTAGTGTGGCCGCGCTGTCTAATGTCCCGGTCAACCCTCGAACCCGCGTGGCGGGCGGATTCATTACTCATTCCTTTCATTTTCTCGACTATTTTATTCGGCTCTCGATTGAAGGCATTTTCCCGCTTTTTTTTTAGTAGCGGGTGCTAAAGAACGAGCGGGAAAATGCCTTCAGGAAAAAGACAGGAGAACGGAAAGAACCAATAAGGGAAAATAAAATTTAAATAATCGAAGGATAGAATTGTCACACACTATTCCAAGTCACTCGAAGAAAACAATGCCCGTTTCCATGATCATCATCATAATATTTCCAAGATAAGTTGTGTGTAACATGCAGAACACATAGGTTTCCCACAGAGGTGATAGAACTTTCTGCTGGTGTAGCTAGCGGTGATTGTGATATCATGCTACTATGGTGGGTTTTGGCTGTAATGATTGTATTATGCCTTGTTGACGTACAATCATCACCAACATGTGGGCTATCGCCTTCAGTAAGAGGTTCCCTGAAGTCCTTGGGAGCGAAACTCTTCACGTCTGGTTAGACGTGTTAATTTTGAACAAGGAACACACTAAAAGTCTAACGCGAATCCATTTCCCACAGAGGTGGTACTGACCTTTATATAAACTAAGCGAACTCATCATAAACGAAGCGGAATAATCCGAAAGTATGCAGTATCATAAAGTATATATATAGATATATATTTGTTTTCGAAGATATAAGATCTCTTCAAGACAAGTCTTATTCACTTCCAAGGTAAGGAATTTCCCTCCAAAAACAGTTCCTCCGCCTGACAACTTCCCTATTCGACTTGGGAGTGACCAATCCATCAATTCATTCCCACAATGCACCGGGGACACTTCCAAACTTCTCAAGAAAGCACAAATTCCCCTCTGAATTCTCATTTGCTAAAACATTCCGACACCTGACCTCTTCCACTCCCAAAAATGGCCAAATATCTCCTTTTCGCCATGTTTTTCGCTTGTCAAACGCCTTGGGAAGCTTAGGCTGGTCGCCATGGTGATGTTAGACAGTATCAATACTTACTGTTGTTGTTTATTGAGGAAATATTTGTTGTCTATGGAATTACGTTGGTAACGGACATTAATATCTCACGAAAAAGTCATATTTTTATGTTTGTACTGGTGAATACTAAGCGAACTCAAAGGCTTCTAAGCGGACTCGACACGTTCTAAGCGAACTCAGCGTGTTATGAGCGAAATTACCTTCTTTTTTCTTCGAATACTTAGTAATGTACGAATAATTTTGCATTTGTCATGTTTTATCCTAAAGCTTAGCTAACCCGCATTGTAAATAATTATTGCGTGAGATATAAGATTCGGGGGCAGTTGCGTAAAATTTAAATTTTTCGCGAAGTTCATTCAAATTCTAAAAACTAAGCGTACTTAGCGCTTTCTATGCGCACTCAACATATTCTAAGCGGACAAAGCACATCCTAAGCGTACTCTGCGTATTGTCGGCGGACTTGATACGGATTGTAAGTGAACTAAGCGCATTCTAAGCGTACTCAGCGCATGCTAAGCGTACTCAGCGCATCCTTAAGCGTACTCATCGCATTCTAAGCGGACTCAAACATTTTCTATGCGAGTCCATAGCATTCTGAGTGCAACTGCAAAAATCTAAGCGAACTCAACGTGTTGTAAGCACACTAAACTCAATCTAAGCGGAGCTAATGCATTTTAAGACTACTCAGAGTATCCTCAGCGGGAATATCGCATTCTAAGCAGAGTCATCATGTTGTAAGCGAACTAAACGCATTCTAAGCGGTAAATGACTTATAATAATTGATGTAAATAAACGAATAAATAAGGTCGTTTTGCTATGAAAAACGTATCCTTGAGTATAGGCAAATATTGATACTTTGACGTATTGCGGGGAACATAATATTCAGGGGCAGTTTGTTAAAATTTATAATAATAATCACACCACATTGTATAACAACTTCCTAAGAGTACTCAGCGAATTCTAAGCGGACTCAACATATTCCAAGCGCATTCATAGCATTAAAAACGGATTTTTAATTCACTTCGCATAAATTGAATCCGTTTTATTATGGAATACTAAACGTTCACTTACAACGTGTTGAGTCCGCTGAGAATATGTTTAGTTCGCTTACAACGTGTTGAGTCCGCTGAGAGTACGTTTAGTTCGCTAAAAATGTGTTGACCTCGATTACAATACGTTTAGTTCACTTACAACGTGTTGACTCCGCTGAGAATACGTTTAGTTCGCTTACAACGTGTTGAATCCGCTAAGAATGATCTTAGTCTGCTTAAAATGCGTTGAGTCCGCTTAGTGAAGCTATGAATAGCTTACAACGTCTAGACTTCGCTGAGAATACGTTTAGTCCGCTTACAACGTGTTGATTTCGCTAAGAATGATCTTAGTCTGCTTAAAATGCGTTGAGTCCGCTTAGTAAAACTGGGAAAGTATGAATTTTTACGCTAAAAATGGACATTGTAAATTTTGTAATTAAATATAATCCAATTATGAAAGAAATGTGTTACAATTTACTCAAAAAAAGAAGTAAATTGATGAATTATAAATTTTAAATAAACTGCCCCTGAATCTTATGTTCGACGCAATACTTCAAAGTGTTGATATTTGCCTATACGTAAGGATACACTTTCACTAAAAAGCCTAATTTATTCGTTTATTTGCTTAATTTATTATAAGTCATTTACCGCTTAGAATGACGTGATTCCACAGGGAAATCGCTAAGTATTCTTAAAATGCGCTTAATCCGCTAACAATAGGTTTAGGGCACTTACAAAACGTTGAGTTCGCTTTGCATTTTGCGGTTGATTTCAGAACACTATTAGTTCGCATAGAAAATGTTTGAGTACGCTTAATATGCGCTGAGTACGCTTAGAATGTGTTGAGTCCGCTTAGAACTCGCTACCGACGCTTAGGAAGTTATGTTATTGAATGTAGAGTTATTAATTCATACATGAATGAAATTTGTGAATATTTTAAATTTTATTAAACTGCCCCTATATCTTATGTTCCCCACAATACTTCCAAGTATTAACATTTGCCTATACTAAAGGATACGTTTTCATCGCAAAAAAACTAATTTTTTCGTTTATTTACATGATTTATTATAAGTTATTTACCGCTTAGAATGCGTTAAGTTCACTTACAACGTAATGACTACGCTTAGAATGCGCTAATTCCGCTGTCAATTCGCTTTTATACGCTTAGGATGTATTGAGTCCGCTTAGAATGAGTTTAGTCTGCTTAGAATGCATTAACTCCGCTGACAAGACGCTAAGTACGCTTAGGATGAGTTGAGTACGCTTAGAATATGTTGAGCACGCTTAGAATATGTTGACTTCGCTTAGAATGCGCTGAGTCCGCTGATAATGCGCTAGTTACGCTTAGAATATGTTTTTTTCGTTCACAATGCCCTGATTACGTTTAGGATGTGTTGTGTCCGCTTAGAATGTACTGAGACCGCTTACAATGCACTTAGATTGCTTTGGATGCGTTTAGTTCGCTATGAATTCGCTGAGACAGCTTAGAATGCGCTTAGTACGCTTAGAAGATGCTGAGTACGCTTAGAATGCGCTGAGTACGCTTAGAATGAGCTGAGTACGTTTAGAATGCGCTGAGTACGCTTATATTGTGCTGAGAACGCTTATAAGGCGCTGAGAACGCTTAGAATGCGCTTAGTTTCCTTAGAATGCAGTAAGCTCAATAAGAATATTCTGAGTACGCTTAGGATGTGCTGAGTACGCTTAGAATGCATTGAGTGCGCTTATAATTCGCTGAGTACGCTTATAATGCGCTGAGTAAGCTTATAAGACTCTGAGAACGCTTAGAATGCGCTGAAACTGCTTAGAATGCGCTGAAACAGCTTAGAATGCGCTGAAACAGCTTAGAATGCGTTGAATACGCTTAGAAGGCGCTGAGTACGCTTAGAATGCGCTGAGTACGTTTATAATGTGTTGATTTTGCTTAGAATGTGCTGAGTACGCTTATATTTTGCGGACTAAGCTTAGAAGGCGCTGAGACAGCTTAGAAGGGGCTGAGTACGCTTAGAAGGCGCTGAGACAGCTTAGAAGGCGCTGAGTACGCTTAAAAGCCGCTGAGACAGCTTAGAAGTCGCTGAGACAGCTTAGAAGGCGCTGAGACAGCTTAGAAGTCGCTCAGACAGCTTAGAAGGCGCTGAGACTGCTTAGAAGGCGCTGAGACAGCTTAGAAGGCGCTGAGACAGCTGAGAAGGCGCTAAGTACGCTTAGGAGGTGCTGAGACAGCTTAGAACTTGCTGAGTACGCTTAGAAGGCGCTGAGTATGCTTAGAAGGCGCTGAGATAGCTTAGAAGGCGCTGAGTACGCTTAGAAGGCGCGGAAATCGCTTATACGAGATCGCTGAGACCGCTTACAATGCGCTTAGTTTTCTTAGAATACAGTAAGTACGCTAATAATGCCCTGAGGATGTGTTGAGTGCGCTTATAATGCGTTGAGCACGCTTAGAATGCGCTGAGTACGCTTAGGATGTGTTGTGTCCGCTGATTCCATAGTAAATCTGGACGAAAGGTAGATTCGAATGGAGATTGCGACGGAGAACGCGAAAAGTTGTTAAAAGTTTCTCCGAAGAGATAAAGAGAAATCAGTGCGTTAATTAAGAGGCCATCTGGCGGGAGGACATAAAGATCTCGTTCGCATTTTACGAGCGGTAACGGGGAATCCGTTGGGGTTGCCATGGCTACGGAAGATTCAAACAAAAGCGCAGCGCGCCATCTCTTGGAGACGGAAGATACTGCCTCGACAAAAGACGTGCGATTTTGGAAAAAGAATTTGCGAATTTTTAATAATTACTAAACATATTCTAAGCTCCTTATACATGTACTCAGCGCCGTCAACGTAATCTAAGCGATTTCAAGATCCATTAAGCGCATTCAACGTTTTCTAAGCGGTCTAAACATTCACAAAACATATTCTAAGCTCCTTATACATGTACTCAGCGCCGTCAACGTAATCTAAGCGATTTCAAGATCCATTCTAAGCGAACTCAACTTAATCTAAGCGGTCCTATCATGTACAAAGCTAACTCAACGTCTTCTTAACATCAGTTCTGAACATGTTCTAAGCGTACTCAACTTAATCTGAGCGGTCCTATCATGTACTAAGCTAACTCAACATGTATTGAGCTAACTAAACCGGTTGTAAGCTTTCTCAAGGTATACTAAGCGGTCTCAACGTACTCCCAGCTCACTAAGCACTCTGTAAGTGCACTCAACGCGTGTTTAATAACTGTTAATCGGTATATACAGCAAACTTTTTCGTATTTTTATCTTCAAAATTGAAATTCGCAACTTTTACGTCGGAAACCAATTCTTTCTCAGCACTTTCGTCCAATTTCAACATTAAAACACAACATTACGAGTGTAACAACAGTTATTCTGTCTAAATTTTCCGTATTTACACACTAAAAAAAACACTAAACGCTACAAAAACTAAAAGCTCATTAAGTAAGCGGAGTAATCATTAAGTTAGCGGACACAACGTATACTAAGCGGACTCAGCACCTTCTAAGCTCTCTCAACATATACAAAGCGCACTCAGCACCTTCTAAGCTCTCTCAACATATACTAAGCCCAGTCAGCACCTGTTAAGCGGTCTCAACATACAGTAGGCGCAGTCAACATATACTAAGCTTACTGAACATTCTTTAAGCTGTCTCAACATTCACTGAGCGCACTGAACATCTTCCAAGCTGTCTCAACAAATACTCAGCTCACTCAACATGTTCTAAGCGGTCTTAACATGTTCTAAGCGTACTCAACTTAATCAAAGCGGTCTTAACATGTACTAAGCTAACTCAACATGTTTTAAGCGGTCTTAACATCTTCTAAGCGGTCTTAACATCTTCTAAGCGGTCTTAACATCTTCTAAGCGGTCTTAACATGTACTAAGCTAACTCAACATGTTTTAAGCGGTCTTAACATCTTCTAAGCGGTCTTAACATCTTCTAAGCGGTCTTAACATCTTCTAAGCGGTCTTAACATCTTCTAAGCGGTCTTAACATGTTCTAAGCGGTTTGAATTAATCACCTCTTAACACGCACACTATTTTTTCAACCAATATGCCTTTCCCGAACATTAACATTATGTTTTATATACCGATTAACAGTTTAATGACTGTATATCTGCAAATAAAACTAACTTTAACGTTCACTAAGCGGACTCAGCACCTTCTAAGCTGTTTCAACAAATACTAAGCGCACTCAACTTTTTCTAAGCGGTCTTAACATGTTCTAAGCGTACACAACTTAATCTAAAGCTAACTCAACATCTTCTTAACATGTTCTAAGCGTACACAACTTAATCTAAGCGGTCCTATCATGTACTAAGCTAACTCAACGTCTTCTTAACATCAGTTTTGAACATGTTCTAAGCGTACTCAACTTAATCTAAGCGGTCCTATCATGTACTAAGCTAACCCAACATGTATTGAGCTAACTAAACCTGTTCTAAGCTGTCTCAAGGTGTACTAAGCGCACTCAACGTGTTCTAAGCGGTCTCAACATACTCCCAGCTCACTAAGCACTCCGTCACATTAACATTAAGTTTTATATACCGGTTAACAGTTTAATGACTATAAAACGGGAAATAAAACTAAAACCTTTTCGTTTTTTCAATGTTCTCAATTGAAATTCGCAACTTTTGGGGCGAAAACCGATCCTTTCTAAGCACTTACGTCCAATTTCAACATCAAAACACAACATTACGAGTGTGACAACAGCAAAACAGTCTAAACTTTCCGCATTTTCGGCGTCGTGGTTCGAATCCGCCGAATTCTTAAGAACCCCGCCGATAAATCAATGAAAAGCGGAGCTCCTTCAGGGATAAGTTTTTGTGAGGGACGTGAAAAGGGGGAGATTCCCCCAAACAGGGGTTGGATTGGGGGGCCCAGGGTCCTTCTTAGAAAGGGAATGGGGGGTGCCTCGACACGAACCCTCGAAGAGGATTCGAAACGCACCAAGAGATGTATAAAGTAAACCAGCGCGTGTTTCGGCCATTAATCTGTCGTAACTTTTATCGCAAAAAGCATTAAAGAATTGATGATAATTTATCTTAATTGCTAACAGTTGACAATTGCTATCTATTGTTAACTGCTGATTCTTACTAACTGCTAATCTGCTGCGAAAACAACTAGTTTTTAACAACTGTTAACTATGAACTGAAAGAAGGTTAAAATTGCAAACTTTTGATAGCTGCTAATTCATGTTAACTGCTAATTCTTTTTAACTGCTGATTCATGTTAACTGCTAATTCTATGTAACTGCTAATTCATACTAACTGTTAATTCGTACTAACTGGTAATTCTTTTTAACCGCTGATTCTTGTTAACTGCTAACTCGTTATAACTGCTAATTCGTGTTAAATGCTAATTATTTTAACTGCTAATTCTATTTAACTGCTAATTCCTTTCAACTGCTAATTCCATATTACAGCTAATTCCTTGTATCTGCTAATTATTTCAACTGCCAATTCATACTAACTGCTAATTCTTCTTAACTGCTAATTCATGTTAACTGCTAATTCTTTATAACCGCTATTTCTGTATAACTGCTAATTCCTTTTATCTGTTAATTCTTTTTAACTGCTAATTCATATAAACTTATAGATTCTTTTTAAACACTAAATTTTGTTTAGGAATTTAAGGCTTCAATCTATACTGCTAAATTAATGAAAACGCTATTTCTTGCAGCTGCTAATTCTTTTAAACAGCTAATTTTAACCAATTATCCTAAATTTAGTTAACTGCTATTTCCTTAAATTGCTAACTCTATTAAACCGCTAACAACCGAAACCTGCTAATGATTGGAAATTCCTAACTATTAATAACTTATTAACCGCTAATGAAATTAAACTACTNACTGCTAATTCTATTTAACTGCTAATTCCTTTCAACTGCTAATTCCATATTACAGCTAATTCCTTGTATCTGCTAATTATTTCAACTGCCAATTCATACTAACTGCTAATTCTTCTTAACTGCTAATTCATGTTAACTGCTAATTCTTTATAACCGCTATTTCTGTATAACTGCTAATTCCTTTTATCTGTTAATTCTTTTTAACTGCTAATTCATATAAACTTATAGATTCTTTTTAAACACTAAATTTTGTTTAGGAATTTAAGGCTTCAATCTATACTGCTAAATTAATGAAAACGCTATTTCTTGCAGCTGCTAATTCTTTTAAACAGCTAATTTTAACCAATTATCCTAAATTTAGTTAACTGCTATTTCCTTAAATTGCTAACTCTATTAAACCGCTAACAACCGAAACCTGCTAATGATTGGAAATTCCTAACTATTAATAACTTATTAACCGCTAATGAAATTAAACTACTAATTCTTCTAAACTGCTAACTGTTAAACTTAACTGTTATTTCCTTTAAACCGCTAAATTCTGAAACCTGCTAATGATTGGAAATTCCTAACTATTAATAACTTATTAACCGCTAATGAAATTAAACTACTTATTCTTCTAAACTGCTAACTGTTACGCTTAACTGTTATTTCCTTTAAACCGCTAAATTCTGTAAACTGCCTATCCTTTTCGACTGCTAATTTTAACTGCTATATCTTATTGTGGAAATGGATTCCGAAATCTAAATGCCCCTAATTTTAAATGCTAACTTTAAACAATGTTAAATTGAATTAGCTGCTATTTTCTTAAACCGCTAACTCTTTTAAACTGCTAACTTTAAACCGCTGAGATAACATACCAACTTTTCTAAGCTGTTAACCCTTTTAAAAGGTCTAATTTTAGGTGAAAAGTTTTCGAAACTTTAGTCTCTTCTTAATTTTTTTTAACTGCGAAATACTAAATTTTTAAAATCGCCAATTCAACCGCCATTGCATCTAAACTAACCGTTGCTAGGAAACAATTTCCGCTTACGTTAAAAAAACAAACTTTTTTTTAACGTAATTAGCAGGTTAACTTCGAATGAAATGTGTTAAAATTTGAGATATTTCGGAACGAATTGGCAACTTTGCAAATAAAGCAGTGATTTTTATACTATCGTTTTTTTTTTGTTTTGTTGCTTAGCCATTTTTATATATTTGTATTTTCCACAGATTTCTGTATTTATTCAACGCAATCTTTTCCTCTCCTGATTTTCTGTATTCTTTTTATCGTCGAGATTGTTTTTTGTTTTTCAATACGTCTTTGTAATTTTACATCACTTGTTTTTTTGTGTTGCTCTATGGAAACTTCCCAGAGCGTAAAAAAAGTTCAAATAAATTAATAAAAAAATTACGCATCTCCCGCAGACTCAGCGCATTCTAAGCATAGTCAGCGAATTCTAAGCGTACTCAGCGCATTGTAAGCGGTCTCAGTACATTCTAAGCGGACACAACACTTCCTAAGCGTAATCAGGGCATTGTGAGCGAAAAAAACAAATTCGTAACGTAATTAGCGCATTCTCAGCGCATTCTAAGCATACTCAGCGCATTCTAAGCGTACTCAGCTCATCCTCAGCGTACTTTGCATCTTTTCAGGATGATGTAATTTAACACCGTGAACATTCAAATGTTAGCAATTTCGGATTTAAGTTTGCAGATTCTGGCGTCAGTCCCTTAGATTTCCCTTAATTATCCCTCCGAGAAACTTCCTTAAGGGCATTTTGTTGGAAGAGGCTGACCATACGAAGGCCTTAACCAACTTAGCTCCCCCCCCCAGTCATCAACCACTCCCCACAGCTCTCAAGGCGAGTTTCTAAGAGAGGGAATAGGATAATTTATTCCGAAAAGGGAGTGATGAAGATGGATTCCAACTCTACTTGTTATATATACATATATATATATATATAGACGTATGTACGGGATATCACGGGTTCGATCCAGGACAGCACGACAGAACTCTCCCGGGCATAGTATAGGCAATTTTAACATAAGCAAAGCGTGCTAAGCATATTCTAAGCGGACTGAACATATTCTCAGCTTAATCAACGTATTCTAAGCGGACTAAATAGGTTTTAAGAGAGAAAATAAGCATTATGAAAGCCTAATGAACGCACTAAATGTATACTAAGCGGTCTCAACACATTCTAAGCAAAGTCAACACGTACTAAGCGGTCTCAGCACATTCTAAGCGGTCTCAACACATTCTAAGCGGTATCAACACAAACTAAGCGTACTCAACATATACTAAGCGTATTCGACTCGGTCTCAACATCCTGTAAGCGGACTGAATAAAATGTAATAGTGTCAGAAATAGAGAAAGCAATGTAAATACAAACTAAGCGCCCTCAACCGATACTGAGCGTACTCAGCGGTTTCTAAGTGGTCTCGACACATTCTAATCGGTCTCAACATGTTTTAAGCCTTCTAAGCATACACTAAAAGCAGTCAAGATATTATTGGCCTTCTAAACCTATACTAAGCGAACTCAGCATGTTCTAAGCTGTCTCAACGTACACTAAGCGGCCTCAGCACTTCCTAAGCGGTCTCAACACAAACTAAGCGGTCTCAACACACACTAAGTTATTTCAACACACTCTAAGCGATCTCAACACAAACTGAACTGTTTTAACACACTCTAAGCGGTCTCACCTCATTATATGCTATCTCAACACGTTCTTAGCGGTCTTAACACATTCTAAGCGGTCTCAACACATAATAAGCGGTACCTACACATTCTAAGCTGTCCCAATACATTCTAAGGTGTTTCAACACACTCTAAGCAGTCCCAACACTTTCTAAGCGGTTTCAACACATTCAAAGCGGTTTCAACACACTCTTAGCGGTCTCAACACATTCTAAGCGGTCCAAAAACGTTCTAAGCGGTCTCTTCATATGTAAAACGTAAGGAATGTACACTTTTATATAAAAATTAACCTATTTACGTCTCTATAGCAATTACTTAACAAACTCCATAACAAAGCAACGCAGAATCTCGTTCATCGATTCCCCTAGACAAGTTTCGTCGCTTAAATACGTCCAGGACGACTTTATCCGTCACGAATGAAACTTCGGGAGTTTATCGACAGACGGAGCGCGTGCGACTGAGAGGGGAAATAAAAAAAGAAGAGGCAAACATGGGAAATTATGATTTTGCCAATTTCCTCGAAATTTAGAGATGTCGTCGGGAATTTCTTTTCCGAAGGAAAACATCTCCGCAGAGACATCTGTCGGGAGAGAGAAACAAGTGACAGTCCATTCCGTAATTATTTACGATTCGAAAAAACGTATTTTTCGAAAATTCTGGAGCAAAACAGGATTTTCACGTTTCCGAGATTTAAAATTATAAGAAACGGACAGTAAAATCGCTTCTAAAAAACACACCTAGCGCACTCAACGTGTTTTAAGCGGTATCAAGATACACTAAGCGCTGTCATCCTGATTTAAAACGTTTCAACATATACTAAGCGTACTCAACGTATTCTAAGCGAACTCAACACAATGAAAGCGTACTCTATCAGATTCTAGACGTATATAAGGGAGACGAAGTTATGAAGAAAGAGACACGTGATAAAGATGGGTGTAAGATAGATTAAGGAATGAGAACAGAAAGATAGAAAGATGTGATAAAGATTAGTGAAAGGGTACGAAGTTATGAAGAAAGAGTTAGGTAAGTGATAATGATAAGTGAAAGATAGATGAATGAATGATAATAGAAAGATGTGATAAATATTAGTGAAAGGGAAACGAAGGAAAGAAGAAAGTGACACGTGATAAATATTAGTGAAAGGGAAACGAAGGAAAGATGAAAGAGACACGTGATAAAGAGGAGTGAAAGGTAGACGAAGGAAAGAAGAAAGAGACACGTGATAAAGATAAGTGAAATATATATTAATGAATGAGAATAGAAAGATGTGATAAATATTAGTGTAAAGGAAACGAAGGTATGAAGAAAGAGACACGTGATAAAGAGAAGTTAAAGGTAGACGAAGGAAAGAAGAAAGAGACACGTGATAAATGTTAGTGAAAGGGAGACGAAAGAATAAAGATGGGGATATGAAGATAAGTGAAAGGGAGACGGCGGAATGGAGATAGAAAGATGTGATAAAGATTACTGAAAAGGAGACGAAGGGATAAAGAAAAGTGAAAGAAACACGAAGGAAAGACGAAAGTGACTCGTGATAAAGAGAAGTGAAAGGTAGGCGAAGGAAAGAAGAAAGTGACATGTGATAAATATTAGTGAAAGGGGAACGAAGGAATGAAGAAAGTGACACGTATTAAAGATAAGTGAAAGGTAGACGAAGGTAATATATATATATGTGGTACATAAGAGTGAAAGGAAGGCGAAGGAATGGAGATAGAAAGACGCGATAAAATATTAGTTAAAGGTAGACGAAGGAATAAAGGGATACGTGATAAAGGTAAGTGAAAAACTTATGAAGGAATGACTATAGAAAGATGTGATAAATATTAGTGAATGGTTGACGGAGGAATGAAGAAAGTGACACGTGATAAAGATAATTGAAAGACATATCAAGGAATGACTATAGAAAAATGCGATGAAGATAAGTCAAAGGCGGACGAAGGAAAGAATAAAAAGATACATGATGAAGATAAGTGAAAGGAAGAATAAGTAATGAACATAGAGTTACGTGAAAAACGTATGTGTGACGGAAACGAAGGAATGGAGATAGAAAGACGCGATAAAAGATTAGTGAAAGGGTGTCGAAGGTATGAAGAAAGAGACACGTGATAAAGATTAGTTAAAGGTAGACGAAGGAATAAAGGGATACGTGATAATGATAAGTGACAGATATATTAATGGATGAGAATAGAAAAATGTGATAAATATCAGTGAAAGGGAAACGAAGGAAAGAAGAAAGTGACACGTGATAAAAAGAATTGAAAGGTAGACAAATGAAAGAAAAAATGACACGTGATAAAGATAAGTGAAAGATAGATGAATCAATGAGAATAGAAAGATGTGATAAAGATTAGTGAAAGGGAGACGAATGCATGAAGAAAAAGACACGCGATGGAGATAAGTGAAACGAAGATTAAGTAATGAAGATAGAGAGACGTGATAAACATGAGTGTGACGGAAACGAAGGAATGGAGATAGGAAGACGCGATGAAGTATTAGTTAAAGGTAGACGAATGAATGAAGAAAGTGACACGTGATAAAGATAAGTGAAAGGTAGACGAAGGAATGAAAATACATGTGATACAGATAAATGAATGGAAGGAAAATGAACGAGAATAGAAATACGTGATAAAGATTAGTGAAAAGGAGATGAAGGAAGGAAGAAAGTGGCACGTGATACGGATAAGTGCAAGGTAGACCAGGGGATTATATATACGTGGTACATAAAAGTGAAAGGAAGGAATGGAGATAGAAACACGTGATAAAGATTACTGAAAGGGAGACGAAGGGATGAAGAAAGAGAGATGAAGATGAACCAAGGAAGAGAAGTCGGAGTGAAAGGAGAGAAGCAGAGATGCGGTTTTGGCGGTTGGTCCAGCACAAGGAGGCTGTAATTAGATACGAAGGGCACACCCGAGTGGGGGACAACTCAAGATGCTCCCCAAACTTCTCCAAAAGGAAACCGCTCTTAAATTCAACCAGAAATCCTAATATAATCTATTATCATAGACGTAGAGTAGCAAACAAACACGTTACCCCTTTTACATAACACGTCTATGCTTTTGTACTCGAATACTTCGTATTTAACTACGATTTTGTCAAAATTAAGCTCGAAACTTTAAATTGAACCCTTTGAATCAAAGGATTAACTATGAAAACGTAGTTAAACTGAGGACATAGTGATCGAAACGATGATAAAAACAGGTAATTCTTAACGATTACGTATAAATATATCAATAACAAAGATGTATCTCCAAGTACCACCTTAACGTCTCAAACTATTGATCATTTAAACGGGGTTAAAGTTAAAATTGACTGATAGAAGTTGCAATTAACTCCTTTAATGGCTTCAAAGGAACATTCTAAGCGGACTCAACATCTAGTGAACGGGTTCAACGTATACTAAGCAAGGTAAACGCATTCTAAGCGGACTCAGCGATTTCTATGTGGACTAAAGACATTTTAAGCGGACCTTACATTTTCTTAACGCAGTCAACGGAGTCATCTAAGCAAAAGTAAGGTATTATATGCTATTTTATCAGATTCGAAGCTAAGTTAGCGGATTCTAAGCGTGCTCAACGTATTCTCAAGGCATTCTACCCGAACTAAGTGATTTCTAAGTATACTCAACACATGGTAAGCGGTCTGAGCGCATTGTAAGCATACTCAACGCATCCTAAGCGAACTCATCACATAGTAAGCGGGTTAGTCGTATACTAAGCAAGGTCAACGCATTCTAAGCGAAGTAAACATACTCTAAGCGAACAAGTTAGTGTGAAGACAATAGTAATTTAAGTGACGCCAACCCCGTTAATCTCAATGATTAGGTATAAAGACATCAATAACAGATTTGTACCTCCAATTACGAACTTAATACGTCACTGTTTAAATCTCCTGGTTACTTATATCGTAACCTAGGTTACCAATTTATCATTTAAATTAACCCCTTTAATGGGTTTAAAACAACATTCTAAGCGGACTCAACATGTGATCAGCGGGCTCAACGTATACTAAGCAAGGTAAACGCATTCTAAGCGAGCTCAGAAAAATTGTAAGCGTACTCATCACATTCTAAGCGAACTCATCGCATACCAAGCTGGTTAATCGTACATTAAGCGAAGTAAACACGTTCTAAGCGAAGTCAACATATGGTTCAACGTATACTAAGCATAGTAAACGCATTCTAAGCGAACTCAGCGAATTCTAAGCGGACTAAACATTTTCACGACGTTCTCAGTTGAGTGATCTTATTGGAACTTAATATAATCTGATCCAACTTAATAGATTCTAAGCTAAATCAGCGGATTCTTAGCGTACTCAGCGCATTCTAAGCGTAATCAACGCATTTTAAGCCAACTCAACACATAGTAAGCGGACTAAGCGCGTTCTAAGCGTACTCAACGTATTCTTAGCGAATTCAGCACGCGGTAAGCGGTTTAATCGTATAGTAAGCAAGGCTAACGCATACTAAGCGGACTAAGCGCATTCTAAGCGCATCCAACGTATGGTAAGCGGTTTCAACGCATACTAAACTGTCTTAACACATTTCAAGTGGACTCAACACATTCTAAGTGTTATGAAGATATTCTCAGCACATTCTAAGCAAACTCAACATGTACTAAGCGGTCTCAACACATTCTAAGCGGTCTCAACACATTTTAAGCGGTACCAACACAAACTAAGCGGTAAAAACACACTCTAAGCGGTCTCAACACATTCTAAGTGTTCTGAACATATTCTGAGCGGTCTCAACACATTCTAAGCAAACTCAACAAGTACTAAGCGGTCTGAGCACATTCTAAGCGGTCTGAGCACATTCTAAGCGGTCTCAGCACATTATAAGCGGTACCAACACATTCTAAGACGTACCAACACACACTAAGCGGTTTAAACACACTCTAAGCGATCCCAACACATTCTAAGCGGTCACAAAGCGGAATAAGCGCCCTCTAAGCGTATCCAACAGTAAGCTTAGTAAGTTCAACGTATAGTAGCCGGACTAAGCGCATTCTAAGCGTACTCAACGCATTCCAAGCCAACTCAGCACATATTAAGCGACCTCAGCGCATTCTAAACGTATTCAACACATGGTAAGCGTACTCAACGCATCCTAAGCGAACTGATCACATAGTAAGTGGGTTAATTGTAAAGTCAACACGTTCTAAGCGAACTCAGCGCTTATTAAGCGAAGTCAACATACTCTAAGCGAACAAGTTAAAGTTCTCGCAGTAGTAATTTCAGTAATGGTAAGCACATGTCAATTGCAATGATTACAATAAGTAATTTGTACCTCCAATTAGGAACTTAATGTTATAAATTAGTATCTACTGGTTACGTATGACGTAACCTAGGTTACCAATTTATCATTTCAGCTTTTTTTGCGTCCGATATAAAACCGCACTCATAGGAAATCAACGTTAATTGACTTAAATACTCTATTTAAACCGGATTTAACGCTAATGTGGATTTGTACACATATGAACACGCATTTAAACACGTTAAAAATCGACGTGCGCTTGAGAAATGAACATTTTTCACGCAGTTGCTGTTAATACATCGTCCGTACATTAAATACTCGCGATTTAAAGTCGTTTTTGCGTGATTTTCTATTCATAATTGTATCTTTTGTGCAATTACTGAATGAAAACTTAAATGGAGGGCGAAAGAGGGGTCTTTGAAGGTTCTTTCGCGAGAATTGAAGAGGAATTGAAGAGTTCTTCGCGAGTCCTCGACTTGAGATGTCCGAATTAAGGGATTCCCTTCTCAGGGTAAAAAGAGGGACCCTTAAAAGCGAAAAACAACACAGGAATTCCCTATTTCGTTGCATTAAAAAGACCCTGACGTATTTTAAGGGAAATAACTGACATTAAATTATACTTTGTTGATTAGAATTCATTGAGTGCACTTAGCACATGTTGAGACGGCTTAGAACACGTTGAGTACGCTTAGAACATGCTGAGTGCTCTTGTATTTACGTTGAGACAGCTTAGAAGATGTTCAGTGCGCTTAGAACATGTTGATTCCACTTAGAACACCTTTATTTTGCTTACAATGAGTTGAATGCGCTTAGCTTATCTTGAGATCGCTTGGAATACGTTGAGTACGCTTAATTCGAGTCGATTCCGCTTAAAATGCGTTGAGTGTGCTTAGAATGAGTTGAGTACGCTTAGCATGACTTAATACCGCTTAGAATACGTTGAGTACGCTTGAATTATGTTAACTCCGCTTAGAATACGTTGAGTTTGCTTACAATAGGTTGAGTGCGCTTAGCATATCTTAAGACCACTTAGACCTTCTTTAGTCTGCTTAAAAAAGTGTTGCCTCCGCTTAGAATGCGTTGAGTTTGCTTAGAATGAGTTGAGTACGCTTAGCTTATATTAAACCGCTTCAAATTAGTTGAACTTGCTTACAATCAGTTGAGTACGCTTAATATATCTTAAGACCGCTTAGAATACGTTGAGTAGGCTTTCAATGACTTAAGTACGCTTAAAATGTGTTGACTTCGCTTAGAATGCGTTTAGTACGCTTCCAATGCGTTAAATTCGCTTACAATACGCTGATCTCGCTTAGTATGCGCTTAGACCGCTTACAATACGCTGAGCCCGCTTAGAAAGCGTTGTATCCGCTTAATTTCGAATTTTTGAGTTCTGTACATTGTACGAAGTTCCCCCAAGTTTCGAATTACAGAAAATTCACGCCTCAAAGAATTTTGAGCGCAAAAATTTCGCAAACTTGGAACACAAAATCGCAAAAAAGTCTCAATTCTTAATTATTAACTCCAAAAACATTTCTCCGATCACAGAAACCCACAGAAAAAGTCGTGAAACTTCAAATTGCAGACATCCCGGATCTTTCGCGTCAGATTCGAGCCGATAAGAACAGAAAAAAGTCGAATTCCACAGAAAAACTCGGAAATAAAGGAAACAAAGATGGCGTCGGCGCGCATCGAAGAATAGGAGAGGAGATGGCACTTGTTTGTGAAAGGCGTCGTTGAAGGACCATTTGAAAAGGGCGAGAGAAAAGGGCGAAATAACGAGCAGAAGGACCTCGATGGGGGGAGAACGGTGTCCCCACCTGTAGGCGAACCCCCCACTTAAAAACCACGCTCTCGAAAAAAAAAGAAGAGCAGATTTCCGTTTATAAATCTCGTTATCTATTGAATACCGCGTCAAACTTGGATTTATAACCTCTTGCTCATCTATTTTATCCTTATTTAATAACTTACAAGCTTTAATCAATCCAAAAAAAACTATTCGCAAACAAAAGAATACCGAAAAAACGTATCTAGTATTGTATGTAATATGTGCAGAACACTTAGAATGAGTTGAGACCGCTTACCATACGTTGGATATGCTTAGAGGGCACTTATTCTACTTTGTGACCGCTTAGAATGTGTTGGGATCACTTAGTATGTGTTTAAACCGCTTAGTGGGTGTTGGTACCGCTTAGAATGTGTTGAGATCGCTTATTTCGTTTTGTGACCGCTTAGAATGTGTTGGGATCGCTCAGATTATGTTCAGAACACTTAGAATGAGTTGAGACCGCTTAGAATATGTTCAGAACACTTAGAATGTGATGAGACAGCTAAGAATATGTTCAGAACACTTAGAATGAGTTATAACCGCTAAGAATATGTTCAGAACACTTAGAAAGTGTTGAGACCGCTTAGTGTGTGTTGGTACCGCTTAGAATATGTTGGTACCACTTAGAATGTGTTGAGACCGCTTAGTACATGTTGAGTTTGCTTAGAATGTGCTGAGAATATCTTCAGAACACTTAGAATGTGTTGAGTCCACTTGGAATGTGTTAAGACAGTTTAGTATGCGTTGAAACCGCTTACCATACGTTGGATACGCTTAGAATGCGCTTAGTCCGCTTATTATGCGTTAGCCTTGCTAACTATACGATTAAACCGCTTACAGCGTGCAGAATTCGCTAAAAATACGTTGAGTACGCTTAGAACGCGCTTAGTCCGCTTACTATGTGTTGAGTTGGCTTAGAATGCGTTGCTTACGCTTAGAATGCGTTGAGTACGCTAAGAATCCGCTGACTTAGCTTAGAAACTATTAAGTTAGTTCAGAATACATTAAGTTCCAATAAGATTACTCGGGTGAGAACGTCGGGAAAATGTTTAGTCCGCTTAGAATTCGCTGAGTTCGCTTAGAATACGTTTAATTAGCTTATTATACGTTGAACCATATGTTGAGTTCGCTTAGAACGTGTTGACTTCGCTTAATGTACGATTAACCAGCTTAGTATGCGATGAGTTCGCTTACAATATGATGAGTACGCTTACAATTTTTCTGAGTTAGCTTAGAATGCCTTTACCTTGCTTAGTATACGTAATTTTTTTATATTATCATTTCCGTATAACGATTCTCCTTTGTTTTCCAAAATTGTCGCCATGGAAACGCATTGTTTACATTGATGCTTCCCTTAAACGAGTGAAAATGTCCTCCAGACCGTATTTTATAATTATCAAACGAATAATTCTTTGCCGTAATCAATCCCAGAATTCCGTTATGTTAAAAATCAGTAGAAAGCTTTTATTTTCGCCCAAAACTCGAGAATCGAATTTTGCACAACTTTCAAATATTGGAAACAGTTAAATGCATTCTTTAGACAGCCAATAGGCTAATTTTTATTTCCCCAGAAGTCCTACGTTCGACTCGAGACGAATTCAAAATCCTCCCATAAGAAATACACGTAGAGTACACTTTTGTCAATTGCAGGGTTTGTTTCTTTTATCGATTTAAATTAGAAATAATTGTCCTAGAAAGTCGAGACGGGTGTCAAAAGAAAGGAAATTGAATGAAGATTCTTATTCTTGTCACGGAATATCGTTTTCGATTTGAAACTACGAGACAATTGATGAACAATAAAAGAATTCGATGAATCTCAATGGTTGTAATCCCCCCGACAACGATTCCAATGTAATTACATATAAACAATATTGAATTAGTAATATTTCATATTAAAATTTGAATTAATATCTAAATGATAAAATTATTTTGATAAAAATACTTTTTAGTACAAGTTAAGGAATCTTAACTTATGCTGAAAACGCTTAGAATGTGCTCATGCGCTTAATTTATGCTGAGACAGCTTAGCATATGTTGAGTCCGCTAAGTATATATCAAGTACTCTTTGAATATGTTGAGTCCAATTATAATGTATTAATTCCGTTTAGGTTGCACTAAGTTCGTTTAGAACACGTTGAGACCGCTTTCTATATCATATGTACGCCTACAACGTGTTTAGTCCACTCAAAATACGCTGAGTTCGCTTAGAATCCGCTTTCACTTGTTTACTCTGTTAATGTGTTTATTAATTAATTAAGAATGTGTTGAGTCCACTTAGAATGGGTTTTCTTCGCTTATAATGCGTTGAATCCGCTTAGCAGGTGTTTAGACTGATTGGAATAAGTTGACTCCGCTTAGAATGTAATATACAATAAGTTTAGTCCGCTCAGAATAAGTTTAGTCCGCTTAGAATACGTTGAGCCCACTTAGAAAGTATTAAATCCGCTCTGAGTGTAATAAATAACAAGTTTAGTCCGCTTAGAATAAGTTGAGTCCGCTTAGAATAGGTTGATTCCGCTTAGAATGTAATATACAATAAGTTTAGTCCGCATAGAATAAGTTGAGTCCGCTTAGAAAGTATTAAATCCGCTTTGAGTGTAATAAATAACAAGTTTAGTCCGCTTAGAATATATTGAGTCGCTTAGAATAGGTTGATTCCGCTTAGAATATAATATATAATAAGAGAATAAGTTGAGTCCGCTTAGAATGTAATATACGATAAGTTTAGTCCGCTTAGAATGAGTTGAGTCTGCTTAGAATAAGTTGAGTCCGCTTAGAATGTAATACACAATAAGTTTAGTCCGCTTAGAATACGTTGAGACCGCTTAGACTATCTTAAGTTCGCTTAGTATGTCTTTAGTCCACTAACATTACGCTTATTCCGCTTAGAATGTGTTAAGTCCGCTTAGAGATTCTTAAGTCTGCTTAGAATAAGTTAAACTCCCTTAAAATCCGTTGAGTCCGCTTAGAATGCGTTGAGTCCGCTTAGAACGTATTGAATTCCGTTTAAAGTGTGTTAAAATAACCAACAACATCTAAAATTAGCTAAGAATACGCTGAGATTGCTTAGTATATACATAGTGCGCTTATAATATGCTGAATCCGCTTAGGAATCGCTACGTACGCTTAGGAATACACGCTATAAAATGTAGAGTCAATTTCTTCCTTCAATAAAAGAACTTCGCGGAAAATTATAAATTAATAATTCAGCAGGTTCTAAGCGGAGTTATCACTCCGTTAAGCTTACTAAGCCTATTCTAAGCGCATTCATCAGGATCTAAGCGGAGTTATCACTCCGTTAAGCTTACTAAACATATCCTAAGCGCAATAAGCATGTTCTAAGCGGAGTTATCACTACTCTAAGCTTACCAAACCTATACCAAGCACACTCAACATATTCTAAGCGGAAAAATCACTCTTGTAAGGCCACTAATGCTAGACTTAGCTCAAATTGTCATATTCTAAGCGGAGTTGTCACTCTTTTTTAAGTTTACTATACCAATCCTAAGCGCACTCATCTTATACTAAGCGGAGAAATCACTTTATTTTTCACTTACCATTATTTATAATATTTGTTCTACTGTCCTCTAGTCATCAAAGCCTACTTTACGTACATTTTTAATAGAAAAATATAAGAATTGGCTATCCCCGTGCACTTATATGGGATAAATCATGAAATCAACGTTCAACAATTTCCTTGGTCGTCAAAGGGATGGGTTGTTTATTTCCCAAATATTTTACCACTTTTCCGTGTGTTTTATCAAAATCTTAGAAATTTCGGATCTATATCAATATTTCACGACTAAAATAAGAATCTATGATCATTTTCCTTTCTTTTGGCACTTGTCTCAGTTTCATAGGACCATTGTTTCTAATTTAATTTTGTAAAAGAAACAACCTCTGCAGGTAACGAAAACCTATTTTACGTACATTTCATATGGAAAAGTATACTAATTGATTTTCCCCGTGCATTTATATGGGAAAACTAATAAAATCAACAATTTCCTTAGTCGTCAAAGGGATGGGTTGTTTATTTCCCAAGAAAAATTACGAATTTTCCGTCTATTTTATCAATATTCTCGCAATTTCGAATTTATATGAATGATTCACGACTAAAATAAGATTCTATGTTCGTTTTCCTTTCCTGTGACACTTATCTCAGATTCGTAGTACAATTGTTTCTAATTTTATTTCGCAAAAGAAACAACCTCTGCAACTCATGAAAGCGTACTTTACGTTCATCTCTTATGGAAAAGTATTATGGGCTCCTGGGTTCGAACCCGGGCCTTTACAGAAATGAGAATATATCCCTTGGGGTTTCAGAATCGTAGAAACAAAATGCAGTTTGTTTCAGTTCTCTAAGTCAAGCCGTTTCTGAGATAAATAGGGGGACGGACGGACGGAGATTTGTTTCTTATATATGATAAGCGATTTCGTCAGAATTATAAGTGTATAATTAATAATGCTGTACTCTCGAAACAAGATGTGATAATAACGCTAAAAATATGCTGAGTCCGCTTAGAATACGTTGAGTCCGCATAGAGTACGTTGAGACCGCTTAGAATACGTTGATACCGCTTAGAATACGTTGAGACAGCTTCGAATACGTTGAGAAGGCTTGTAATTCGTTGAGACCGCTTAGAATACGTTAACTCCGCTTAGTGCATTTTAAACTTAGCTCAAGATGTGATAATAACGCTAAAAATATGCTGAGTTTGCTTAGAATACGTTGAGTCCGCTTAGAGTACGTTGAGACCGCTTAGAATACGTTGATTCCGCTTCGTACATTTTTAACTTAGCTCAAGATGGGATAATTACGCTTAAAATAGGCTGAGTTTGCTTAGAATACGTTAAATCCGCTTAGAATACCTTGAGACCGCTTAGAATACGTTGAGAAGGCTTAGAATACGTTAACTCCGCTTAGAGCATTTTTAACTTAGCTCAAGATGTGATAATAACACTAAAATATGTTGAGTCCGCTTAGAATGCGTTGATTCCGCTTCGTACATTTTTAACTTAGCTCAAGATGGGATAACTACGCTTAAAATAGGCTGAGTTTGCTTAGGTTACGTTGAGTCCGCTTGGAATACGTTGAGACCGCTTAGCATACGTTGATTCCGCTTTGTACATTTTTAACTTAGATGAAGATAGGATAATTACGCTTAATATACGCTGAGTTTACTTAGAATACGTTGAGACCGCTTAAAATACGTTGAGACCGCTTAGAATACGTTGAGACAGCTTAGTACATTTTTAACTTAGCTCAGTATGTGATAAATACGCTTAAAACAAGCTGATTCTGCTTAGAAAACGTTGCATTATTAAATAAAAATGCTAATTACTCCTTCAAAGTACAGTTAAATCAGCAGTTTCGTCTCAGCAATACATTCCTAAACCTCTCAAAGAGAAATTACTCTAATTACCAATTACAATTAATCTTAGAATAAGCAATTTGAAGCAAAACAAATGAAAATCGGCCTACATTCTGCTCTTAAACAAACCGAAATCACAACAGCGAACATTTCGATACGAAAGCTCGTCTATTTCATAAAACAAGTGAGCGAAGCGGGGAGTTTATGAAGAGAAAATGCCGAAGGGGGAATAAATGTGAAGTGGGACGTGGGGTGGG
>KZ309221.1:20910-60090 GCA_000376725.2 Ladona fulva | reverse complement strand
TTCTAGATCCATATACCAATTACCGGACCTTTGTGTTTCCTGGAAGTTTGTCCTCATCGAATATTAATCTCCAATTTATGGATAAATACACTAATGAGAGTTGCTTCAATTCTCCTGACGTATTCCTTCATATGTTAACTCTTCCAAAGAAAAGTAAGACACTCTCTTTATTTTCCCGTAGCCATCTTTTCTGATTAGCAAATACTGTTAAGAAGCTCGCAGTTCACGAGGATGCCAAAAAACCATGAATCAGCGTTTACAGAAGTAGCTGACATGTTTTTATCAGTATAATGGCTCAAAAGGGACTGTAAATATGTATTTTATATTCTCACAACCCCCAGAATTATTAAAAGTAATTTCATATCGTATTTTTTTAAAATATACTTGGAGGTACATCTTACGACATAAATAAGAATCTAGATTCAATTTCCCTTCTTTTGACACCCGTCTCGACTTTCTAGGACAATTATTTCTGATTTAAATCAATAAAAGAAACAAACCCTGCAAATAAAAGTGAACTCTACGTGTATTTCTTATGGAAACGCTTTCAGTCGCATTGGTTGTTAAGGGTTCGTTTACAACAGAAAAATTTCACTGTAGAAACGCTAATTTCTTCAAATTTCTCGCAGTTTCGAATCTTCTTCTACGACAAGAATAAGGATGTTTTGTCAATTTCCTTCCTTTTTACACTCGTCTAGACCTTCTAGGACAATTATATAATGTTTAATTTAGCAAAAGAATCAAAGTTTGCAAGATATTACATCGGGTTAACAGCAAAATCTTACGAATTCACCGTATATTTTATCAAACTTCTGGCAATATGGAATATTTATCGATATTTTTAGTACAATAAGAATCTATGATCATTTTCCTATCTTTTGACACTCATCTCGACTTTCTAGGACAATTATTTCTAATTTAAATCAATAATAGAAACAAACCCTGCAATCGACAAAAGTGAACTCTACGTGTATTTCTTGTGGAGATACCTACCTACACCTACAATTTTTCTAATTAATGATGAAATTCCTACCAAATATGAAGAGAGACCGATAATCTACGACCAGGGGAAGAATCTATGATCATTCTTCTATCTTTTGACATTTGCTTCGTCATTCTAGGACAATTATTTATAATTTAAATCGATAAAAGAAACAAACCCTGCAATCGAAAAAAGTGAACTCTACGTGTATTTCTTATGGAGAGGATTTTAGCCGCATTGGTCGTCAAGAGGTTGTTTATAGGATGCAAAATCCGACTAAATTTTCACTTATTTCTTCAAATTACTCGCAATTTCGAATGGAAAACAATATTCAAAGACCAGAATAAGAATGTATGATCTATTCCCTTTCTTTTGATACATTTCTCGACTTTCTAGGGCAATAATTTCTAATTTAAATCAATAAAAGAAACAAACCCTGCAATTGACAAAAGTGAACTCTACGTGTATTTCTTACGGAGACGATTTCACTCGTCTAGGATCGAACCTATGACTTTTAGGGAAATGAAAGGTAATTTATTATCCCACTAGAAAAGGCAATTAACAGCCCTCAAAGTTTGAAAGTCGTGCTAAATTTGTTTCCCACAATTTAAGCGATTATTCAAATAACTTTCTTCATAAGGGGATAAACAAATTTCCGATACCATTTTGTATTCTAATCGTTAAATGTATAGATTTCAAGGGATAGCCCTGTTTTTCGCTAATTTGTAAATTTATATATTTTGCTTGAATGATATTACGAAGAATATCGTTCTGTATTTGCGATAAATCGAAGTTATTTCACTTTTCAAAACGTGACGTTTTTCCTACCGATAGAAATTGCGTTGTAGAATATTTAGATAGGTTTTTCCTGTGATTTAATTCATCAAAATCGCAGAAATGCCCTATTTGTTGCTTCCCAGATATCGTAGTGGGTAGCACGGTAGCCTTTGGTCTAATCGGTCACGGGTTCGAACCCTAGAGATGGATAAATTGGGTGAATTCACTTTAAATATTGCACTATGCATTCATTTGTGAAATATATACATTTGAGAGGTTTGTTTGTATGTTAGGAATTTATTGGTGCGACAAATCAGCTGATTTAACTGTACATAGAAAGATTATCATTTTTATTGAATAATGCAACGTTATCTAAGCAAACTCAGCATATTTTAAGCGTAGTTATCACATCCTGAGATAAGTTAAAAATATACTAAGCGGTCGCAACGTATTTTAAGCGGACTCAGCATATTTTAAGCGCGATTATCCCATCCTTAGCTAAGTTAAAAATGTACTAAGCTGAATCAACGTATTCTAAGCGGTCTCAACGTATTCAAAACGGTCTCAACGTATTCTAAGTGGACTTAACGTATTCTAAGCAAACTAATCATATTTTAAGCATAATTATCACATCCTGAGCTAAGTTAAAAATGTACTAAGCGGAATCAACGTATTCTAAGCGGTCTCAACGTATTCTAAGCCTTCTTAACGTATTCTAAGCGGACTCGGCATCTTTTAAGCGTAATTATCACATACTGAGCTAAGTTTAAAATGTACTAAGCTGAAGCAACGTATTCTAAGCCTTCTCAACGTATTTTAAGCGGACTCAAAGTTTTCTAAGCAAACTCAGCGTATTTTATGCGTAATTATCACATCCTGAGCGAAGTTAAAAATGCACTATGCAGAATCAACGTATTCCAAGCGGACTCAACGTATTCTAAGCAAACTCAGCATATTTTAAGCGTAATTATCACATCCTGAGCTAAGCTAAAAAGTGTACTAAGCGGTCTCAACGTATTCTAAGCGGTTCTAACTCAATCTAAGCACTTTTATCCAATTTCATCCTAAAATCATCGTCAAAAATTGCATAAAAACCTAATTCTTTAACGCATATCGTAAAATTTTCGTCAATTTTCTTCTGTACGTAGCCAGGGACGACTTTTCGACAAAACGGACACTTCGCCAACAGAACGGCGATGACGTCACGCCCGTATGGACCACGTCAATACTTGTAACAGTAGTTTTAATGGGAGGAGAAGTTTTGAAACTCCTCTCCCTCCACTCTCGGCGAAAAGTTCTCCTCAAACCGTCGCCACGCCCCCTCTCTCTTCCCATTGGTCCAAAGCCCTCGGCCAATCCGACAAGTTTTCCGAGAGGAAATAAAAAACCCCCCCTCCCACACCTCTCCTCTCTTTTCCTCTTAGTTTCAAACTTTTCGAGTCGGGGACGCCATTTTGTTTAACCCACGGACCGTTACCATGGAAACGGAGTGTAAAACCGTTACCAGGGAAGAAATCAATAAAACGAATACTTCTTTTCGTCTTTTAACCGCCGTTTCACGATCCTGAGCTGGATTTATAAGAAAACATCCATTAGTCAACGTAAAAACGTCAAAAAACAATATTCCCTTATAGAATTAACTATCGACATTGATTTAAACGAATATTCCTCAAATATACCAAATAATTGAAAATAAAATATAAAAGTCACTAATTAAATTAACCTCCAATATTCGTTTAAATGAATATCTACACAAATATATTAATAATTGACGTTTAAACAACAAAAGAAAGCTTATTTCCGTAAAAAAAATAACCTTCAACATTTGATTTTAACGAAAAAATGTCAATTTTATCAATTAATTAACGTCTAAACCTTAAAAAAACATAATTCGCGTCTAAACTTAACATTCAATACTGATTTAATGAAATATTCCTCAAACGTAACAATTAATTTAGGTTAAAACATTAGAAAANGCAGAGGTCGTTTCTTTAACAAAATTAAATTAGAAACAATGATCCTACGAAATTGAGACAAGTGTCACAAGAAAGGAAAATAATCATACAATCTTATTTTAGTCGTGAATCATTCATATACATTCGAAATTGCGAGAACTTTGATAAAATACACAGAAAATTCGTAACATTTTTGGGAAATAAACAACCCATCCCTTTGACGACCAACGCAATTTTAAACATTGATTTCATGACATCCCATATAAATGCACGGGGATATTCAGTTAGTATACTTTTCTTTAAGAAATGTACTTAAAATAGGTTTTCGTTACCTACAGAGGTTGTTTCTTCTGCATAATTAAATTAGAAAAAATGGTCCTACGAAGTTAAGACAAGTGGCTAAAGAAAGGGAAATGATCATAGAATTTTATTTTAGTCGTGTATCGTTCATATAATTTCGAACTTGCGAGAAATTTGATAAAATTCACGGAAAATTCGTAATTTGTTCCGGAGATAATTAAACATTAAAAAAAACCTTCTTTCCGTATTAAATCAACCTTCAACAGAGATTTCAACAAATAATCCACAAATATATCAATTTATTGACGTTTAAACCTTTGAAAGACAATGATTTCGCCTTAAGTTAACCTTCTATATTGATTTAAACGAATCTTCATCAAATATATCAATTAATTTATGTTAGAACATCAAAAATATCTCATTCCCGTGTAAAATTAACTTTCGATATTTATTTCAACTAATAATCTATAAAAAATATCGAATAACTGACGTTTAAACGTTAAAAAGGCACTGATTTCGCATAAATTCAATCTGCAATATTAATTTAAACGAATATTCCTTAAATATATCAGTTATTTAGTGTTTAAACATTATAAGGAATTTATTTTCTTCGAGAACTAACACTAAACATTGATTCAAACGAATACATGTTAAATATATCAGTTAATCAATGTCTAAACATTAAAAAAACTTTATTCCCGTATTAAATTAAACACCAAACCTGATCTAAACGGAAATTGCACTATAATATCAATTAATTGACGTTAAATATTAAAACAACCTTATTCCCGTATGACATAAACCTTTAACATTGATTTAAACGAATAAACGTATTTTATAGTAACAAAAGACAGCAAAAATACACAATCAAGCGTAGAAAATGAATTATCGTATATATAAAAAGCAAATGTCCGTCCGTCCGTCCCCCTATTTATCTCAGAAACGGCTAGACTTAGAGATCTGAAACAAACTGCATTGTGTTTCTAGGATGCTGAAACCCCCAGGAAAACTACTCTCATCTCTGAAGGCCCGGGTTCGAACCCAGGATCCCATAATACGTTTCCATAAGAGATGAACGTAAAGTATGTTTTCTTGACTTGCAGAGGTTGATTCTTTTATTGATTTAAATTGGAAAAAATTGTCCTACGAAATTGAGACAAGTGTCAGACGAAAGGAAAATGATCGTAGGACCTTATTTTAGTCGTGAATCATTCATATAAATTCGAAATTGCGAGAACTTTGATAAAATACACTTACTGAACGTTGATTTCATGAGTTATCCCATATAAATGCACGGGGATAATCAGTTCTTATAATTTTCTATGAGAAATGTACGTAAAGTAGGCTTTCATGACTTGTAAACAGTAGAATAAATATTATAAATAACGGTAAGAAATATATTGAGTTATTCTCATCTTACGACGGACTAAAAGGTTGAATCTCCAAAACGATGGTGAAATTGTCTGTTTTTCTTAACGTAAACCAGTCAAATTATTTTCAGGAAGAAGATGTACCTTGTAAATACTGGTAAAAGTTTGTATTTTCATCTATAATGAGAGAACTACACGTTGTACAACTTTCAAACGTTGGACACACTTAAAACTACCCTTTGCGCATATAATAGGCTAATTTGTTTTTGCTTAGAAATCCAAGGTTCGACTCCAGACGAGTTCAAAATCCTCTCATAAGAAATACACGTAGAGTACACTTTTGTCAATTGCAGGGTTTGTTTCTTTTATTGATTTAAATTAGAAATAATTGTCCTAGAAAGTCGAGACGAGTGTCACAAGAAAGGAAATTGAAAAAAGATTCTTATTATGGTCGCGGAATATCGTTTTCGATTCGAAATTGCGAATAATTTGACGAAATAAAAGCAAATTCTGTGTAATTTATCTCTGATAAACAACCCCTTGACGACCAATGCGACTGAAAGCGTTTCCATAAGAAATACACGTAGAGTTGACTTTTGTCAATTGCAGGGTTTGTTTCTTTTGCTGATTTAAATTGGAAATAGTTGTCCTAGAAAGTCTAGACGAGTGTCAAAAGAGAGGAAAATGATCATAGATTCTTACTCTAGTCCTTGAATATCGCTTTTGATTCATATTTGGGAGAAATTTCATCAATTAATTAGAAAAATTGTAGGTGTAGATAGGTATCTCCATAAGAAACACATGTAGAATTCACTTTCGTCAATTGCAGGGTTTGTTTCTTTTATTGATTTAAATCGGAAATAATTGTCCTAGAAAGTCGAGACGAGTGTCAAAAGAAAGGAAATTGAATGAAGATTCTTATTATGGTAACGAAATATCGTTTTCGATTCGAAATTGCGAATAATTTGACGAAATAAAAGCAAATTCTGTGTAATTTATCTCTGATAAACAACCCCTTGACGACCAATGCGACTGAAAGCGTTTCCATAAGAAATACACGTAGAGTTGACTTTTGTCAATTGCAGGGTTTGTTTCTTTTGCTGATTTAAATTGGAAATAGTTGTCCTAGAAAGTCTAGACGAGTGTCAAAAGAGAGGAAAATGATCATAGATTCTTACTCTAGTCCTTGAATATCGCTTTTGATTCATATTTGGGAGAAATTTCATCAATTAATTAGAAAAATTGTAGGTGTAGATAGGTATCTCCATAAGAAACACATGTAGAATTCACTTTCGTCAATTGCAGGGTTTGTTTCTTTTATTGATTTAAATCGGAAATAATTGTCCTAGAAAGTCGAGACGAGTGTCAAAAGAAAGGAAATTGAATACAGATTCTTATTTTGCTTGCTTTTGAGTCAAAATTGGGAGAGTTTTGATAAAATTAACGGTAAATTGGCATGAATACAAACAGTGCATTCCCTAGTCGACCTAGGCGATATCTGAAACGGGATATATTCGTCATTTTACACAATAAATTTATAATCAGCCTCAATCTAGAATATCTGGTGATGGGCAACGAGAAACTGGGCGTAGATATGCCTATTTTAGGAGATATATGCAGTTTGATGGGTTTTGCGTAGAAGAATGACATAGTTGAAAATAAAATTGACTTTTTCTCGATTTTATGGCATTTCTGAACGATTTCTCCGATGAATTTTGGAAGTGATTAAATGTGTTTTTTATAGACTTAATGTACACTCAGATATTTATCCTTCAATTTGGCTTTTAGGCGTATGGCAGGGGGTGTATACATCATTCTTCCACAATCCTATAGTTAGATGTGTGTTATTTTCGTGAAAAGTGAAAAATCACGAAAAATAAAGCCTAATTCATTGATTTAGACTTCCATTTTTATTTCGTATAGCATTAAGTAGCAATTTATGGAGTTATCATCCATGGGATTATCGATAATTACGCTTAAAATATGCTGAGTCCGCTTAGAATACGTTGAGACCGCTTAGAATACGTTGAGACCGCTTAGAATGCGTTGCATTTCGCTTGAATTGTGCTGATTATATTTTAAAATTAGCTTGGGATATGTCGATTACGCTTAAAACATGAAGAGCATGCTTAGAATACGTTGAGTCCGCTTAGAATACGTTGATTCCGCTTAGAATACGTTAAATTATGCTTGAATTTCAAAAAATATGTTAAGTAATATACGTTTAATTATGGAAAGCCAATTGTGTTTAAAACATGCTGAGTACGCTTATAATGTGTTTAGCTCGCTTAGAATGCGTTAAGACCGCTGAGAATACGTTGAGTTTAGCTGGAATTATGATGTATTATGCATTATAGGATATATCGCACCCAATTGCGGGGAATGTTTTAAAGGAAAAACCCCCTTACGTATACATTGGTGATTTCCATGGAAATTTGTTGATTTACCATGGAAACATAACCTTGTTTAATCATCTCTAACATGTAAATCAGGGAATCATGTTTGTAAGTGTAAAGTTTTGGTTTTCTGCCGAATTTGAGCGCAAATTTCGACCGATTTGCTTCCCGTTTCTTTTGTTGGCGACTTAAATATGCGTTTTATATAACTACGTACTCACATTGACATTTCAATATCTATTTCGTCCGATATTGTCCATGAAATATGACTAATCAGTCAGCACGGATTGTAAATTTCTAAGTTTTCCTCATTTCCTTGTTAAATTGTATGAAATATTTAATCATTTTCCTCGAAATCATACTAATTCTGCTCATAAACGCATTTAAAATCTTACTCTCGTGAATTAAAGGGACTTTCTCCGTTAAATTCACAGAAATAGCCAACTTATCACCCGCGAATTCTAGCTCCGTCTTCTGAGATAACAGCGTGAAATTCTAACGTCAGTTTTTGCAGTTAGATATTAAAATAGAGGTTTGAAATTAGGTATCTATATTCACAAGGCTTCATTCTCTCATGTCCTTGATGGACATTAAAATAAAAAATAATTCAGCATAGTTACGAGACTTTGAAATAGATATAGCCCTGCCGTTGCTGGGGAAATCCACTCCCATAGAAATACAGCTATAAGGTGGATATCTTAATAGAATAAACCCTCTTAAACGTTGATTACGGGTAGAATAACCACTGAATTAAAGTTAACACTCAATCCGTGCACGAAAAATCACGAAACGAAAACAGTAGGACGGAATTTCTTCGGTCTGGTTGAAAAATAGACCAGAATTTTGACGAAAAACTCACTTTTTCGCCAATATTCTGATATGTGAGTACGACAAAGGGGAGGTATTTTCGTTTCCATGTTTGGAATTTTGTTTCCGTGGTAACAAAGTGTTGTTTATTGGAACGCAGATGCTTATGAATGGTTTTGTGATACAGGGATGTGAGGTATTTAAGGATATTCATTGAAAAGATGAGGAAAATTGTAAATTGTATTTCTCAATGCAAATTATAAAAGTCATTTCGTTAGTAAATATGAGAAAATTTCTGTTTTATTTAGAAAAACTCTTAAAATGGCACTATTTTAGCCACTGCGTCTTGAATAACTTAGTTTGCACGTTCTGGAATTTAATAAAATTGCCTTCTACTTATAAAATGTAATTGGGATGGGGTTTTTATACAGTTTTACTAATTTTCCATACCATTTATCAAACTTCTTGCGGTTTAGGATCTTCGCAATATTTCACAACTTTATGATGAGCCTGCTTAGTTTATGATGACTTCGCTTAGTTTATGATAACTTCGCTTACTTTATGATAAGCTCGCTTACTTTATGATGAGCCTGCTTAGTTTATGATGAGTTGGCTTAGTTTATGATAATATCGCTTACTTTATGACGAGCCTGCTTAGTTTATGATGAGCCTGCTTAGTTTATGATGAGTTGGCTTAGTTTATGATAACATCGCTTACTTTATAATGAGCCTGCTTAGTTTATAATGAGTTGGCTTAGTTTATGATAACTTCGCTTACTTTATGATGAGTTCGCTTACTTTACGATGAGATCGCTTGATTTCTATTTCCTAACCCGTTGTCATGAGAACGAAAATTTTCAACATANTCGTGGGGTATAGACAACCCCACGTAGATAAGATAACTTCCAAGTTGGTTATCAAGGGGAAGTTGACCAGTTCAATGTATTGCTGGAATATCAAGCCTGGTTGGAATTTTTCGATCGCTTATTTCATTACCCCAATTGGTGGAGAACTCTTATATATATATTCGTATGAGAGTCAAGTTCAACAATCTCCTTGGTCGTCAAGGAGACGAGTTGTTTATAACCACGAAATTCGACGAAATTTTCGTCTTTCTTGCTCGAATTCTCGCGAATTCGAATCTCAATTCGTATTCTGCGACCGAAATAAGAATCTTTAATCATTTTCCTTTCTTTTAACACTTCTCGATTTCGGAGGACCGTTATTTCTAATTTAATTCGGCAAAAGAAACAAAGTTTGCGAGAGGTGACAACGTTCATCAAAATGCTCGCAAATTCGAATTAAAATCAATATTTCGCGACTATAATGAGAATCTATGTTTATTTTCCTTTCTTTTAACACTTTTCTCGACTTTCTAGGAATATTATTTCTGATTTAATTTTTCAAAAGAGGCAAAGTCTGCAAGATGTGAGATTTGTCGTCAAGGAGATGGGATGTTTACAGCCGTAATTTCTTACGAAGTTTCCGTATATTTCCACAAAATCCTCCCAAATTGGACTCTAAATCAGTACTTTGTGACCATAAAAAGACTCTGCAATTATTTACCTTTCTTTTGACACTCGTCTCGACTTTCTAGGACAATTATTTCTTATTTAATTTCGCAAAAGTAAAAATGTCTGCAAGATGTGTGATTGGTCGCCAAGGAGATGAGATTTTTACAGCCGTACAAAAATGTAATTACCGATTATTCACGCATTTTCAATGTACTTTTGCAATTTCGCATTAATATGGAAAGAAATATCTCTAACAAAACCGACAGATTGAATGTTAATGGCAAAAAATGGCACCTTTTTCTGGGGCTTAGGAGTTTTCTTTTACACTTCACATCAGCCGTGTCTCCAATATTCATATTACCTTTTTCTGTGAAAAACCGTCTCAAATTCAGGAATACCACCCAAGCACGTAAGAAACCACTTTTAAATAAAAAATTTGACAACATTTCCAATGTTTTTTCGCGTTTTCGTATTGATTACGTAAGAAATTCCTGTTCAGAACTTGCAAAACGTAGAAAACTGATGTTTTTAGCAAAAAACGGGCATTTTCATCGGAAAAACCGTCTACAATTCAAAGAAACCACGCAAATATACAAGAACCACCTTTGTGTGAAAACATTCTGCACCATTTTCAATGTATTTTTACAATTTCGCATTGATATCGAAAGAAATTTCTCCTATAGAAGACACAGACCGAATTTTATTGGCAAAAAACTGTCATTTTCTTCGGAAAAACCGTCCGAAATTCATAGAAACCACGCAAGAATCCAAGAACTATCTTTGTGTGATAAAATATGACACAATTTTCAATGTATTTTTACAATTTTGCATTGATATCGGAAGAAATTCCTCCTACAAAAGCCACAGACCGAATTTTATTGGCAAAAAACAACAATTTTCTTCGGAAAAACCATCTAAAATTCAGGGAAACCACGCAAATATACAAGAACCACCTTTTTGTGAAAAATTCGACACCATTTTCAATGCATTTTCGCATTCTTGGATTGATAGCGAAAGAAATTTCTCTAGCAAAACCTACACATCGAATGTTACTGGCAGAAAACGGGCAATTTTCTTCGGAAAAACCATCCAAAATTCAGAGGTTGCACGCAAAAATGCAAGATCCACCTTTGGGTGAAAAAATCGACACCATTTTCAATATATTTTCGCCTTTTTTAGCATTGATATCGAAAGAAATGTATCTTCAGAACAAGGAAAATGAAAGTTAATGTCAAAAAACCGACAAATTTCTCGGAAAACTGCGCACAATTTAGGAGAAAAACACACACTAATAAAGCCATGCTCACGAACCAACTTTATGCACAAAAAAATCACGAAATTTCCAATTTATAGCGGCATTTTTGTAGCCATGACAACGAAAGAACTTACCCTAAAACAATTCCTACACTAACTACACACATCATCACCACGTAACCTCCTAACAATAGCCAATACATTTAATAATTTCTAATCCATAAGAACCAAAGGATACCTCACCCGTACCACAAACGTGAATGACTGAATTAAACCTGGAATTCGTGACATGAATATCGAAGATCACGCTACGAGGAAAGGAATCTTTCACGAGGATTTCCAACGCGAAAGGGGTTCATTGCAGCCGAACCTTCACCGATGTGCCGTGACTCAGTACCACGCACGGACCAACCACACGTGTTCGTGACTCGATTCACGCACCGCCGACCACCGCAAGAATTCCAAACGGGTCTCAGACCAAAGATCGCTTTTCAAGTGCGTGGGACTCGAAAAATATCTAAATACGTGATTCTTAGACTAATTCACGGATGTAAGTACCCCAGGAAATCATATATATTGTCACGAATGATATCATGTATATATAAAGCAAATGTCTGTCCGTCCCCCTGTTTCTCTCTGAAACGGCTTGACTTAGAGATCTGAAACAAACTGCATTGTGTTTCTACGATGTTGAAACCCATAGTTAAACTATTCTCATCTCTGTAAAGACCCGGGTTCGAAGTTTTGCTCTAAGCGGAGTCAACGTATTCTGAGAGAACTTCCTTTCCAGGCATACTCAACTTATTCTAAGCGTAAATTATCATATCATAAGCGGCGTTTAAGGAATACTAAGCACAGAGATCACAAATCAGCTAAAACTCTACTCATTCTCAGCGAACTCAACGTGTTCTAAGCGGAATAAACGTGTCCTAAGCGGAGTCAAATTATATTAACCGTGAATAGCATATATTTAGCAAAATCATATATATAAAAAGCAAATGTCTGTCCGTCCGTCCCCCTATTTATCTCAGAAACGGCTAGACTTATAGATCTGAAACAAACTGCATTGTGTTTCTACGATGCAGAAACCCCCAGGAAAACTATTCTCATCTCTGTAAAGGCACGGGTTCGAACCCAGGAGCACAGAATACGTTTCCATAAGAGATGAACGTAAAGTACGTTTTCATGACTTACAGAGGTCGTTTCTTTTACAAAATTAAATTAGAAAAAATGGTCCCACGAAATTGAGACAAGTGTCAAATGAAAGGAAAATGATCATAGAATCTTATTTCAGTCGTGAAATATTCACATAAATTCGAAATTGCGAGAACTTTGATAAAATTCACGGAAAATTCGTAACATTTGTGAGAATGTGAGAGATTCTCCGACTAATTTACGGATGTATGTATTCTATGCGATCCCTTCTTGGTTACGAAAAGGAGGGAGAAGTACCTCATCCCTCACTCCACCAAGTATGCCTCATCTCCAAGATGAGGTATGAGGTACGCAGAAGAACACATTGTCCTTTCATATAAGTGATAAGTGAGTATGGTTTGATTGTCACTGTTTTGGATTGGTATTTCAGTAAGTTTGAGTGCGCTTTTATGGAATTGAAATGATAATTTTCTTTCAAAAAACACCTATGTTACATTCCAGGGATTTATAAAAGGTGGGAGATAAAACTCTGTGGATTTCAGCAGTTTTTCAGCAGTTTTTTCATACCTTTTTTCACTCTTATACATGCAGGAATCCTTCAGGTACATTGGAAGGCGGTCCAACATTATTCTGTAACACTACATCTGTTTTTCTTCAAATCTTTCATTCTTTACTGCTTTTATAGTCCTCCCTTCATAGCTATACTCAGGGAAATTCCATTTTCAGGTTTTTATGAACCATAATACAGTGGGGTGATGATTATCAGAGTTAATGTGAACGGAGACAACCTTGGATAGTTGAAAAATCCGATAATACAAAAGAGCCATATGCAAAATATGAAACAAGACTATTTTCTTACCATGCCAAAGTACCTGTATTTACAAAAGATCTCTTCGGCATAAAAACGTTTTTAAATAAAATCTCTTTTCCTTCATAATATGTAGACTAGTTGTCCTCAGCGCATTTTGATTTGACTTCGATGTCGTCTAAGCGGATTGAACGTATTCTAAGCGCGACTCAACGCAATCTCAGAGGACTTCAATGCATTTTAGATATTCTTCAAAGGTCTTCACCTCACTCTAAGCAGTCTGAAAGCACTCTAAGCGGTCTCATCGCATTCTAAGCGAACTCAACGCAATCTCAGAGGACTTCAATGCATTTTAGATATTCTTCAAAGGTCTTCACCTCACTCTAAGCAGTCTGAAAGCACTCTAAGCGGTCTCAACGCAATCTAAGCGAGCTCAACGCATTCTAAGCGAGCTCAACGTAATCTCAGAGGACTTCAATGCATTCTAAACATTTTTCAACGGTCTTCAACTCATTCATAACAGTCTCAAAGCACTCTTAGCGGACTCAACGCATTCTAAGCGAGCTCAACGTAATCTCAGAGGACTTCAATGCATTCTAAACATTTTTCAACGGTCTTCAACTCATTCATAACAGTCTCAAAGCACTCTTAGCGGACTCAACGCGTTTTAAGCGAACTCAACGCATTCGAAGCGGACTTCAATGCATTCTAAACATTTTTCAACGGTCTTCAACTCATTCATAACAGTCTCAAAGCACTCTTAGCGGACTCAACGCGTTTTAAGCGAACTCAACGCATTCGGAGCGGACTTCAATGCATTCTAATCATTCCTCAACGGTCTTCAACTCATTCAAAGCAGTCTGAAAGCACTCTAAGCGGACTCAACGTATTCTAGGTGTCGTCAGCTCATTTTTATTTGACTACAGTGCCTTCTTAGTGGATTCAACGCATTCTAAGCGGACTCAATGTATTCTATAAGCGGACTCAACGCATTCTAAGCAGACTCAACGCATTCTAAGCGAGCTCAACGTAATCTCAGAGGACTTCAATGCATTCTAAACATTTTTCAGCGGTCTTCAACTCATTCTAAGCAGTCTCAAAGTACTCTAAGCGGTAAAGAAAAGTGGTCGAGCGCTTAAGAAACTCGGATTTGTGAACAGAATTATCGGTAGGAGCGAAGAAAAAATCTGCGAGCGAATGGTTGCGTTGGTTAGGCATCACCTGCGATATGCTTGTAGTGTATGGGAAAGAAAAATGTTGTATTCGGTAATTAGAAAAAGTACAGCGAAAGGCGATACGTTTTTCAAGTCAGTGAGTGTTACGCAAATGGTTTAGGACGCGGGATGGGAATCTTTAGAAGCTAGGCTTAAACAAAGGATAAATCTACTTAATAAATTTAGAGAAAGAACGTTCGTATGGGTGTTACATATACATTATACATATACATTATACATAAGAATGTTACATAGGCCGTTCTGATACTGCGAGGAAAATCAGAGAAATAGAATTTCTCTGATTAGAATCTAGAACAAGTCGTTCATGCACTTCTTTCCTCAGAGTATCTCCAGATTATTTAATTGCTATGCTGAACAGTTAAGCGGAAAAGCACACAAATGTGTACCTCGGATAATGCAGAAACTCGGTTAATTGGGACTCAGATATTGAAGAATCATAAATGCTCTATTATATGCTTGTACTCTTTTCGTCTGCAAAAATATTTTCTCGTACATTGATCCCTTGCGCTATCCTAGTTCTTCCTTCCATTGCTGGTGGTCGGTGAATTATAGAATTCTTGGTGTTGCTCAAGAGTCTCCACTCCTCATCTCCCCTGTAAGTTATCCCTTCTTGGTTACGAAAAATGAGGGGGAAGTACCTCATACCTCACTCCACCAAGTATACCTCATCTCCAAGATGAGGTATGAGGTACGTAGATGAACACATTGGCCTTTCATGAAGGAAATGCATACATGCACACGTATATAACATTAATTTGCCTGAATTTAACAATTCAAGGCTAAAAAAGACCACACATGAACGATACATACACACATTTCCAAAATAATCCAATTTCAGTCGTGCCCGACGATAGAAAAATGGAAATAGAGAAGTGGGCTCACCCTAGAAGCAGTCAAACGACACCCTGTCCATGTCTAGCGTCTGGGGCTCGAACCAACGGTCCTCGGCTCCGAACGCCAAGCCGTTGCTACGTCCACCTGGAAATGTAAACAGTTGAAACTCAGTTTTCGAAAAAAACATCGCGGAATCACTTAAATTCACGATCCCGGTTATCGCTAACGCCCCGTGGGGTATAAAAACCACAGTTTAACCGAAAAAGAGGTTTATTTTAGCAGAAAAATGAACAAAACTGCCGTTTATTATCAATCGAATCAAAACAATGCGTCGGAAACAATCCGAATTATAATAGGCGCGAAACAAAATCCCGTTTCCATGACAACCGAGCAACAAAACAGTTCTCGCAAATCAGGGACGCTATCAAAATCGTGATTCAGCAAGTTGAATACATGAATAGGGTACCATCAAACAAGCGGGATTTTGTTGCTTAGAGAATGCACTCGGGAAAATTGCTAAAAAATGTCATTTTCGGTAAACACGTTGCAATGAAAATTTGCTTGTTTAATCACTATATATAGATGTGTGTACCGCAGGATTTTCATACAATCTGACAACACAATGCTGAGGTAGTTGGCAAAGTTTCGGGTCCTGACATAATGTTAAATAACACAATTGTTTGGATACAAATCAGAACGAGAATTTACCGCCTTATTTAATAAATATCAACGTATGTTCAGCGTAATTTATAAAAATGTATGACTATTTACTGATGAGTTATTTGGCTAAGTTATACGTCATAGAAGAATGCAGAAAACGTCATTTTTGGAAAACACCTTGCAATGAAAATTTACCTTCTTTTTTAAGAGATATTAATGTATATACCACGCGATTTTGGAGAGCATTTCTCAACTAAAATCTGAGTAACGGGGAAACATTATGCACCCAGAAAAAATCTAAATAATGCCATTTTTGGAATACGTATGACAACGAAAATTGACTGGTTTATTTGACGGATACGAATGAATTCACAACGTATTTTTGGTACATTGTTGTCCAATTATTGCTGAGTTACGAGACAAAACGATGCACTGATGAAAAATGCCGAAAAACACAAGTTTTGGAAAGCATATTGCAACGAAAATTTACCAATTTGTGTGACAAATATCAAGGAATGCATCACGAATTTCTTTTAAATATTTGTCAATTTATTGCCGAGTTAGAAGACAAAGTTGAGCGTTCTGAGAAAATGCAAAGAAACATAATTTTTCTCTAAGATAACGCAACGAAATTTTACCAGATTGTGTGACAAATATCACTAAATGTAACACGTATTTTTCGTAAACATTTGTCAATTTATTGCTGAGTTATAAGACAAAATTGAGCGTTCTGATAAAATGCAAAAAAACACAATTTCTGACTACCAAAACGCAACGAAAGTTTATCAGTTTATGTAGCAGATATTGTTGAATATACCGTTTCCATGACAACCGAACAACAAAACAGTTTTCGCAAATCAGGGACGCGCTTGCAATTCCAGCGAAACTTATACGAAAGAAGCGGGTTGGAAGCTATCGGCGCCGAAAACCCGCTTAACCTGCTCGCTGGTAAACCCGTGTAAAGTTTACAGTTGTTTAAATGTCACTAAACCAATCAGATCTTCACTGAAGATGCACTTACGTCATGGGGGTGAAAATAACCCCATGGGGTATCAATACGAATAAAGCATAGGTGGAAGCTTGTCGGCGCCGAAAACCCGCTCTACCTGCTCGCTGGTAAATCCTACTTAAATGAACAGTTTCAAAAATATCTTTTAACCAATAACACCTTCCTTGAAGATGGATAAATATTACCGGGGTGAAAATAACCACGTTGGGTATCAATACAGAAGAAGCAGGTTTGAGCTGGTCGGCGCCGAAAACCCGCTCTACCTGCTCGCTGGTAAATCCGTGTAAAGATAAACAGTTTTTAAATGTCATAGAACCAATCAGACCTTCGAGGAAGTTGGATATACATCTCTGGGGTGAGAATAACCCCCTGGGGTATCATTACGGAAGAAGCAGGTTTCAGCTTGTCGGCGCCGATAACCTGCTCGCTGGTAAATCCTTGTTAAGTTAACAATTTTCAATATGTCATTAAATCAATCAGACCTTCATTGAGTATTGATAAACATCACAGGGGTGAAAATAACCCCATGAGGAGTTACTACAAAAGAAGCAGGTTGAAGCTTGTCGGCGCCGGTAACCCGCTTCACCGGGGTGAAAATTACCCCATGAGGAGTCAATACAGAAAAGGCAGGTTTACAGGGAACCCGCTTAACCAATAACAACAAATCCTTCTAAATTATCAATTTCCAAAAGTTTTTTATCTAACAAGACCTTCCTTGAAGATGGATAAATATGCCCGGGGTGAAAATAACCCCGTAGGGGTAAAGAGAAGCAGGCAGGAGCTTGTCGGCGCTGATAACCTGCTCGCTTTTAAATCCTTATAAAATTAACAGTTCCCGAGAATGTAATTAAACCAATTAGACCTTCCTTGAGTATTGATAAACGTCATCGGGGTGAAAATGACCCCATGTGGTATCAATACGGGAGAAGCAGGTTGAAGCTTCTCGGCGCCGGTAACCCGCTTAACCAGTTAGCTTGTAAATCTTTATAAAAATAACAGTTTCCAAAATGTCACTTAAGCAATCAGACCTAAGTCGAGAATTTATAAACATCCCCGGGGTGAAATACAGAAGAAGCGGGTTGAAGCTTGTCGGCGCCGGTAACCCGCTTCACCGGGGTGAAAATAACCCCATGGGGTATTAATATGGAAGAAGCAGGTTTAAGCTTGTCGGTGCCGATAACCAGCTAGCAGGTGAATCCTTATAAAAATTAATAGTTCTTAAAATGTCACTTAAGCAATCAGACCTTATATGAGTATCGATAAACATCCCCGGGGTGAAAATAACCCCACGGGGTGTCAACGACCCCAACAATCTACCAAAGTGGAACATCGGCGTACGTATCCCAGTTTTGATTTCCGCGTTGCAAAAATCCTCAGAGTCGGCAATTATAAAAAAAAGTACGGAAAGGAGTGCAATGGTTAAAGTTTCTGACCTCCAAAAGTAACTTATTTCCATGGAAACTTAGTTGTTGGGGAACAACTCTTAAAAGAAGAGAAAAAGTTTCTTTTAAAGGAGAGAGGGAAAGTTTATGAGTTATCAACTTAACTTAGTTGGCAATTTACAACTTCAGACACTTCTGCGGAGTTGAGAGTTTGAAATTTTTGGCAAAGTTCAGTTTCTATGGCGGCGGTTTTGTGTTTTGGCGTCGCCGTGGAAACAGTCCCGTTTTCAGGGTCGTCTCGGACAACAATAAGGACGAAGGATATTGTTGTTTTAATGAGGAGGTATTGGTCTTTTCTGGACGAAAATAGCTCGAATTTAGGGGGGGATGATTTTGAAAGTTTTCCCCCATTTTTGGAGGGTTTTGAAGCTTAGAGAATACATACAGAAACATTGTTCGGAAACTTGACTTCCGGTATATAGATTACAACGAAAATCGACCAGTTTGTCCAGTATACATTGACGTATGTTCCACGGAATTTTTGTTAATGTTTGACAACCCACTACTGAGTTAAAGAGCAATGTTTTGGGTCCTGACGAAATGCTGAATAACACACTTTCTGGGAAAGATATGACAACATAAATTTAACTGCTTATTTAATAAATATCAATGTACTTACAGCGTAATTTTTATAAATGCATGACTACTTATCACAGAGTTAGGAGGCTAAGATATGCTTCATAGAAAAATACTACATTTTCGGAAAACATATTACAATGAAAATTATCCCCTTTGTTTATATATTTTAATGTATCTATTACAGAATTTTTGTTAATGTTTGACAACTCACTACGGAGTTAAAGAGCAAAGCTTTGGGTCCTGACAAAATGCTGAATAACACAATTTCTTGGAAACATTTCACAACAAAAATTTACCAGCTTGCTTATTACACATTAAGGTATATTTGTCAAGCTTAATTTGATACTGATTTATGACTACAGACTGCTGAGTTAGGATGCAGAGTTATACGTCATGGGAAAACGCTTAAATTGGATTGAATGTTAGAACTCAATTTAGAAGGATTTTGTAGCTTAGAGAATGCACTCGGGTAAATGGCTAAAAAATGTAATTTTCGGTAAACACATTGCAATGAAAATTTGCTTGTTTAATCACTATATATAGATGTGTGTACCACAGAATTTTCATTTGTATCTGAGAACTCTATGCTGAGTTAGTTGGCAAAGTTTCGGGTCCTGACATAATGTTAAATAACACAATTGTTTGGATACAAATCAGAACAAGAATTTACCGCCTTATTTAATAAATATCAACGTATGTTCAGCGTAATTTATAAAAATGTATGACTATTTACTGATGAGTTATTTGGCTAAGTTATACGTCATAGAAGAATGCAGAAAACGTCATTTTTGGAAAACACCTTGCAATGAAAATTTACCTTCTTTTTTAAGAGATATTAATGTATATACCACGCGATTTTGGAGAGCATTTCTCAACTAAAATCTGAGTAACGGGGAAACATTATGCACCCAGAAAAAATCTAAATAATGCCATTTTTGGAATACGTTAAGAATTGTTAAGATATTTTAAGAATATTCTAAGATAATTCTAAGAATAATGTTAAGAATTCCTTGTAAATATTTCTCAATTTATTGCTGAGTTACAAGACAAAATTGAGCGTTCTAAGAAAATGCGAAAAGCATCATTTCTGACTAAGATAACGGAACGAAAATTTAGCAGTTTGTGTGACAGATTCCAATGTATACATCACAAAAATTTGAAGAATTGTTAACAACTTGCTACTGAGTTAGGAGACAAAAATTAAGCACTCGGGAAAATGTAAATAATGTCAGTTTTATAAAACGTTTGACAACGAAAATTTACCAATGTGTGTAACAGATATCAGGGTAGCTACCACATAAATTTTGTAAATTTTTGACAATTTACTGCAGAGTAAGGGGGCTAAAAATTAAGCACACAAGAAATGTGCTAAGGAATGTTAGTTTTGGTATACTTTTTTGGACGTTAAACAAAGATTCTCTATTGTTTTCAAAGCATAAATATGTTTATCTCAGAGAAAACGGGTCAGCGTCCCTTCTAAGGGGATAAACTGGCGAAATTACGTCGATATAAATCGACAAATGTTTATAATTAAAGGGAAGCGATGGTTGTTTTCAGGATTTCGCATTATTTTCAGCAAAAACGGTGGACGTTTTCGTGTTTTAAACAAGTTTGTAGGTTAGTAAGCGAAAATAGATTGATTACTCCGCTTAGAATGTGATTACAGCGCTTAGAATAGGATGAGCAAAGTGATAACTTCACTTAGAATTTGATGAGTGCGCTTAGGATTGGTATAGTAAACTTTAAAGAGTGATAAATCCGCTTAGAACATGCTTAACTGCGCTTAGTGTAGGTTAGAAAGCAAAAATAAAGTGAATTCTCCGCTTAGAACATGATGAGTTGGCTTTGGATAGGTTTTGTAAGATTAGAAGAGTGACAACTCCGCTTAGAATATGATGAGTTCGCTAAGAATAGGTTTGGTAAGCTTTTAAAAGTGATAATTCCGCTTAGAATCTGCTAAATTGCGCTAAATCTAGCATTAGTAACCTTAAAAGAGATTTTTCCGCTTAGAATATGTTGAGTGCGCTTGGTATAGGTTTGGTAAGCTTCGAGTAGTGATGACTCCGCTTAGAACCTGCTTACCTGCGCTTGGTGTAGGATAGGAAGCAAAAATAAAGTGATTACTCCGCTTAGAACATGATGAGTTGGCTTTGGATAGGGTTTGTAGGATTAAAAGAGTGACAACTCCGCTTAGAATACGATGAGTTCGCTTAGAATAGGTTTGGTAAGCTTTTAAAACGTGATAAGTCCGCTTAGAATCTGCTTAATTGCGCTTAGTGTAGCATTAGTAACCTTACAAGAGTGATTTTTCCGCTTAGAACATGCTGAGTACGCTTACTATTTGTTTGGTAAGCTTAGAAGACTGATAACTACGNGTTAAACAAAGATTCTCTATTGTTTTCAAAGCATAAATATGTTTATCTCAGAGAAAACGGGTCAGCGTCCCTTCTAAAGGGATAAACTGGCGAAATTACGTCGATATAAATCGACAAATGTTTATAATTAAAGGGAAGCGATGGTTGTTTTCAGGATTTCGCTCTATTTTCAGCAAAAACGGTGGACGTTTTCGTATTTTAAACAACTTTGTAGGTTAGTAAGCGAAAAAAGGTTGATTACTCCGCTTAGAATGTGATTACAGCGCTTAGAATAGGATGAGCAAAGTGATAACTCCGCTTAGAACCTGATTAACTGTGCTTAGAAAGAAAAAATAAAGTGATTTCTCCGCTTAGAACATGATGAGTTGGCTTTGGATAGGGTTTGTAGGATTAAAAGAGTGACAACTCCGCTTAGAATACGATGAGTTCGCTTAGAATAGGTTTGGTAAGCTTTTAAAACGTGATAAGTCCGCTTAGAATCTGCTTAATTGCGCTTAGTGTAGCATTAGTAACCTTACAAGAGTGATTTTTCCGCTTAGAACATGCTGAGTACGCTTACTATTTGTTTGGTAAGCTTAGAAGACTGATAACTACGCTTAGAGCCTGCTTATTGCGCTTAGAAAAGGTTTAGTAAGCTTAACGGAGTGATAACTGCGCTTAGAACCTGATAAATCCGCTTAGAATTGGTTTGAAAGGCTAGACAGAGTTATAACTCCGCTTAGAACTTGATGAGTGCGCTAACAATAGGTTTCGTAAGCTAAAAAGAGTGATTACTCCGCTTAGAATATGTAGAGTTGGCTTGGGATACGCTTAGTAAGCTTAAAATAGTGATAACTTCGCTTAGAAACTGCTTAAATAGCTTAGGATACGTTTAGCTTAGGATATGAAAGCCTAATTTACGTACATTTCATATAGAAAAATATAGGAATTGATTATCCCCGTGTAATTTTTTGGGATAATTCATGAAATCAACCTTCAACAGTTTCCTTGGTCGTCAAAGGGACGGGTTGTTTATTTCCCAAAAAATTCAACAAATTTCCGTCTATTTTATCAATTTTCTCGCAATTTCGAATTTATATCAATATTTCACGACTAAAATAAGATTCTATGATCATTTTCCTTTCTTTAGACACTTGTCTCAACTTCGTAGGACCATTCTTTCTAATTTTATTTCGCAAAAGAAACAACCTCTGCAATTCACGAAAACGTACTTTACGTTTATCTCTTATGGAGACGTATTATGGGCTCCTGGGTTCGAACCCGGGCCTTGACAGAGATGAGAATAGCTTCCTTGGGGGTTTTAGCATCGTAGAAACACAATGCAGTTTGTTTCAGATCTCTAAGTCTAGCCGTTTCTGAGATAAATAGGGGGACAGACAGACGGACGGACGGACAGACATTTGCTTTTCATATTTATATGATTAATTCAGCGTATGCTTTCGTATTAATAAATTTTTCTCACGTACATCCATACTTTAGTACTTAAATCAAATATATTGTGAAACACGTCGCCTTGACATGCTGGTTTTTCATAAATATCGATAAATTAACCTTTGGAAACACTTTTTAACGCTTTTGAAGGACTTTAAACTAAACAACTAAAGTACTATTTGAAATTTAATAGCACATCGAACCCTCTTTAACCAATTTCACGGCAAAAAACGTAGAAATGTACCGTTTTAACCCGGATTTTTGCGACTACCGCTACCATGGAAACCGGTGGTCAGTTAGCAACCGCAGAATTGTCAACAAGAAGCGAAAAAAAGAGGAAAATTTGGAAAAATGCTCACTTTTTGAATGCTTACGTAAGAATTCTAAACGGTAAAACGCTAAGATATAGGAATTAGTGTAAACACCGCTACTTTAGCTACTTTGAGTGGAACGGCGTAGATTAAAAGTGATTTTTTAATGTTTCGATGGCCATTTCGGTCAGGAAAACCGATTAAATCGCGAAATCGGCGTCTCCTTGGAGATGAACGGAAAGGACGCCTTCGCGGGAAACCAAGATGGCGCCGGGGGTGGACAAAATGGCCGACCTACGAAACAATCACGAAAAACGGGTGTGTTTCCAAGGAGATTAAACAAATCTCCTGGCAACCGTCCTAGAATGTTCTTAAAGGTCGAAAAAAGGCTAAATTGAGGCGAAACGGAGCTCTTAACGAATTTTCAAGGTGGAAATGTTTAAAATTCTCGATCAAAATCACGATAAACCCGTTTAAATCACGAATTGTACAGGTTTTGTCGGAAAATGTCTTTCTAAACGTGATATTTCGAGATACGGTTGTGAGGTGGACGAAGAGGGATTTGAGGAAAAAGTTGTGTGCAGGAGAACTTTGCGGGAGTTCCAAAATGGCTGCCAAAAGAAAGTTTTCCTCATCGCATTTATTGATCTTGCTGAAGAACATTACAAGCGGGGCTAAAGAACCTGCAAAGTAGTCCAAACTGAACTCGAAAAAGGCGCAGAAAGATCATAAAGGTCAGAAAAACAACAAATATCAGATAAAACAACCAAAAACGACGACGAAAGTGGTATTCAAACGTCAATTAATGCAAAAACGCCATTTTAAACGAATTTCAACCACGAAATGGATAACCATGGATACGATATAAACAAGGGTGGGAATTCGGTTGTTAAGTGAGGAATTTAAGGATAAAAACGCCTTTGAAAGCTCCTACACGGACTAAAAACATGAATTACTCACTTTTAAAACCATTTCCACGTTTGTATCTAAGTGTATAATCACAGAAACATGAAAATTTTGGGATTTTAAACGAAATAAACGGGAAAAACGGGTATTTTTGATGAAATTAATACGTTTTCGACTCTAAAATCGAGTTTTTGTACCTAAAAGTTGTTATTAAGCTGTGAAAAGGTACTTTCACCTAGAAAAACACCTTTTTACCGAGAAAACTGCAATGTTTCAACTTTTAACGCAAGTTTCAACCTTGATTATCGTAAGAAATACCTTAAAACTGTACTTTAAGTAAGGATAGCGGTATAAACTACGGTTAAACACGTCTAATATGGGTTTGTTTCACGGAAATTCATTTCAGGACACGAAAAAAGCAGATTCAACAAGATAAATTAAGGAAAAAGGCGTGATATCTAAGTAAAACTTGGGTAAACACGCGTTAAATCGTGTGAGAGGTAACTTGATAAGAATTCCGTCTGTAAAATCGAAAAAATGAGAGAAGATTAGCCAAATTTAGCGGGAAAATGTCCTTGGAACATGCCCCTAGAATTGCGAATTGAAAGGCTGGAGAATGTAAGAAATATGTCAGTCCTACGGTAGAATAGATTTACAGAATTAGATACGAATGAAATATATGCTAAATTATTCCTTGATTTCGCGAAATTCGACGCAAAAAATTGGCGAAAACAGCTAAAAAAATTGAAAAATAATTCTTTTAGAGACACTCGAAATATACTTAAACTATGAGCTTTGCAGCAATACTTATTCGAAGAATTGTATTCGAAAGAATTTGTTGCCAAAATTGTCGCAAAATATTGCGAAATTTGTAGCGAAAAATTCGCGAAAATTGCGATAAATCCGCAAAATTATTCCGCAAGAGATTCCGGTGTATGTATACCGTAAGTATGAATCTTACGGGAGAAATAATTTACAAAAAAACAGACACTAAAGAGATTTTCGCAAAATTTGCGCAGATTTTCGCGGAATTTGACGCGAAAAAACCGCAAAAACACATAAAAATTCGGGAAATCGTTCCGATCGAGACAACGTTGGAAACATCCGTAAGCTATTTTTCTCACGGAAGAAGCAAATTGAAATATTCGCAAATTTTGCGCAGAATTTCGCAAATTTTACGCGAAAAATTCGCACAGACATAAAAAAAATCGCAGATTAAACGCGCGAACGCTTGTTAAATCAGAAAAAGCTGAGCAGAATATTGCAATATGTCATCCGAGGGATGGACAAAGCAGCAAAATAATTGCGAAAAAATCACTTTTTCCAAAACGCCAAAACACTTATATCTTACCGGAAGAGACCAAAACTTAATTCTTCTTGCGCTGATGACTTCTTCGGGTGAGAAAAAACGAGAAAAAAAAACAATATTTTCACTCCGAGAAAAATGCGATTTTTCAAGTACCGAATTCGATCGAAAGATGGGACCACCTGTCACATTTTCCCCTATTTTTTCCCAACCCGAAATATAACGCGAAAATCCCTGAAACGTCGGATTCCGCAAAAGCGTCCAGTTCCGGCGAACCCCGGAGAATCTGACACCCAGTAAAAAGACCCGGAAACCACGGTCCAGAAGAAAAACTTTTTCCCGCACTTTTCGCGAAAACACTGCGAAATCCGCGGAAATTAATGTGCGAAATTTGATCAGAGATTGGGCACGGAAGCCATCTTGATCTGATCGATGCGGCGGACGCCCAACTGCGCCGATAGATGTCTCCACACGGAGATAAACAAGTGAAGATCCCGCCCCGCAGCTTTGTTTATGTCAGGGTAATGTTTACGTAATTTCATCGCGATACTGGAAGCGTTACAAAAGTCGAATTTGATGCGTTTTTCCACCCTGCGTGTCTAACACAAGCGTATGAACGTTAAAAAACCTTCTTGCGTGCGCAAAATCGGACTTTTTCGCGAAACAAAGGAACGGCGTTTTAAACAAGGCGAAAATATTGCGGTAATCGCAAAGTTAACAACATCTACACGTCAAATATCCATCAATATGCGAAGTATATCGTATAACACACGCCCAACACCCACAATTTCCCTTTTAACTAGCGAAAACCATCAAAAATATCGGCCCTAACTAACAGAGTAAACATTCGATTACAAACATACATTGAAAACGAATTTTGAACTGTCCCTTCATTTAGTAAACTTAAAAGAGTTATAGCTCCGCTTAGAACCCGCTGAGAACAGCTTAGAATGGGTTTAGTAACCTTAAAAGAGTGATAACTCCACTTGGAACATGCTGACTGCGCTTAGAATAGGTTTAATAAGCTTAAAAGAGTGATAGTTCCGCTTAGAACCCGCTGAAACCGCTTACACAAAGTTTAGTAACCTTCAAAGAGTGATAACTCCGCTTAGAACCCGCTGAAACCGCTTAGAACGGGTTTAGTAACCCATAAGTAAGTTTAAAAGATTGATAACTCCGCTTAGAACCCGCTTAGAATGGGTTTAGTAACCTTAAAAGAGTGATAACTCCACTTGGAACATGCTGAGTGCGCTTACAATAGGTTTAATAAGCTTAAAAGAGTGATAGTTCCGCTTGGAACCCGCTGATTCCGCTTAGAATGGGTTTAGTAACCTTAAAGGAGTTATAACTCCGCTTAGAACCTGCTCAAACCGCTTAGAAGGGGTTTAGTAACCGTAAAAGAATGATAACTCCGCTAGGAACCCGCTGATTGTGCTTAGAATGGGTTAAGTAAGCTTAAAAGAGTTATAACTCCGCTTAGAACCAGCTGAAACCGCTTAGAATAGGTTTAAAAGTCTATACAGATTTATAACTCCGCTTATAACCTGCTAATTGCGCTTGGAATAGGTTTAAACGAATAAAAGAGTGATAAATCCGCTTAGTATATGTAGAGTTGGTTTGCGATATGCTTATTTCTACTTAAAAAAGTAATAATTTCGCTTAGTGACCACTTAAATCGCCTAGGATATGTATAAATTCCGATATGAAAGCGTACTTTGTGTACATTTCTTATAGGAAACAACAAGAACTGTTTATCGCCGTGTGTTTATATGGGATAATTTATGAAATCGAAATTCAGCAATTGGTACTCAAAGAAATCTGCACTTTCCGATTAAAAATCCTATGGTTGCTATGCAAATAAACAAAATCCGGGTTGTCGTGGTAAAGCATCTGCAGACACTATGGTTACAATTAACGTTGTTTATTTACCACGGTAAGTTTGTTTGGCTAAGTAAACGACGGTAACCATGGTAACGGACGAAAATCGTGGCTAAAACCACAGAACTTTCTTTGAAAACTGCAATTCAATGAGNTCGTGGTAAAGCATCTGCAGACACTATGGTTACAATTAACGTTGTTTATTTACCACGGTAAGTTTGTTTGGCTAAGTAAACGACGGTAACCATGGTAACGGACGAAAATCGTGGCTAAAACCACAGAACTTTCTTTGAAAACTGCAATTCAATGAGAGTTTAGACTGCAAAACTTAAACCTCTATATCCTAGCTCCGCACCAAGGACTTTATAACTCGAAAACTACCGTTTTCTCGGCCCTCAATATCAAATTCTTCAACACGTCATTGTTCACAGCATTAGAAACTCAATGTACAACAGATTAAGGTAATTCTACGGTAGAATAGATTTACAGAATTAGATACGAATGAAATATATGCTAAATTATTCCTTGATTTCGCGAAATTCGACGCAAAAAATTGGCGAAAACAGCTGAAAAAATTGAAAAATAATTCTTTTAGAGACACTCGAAATATACTTAAACTATGAGCTTTGCAGCAATACTTATTCGAAGAATTGTATTCGAAAGAATTTGTTGCCAAAATTGTCGCAAAATATTGCGAAATTTGTAGCGAAAAATTCGCGAAAATTGCGATAAATCCGCAAAATTATTCCGCAAGAGATTCCGGTGTATGTATACCGTAAGTATGAATCTTACGGGAGAAATAATTTACAAAAAAACAGACACTAAAGAGATTTTCGCAAAATTTGCGCAGATTTTCGCGGAATTTGACGCGAAAAAACCGCAAAAACACATAAAAATTCGGGAAATCGTTCCGATNTTTTTCTATAATAACAAATTGTCTTTATTTATGGGATTAATTAGTCTGAATAATGTAAACAAATTCAACACGGGACAATATGGAACAATCATAAACACACATACACCAATTCAGTATCCATGGCTACCAATACAGTTGCCATACCGACTTGTTTACGCCATAAAACTTAACATAAACCAACTCCGGGAGTTATCAAAGCCGGAAAACGCATAACCAAAGTTGAAAGTTGACGTTTTCGCCCGAATTTCGCAATTTTTACACTCGAATTGACACTTTATCTGCCCTTAAACGTATAAATAAACAGGATGTAGACAAAAACAGTTTAAAAACCCAAGCGAATCTCGCATAACGACGACGTAAAACGAAAATTAAGCCACGGTTTTCGTTTTTTAAGTTTAAAAAAGCGCGAAAAATCCCGCGAAATATTGAAAAATCGATTCGACAAAGCTTAGATAAGGACTGATTCAGTTCTAGAGAGAGAAAACTACGTTGAGAACGCACGAAAATCGCGTGTTATGGCGTAGACACAAGAAATACAGATTGTGAGCGGAATTTAGACGTTATTTCAACGGGAATAACACGATTAAATACACAATTACTGACGAAACATCGGATATTCAACTCTGAAAGGCTTGGATAGGGACTAATAAAGTACTCGATAGGAAAAACAAGCGAAAATCGCGCGTCAGTCGTGCTTAAACACGCATAAATACAAATTTAAGCTTTTTTCGACGTAATGCAGGCGTTTTCATGGGAAAATCACGTTATGAAGCACGGATTTTGATGAAAAGTCGGGGATTCGACTAAAAAAGCTTACATAATGGTTAACTAAGCGTTACAGACGGAAAAACAAGCGAAAAATGCATTTTAAACGTATATAAACGCGCATAAATGCAAACTTCAGTTTTCTGACGTAAGATACGCCTATTCTCTATGTAAAAAACACGTTAAAAAGCACAAATAATGACGAAAAATCGGGAATTCAACTCGAAAAATGATCAATTAAGCTTTAAAGACGCAAAAACAAGTGAAAAACGCACGTAAATCTTGTAAAACCGCGCATAAATGCAGATTTCAGTTTCCTGACGTAACATACGGCTGTTTTCTACCTGGAAACACGTTACAAAGCACAAATACTGATGAAAAATCGGGAATTCAACTCGAAAAATGATCAATTAAGCTTTACAGCTATTACAATTAAGCTAAATTACAATTAAGCATGAATGCAAAACTAAGCTTTCCCATGCGAAAAACACGTGTTTTATTCGTAAAAACTACGTTTAAAGTGCGAAAAAAGACACAAATGATGAGGAAACGTCGGGAATAGGACACGAAAAGGCGAAATTCGACTCTTGGAGGCTCGGTTTACCTTCAATCAGCTCCCGGAAGGGGTTGAACTGCACTTTCCCCGGAATATTCACCAGCAATCACCAGTACAAGGAAGCCCACAACTTGTCCAAAGTACACAGTACACTATCGGTCAATGTTTTCCTCCGAAAAACTTTAAAAAATCGAATAAAATGAGGAGTAGAGCGAGAGTTGGGTGCGGACGTCACTTGGCAAAGTTGAAACTGGTGTGGGATGGGGAGTAGGGGAAGTCGAGGGGGATTGAGGGGAGGTGAGGAGTGGGGGACTCGAAAGTTTTGGACCAATGGGAAAAGTTGCGGATGAAACGGGGGGATTGGAGTGAGCGAAGAGGAGGGAATGGGATACGGGACGATAAAGCAAGTGGAATAGAGAGAAGAAGAGAAATCGTTGGGAATATCGCCATAGAAACCTGTTTTCAAGGGATTCGTTACAAATATAAACGTGTTATTGTCTAGAGGGCTTGAATTACTCTATATTACGTACAAAAACAGGTGTAGTTTATAAAACAAGCACACGTCTACAGTAATAGAACGGTTTAATAACTATTAATACCAAAGGATACACTGATATCATATATATATACGAAAAGCAAAAACGTCTGTCCGTCCCCCTATTTATCTCAGAAACGGCAAGACTTAGAGATCTGAAACAAACTGCATTGTGTTTTTACGACGCTGAAACCCCCAGGAAAACTATTCTCATCTCTGTGAAGGCCCGGGTTCGAACCCAGGAGCCCATAATACGTTTCCAAAAGAGATGAACGTAAAGTACGTTTTCATGACTTGCAGAGGTCGTTTCTTTAGAGAAATAAAATTAGAAATAATGGTCCTACGAAGTTCAGACAAGTGTCTAAAGAAAGGAAAATTATCATAGATTCTTATTTTATTCGTGAAACAGTCATATAAATTCGAAATTACGAGAACTTTGACAAAACACACGGAAAATTAGTATTTTTTTGTGAAATAAACAACCCATCTCATTGACGACCATGGCAATTGTTGAATGTTGATTTCATGATTTATGCGAAGTTATCACTTTACTCATCCCTTTCTAAGCGCAGTAATCACATTCTAAGCGGAGTTGTCACTCTTTTAATCTCACAAACCCTACCCAAGGCCAACTCATCATGTTCTAAGCGGAGAAATCACTTTATTTTTGCTTCCTATCCTACACTAAGCGCAGTTAAGCATGTTCTAAGCGGAGTTATCACTCTTTTAATCTTACAAAACCTACCCAAAACCAACTCATCATGTTCTAAGCGGAGAAATCACTTTATTTTTGCTTCCTATCCTACACTAAGCGCAGTTAAGCATGTTCTAAGCAGAGTTATCACTCTTTTAATCTTACAAACCCTACCCAAAGCCAACTCATCATATTCTAAGCGGAGAAATCACTTTATTTTTGCTTCCTATCCTTCACTAAGCGCAGTTAAGCATGTTCTAAGCGAAGTTATCACTCTTTTAATCTTACAAAACCTACCCAAAGCCAACTCATCATGTTCTAAGCGGAGAAATCACTTTATTTTTGCTTCCTAACCTACACTAAGCGCAGTTAAGCATGTTCTAAGCGGAGTTATCACTCTTTTTAGTTAACTATACCAATCCTAAGCGCACTCATCACATTCTAAGCGAAGTTGTCACTTTGCTCATCCCTTTCTAAGCGCAGTAATCACATTCTAAGCGGAGTAATCAACCTTTTTTCGCTTACTAACCTACAAAGTTGTTTAAAATACGAAAATATCCACCGTTTTTGCTGAAAATAGAGCGAAATCCTGAAAATAACCATCGCTTCCCTTTAATTATAAACATTTGTCGGTTTATATCGACGTAATCTCGCCTGTTTATCCCCTTAGAAGGGAAACTGACCCGTTTTCTCTGAGATAAACATATTTATGCTTTGAAAACAATATCTTTGAGAGAATCTTTCTTCAACGTCCTTTGCATACATTTGCGTATTTAGAACACGGAATATGTAATAACTAGTAAACGCCCCCCGTCAAGCATGACGGAACTTAATTTAGTTTAAAAATACATCTATTATCGTATATATTTAGTCCTCCGAAGCCAGAAGCAGTCCGTCGAAAGATCAGAATAACTCAATATATTTATTACCATTGTTTATAATATTTATTCTACTGTTTTAATGCATGAAAGCCTATTTACGTACATTTCTTATAGAAAATTATAAGAGCTGGTAATCCCCGTGTATTTATATGGGATAATTCATGAAATAAACATTCGAAATTGGCCTTTGTTGTCAAGGGGATGGGTTGTTTATTTCCCAAAAAATTTACGAATTTTCCGTGTATTTTACCAAATTTCTCGCAATTTCGAATTTATATGAATGATTCATGACTAAAATAAGATTCTATGATCTTTTTCCTTACTTGTGACACTTGTCTCAATTTCGTAGGACCATTTTTCCTAATTTAATTCCGCCTGAAAGAGTTGTTACTCCGCTTAGAATGGGTTAAGTTATCTGGAAAGATTGATAACTCCGCTTAGAATTTGCTGACTACGCTTAGAATAGGTAAAAAAAAGTTTATAAGAGATATAACTCCGCTTAGAACCTGCTGAAACCGATCAGAATGGGTTTAGTATTCTGCAAAGAGTGATAAATCCGCTTAGAACCTGATTATTGCGCTTAGAATAGGTTTAGTAAACTTAAAGAGGTGATAACTCCACTTAGGACCCGCTGAAACAGCTTAGAATAGGTTTAGTAACCCATAAGTAAGTTTAAAAGATTGATAACTCCGCTTAGAACACGCTTAGAATGGGTTTAGTAATCTTGAAAGTGTGATAGCTACGCTTAGAACCCGCTGAGTCCGCTTAGAATGGGATTAGTAATCTTGAAAGAGTGATAGCTCCGCTTAGAACCCGTTTAAACCGCTTTGATGGGTTTATAAACCTTCAAACAGTGATAACTCCGCTTAGAACCTGAATAATTCGCTTAGAATAGGTTTAAAGGGCTAGACAGAGTTATATCTCCGCTTAGAACCTGATGAGTGCGCTAACAATAGGTTTAGTAAGCTAAAAATAGTGTTTACTCCGCTTAGAATAAGCGGAGTAATCAATAATGGGATACGCTTAGTAAACTTAAAATAGTGTGTGTTCTAATATATATAATTCTTGTGACGCTTGTCTCAATTTCGTACGACAACTGTTTCTAATTTAATACTGTAAAAGAGACAACCTCTGCAAGTCATGAAAACGTACTTTACGTTCATCTCTTATGGAATCGTATTTTGTGCTCCTGGGTTCGAACCCCGGCCTTTGCAGAGATGAGAATAGTTTTCCTGGGGGTTTTAGCATCGTAGAAACACAATGCAGTTTGTTTCAGATCTCTAAGTCAAACCGTTTCTAAGATAAATAGGGGGACGGACAGACAATTTTCTTTTAACATAACATACCAATGCGGTCGCTTTTTATATGATGAGATTGCTTAGTTTATGATGAGTCCGCTTTGTCCATTTGATCAATGAAACTTTTCAGTGTCCGATGGGATTGCTTAGTTTGATAGATCCTTTGATTCTGATTACCTCGCTTACTTTCCGTTGAGTTCGCTTATTTCATTATGAGTCTGCTTTCTTCGTGATGAGTTTGCTTAGTTAATGATCAGTGTGCTCAGCTTCTAATATGTTCACTTAGTTAATGATTAGTTTGCTTAGTTTATGATGAGAGCGCTTAGTTTCTGATGAGACAGCTTAGCAGATAAAAAGTCTGTATAGTTTACAATATGCCCGCTTAGTTCTTCGTAACTTCGCTTACTTTATGATGATTTCGCTTAGTAAATGATGAGTTCGCTTAGTTTATGATGAGTTCGCTTTGTTTATGAATAAGTTCGCTTAGTTTATGACGAGTTCGCTTACTTTATGTTGAGTTCGCTCAGTAAGTGATGAGTCCGCTTAGTTTGTTTAGTTCGCTCAGTAAGGGATAACTCCGCTAAGTTTAGGTTGAGTTCGCTTACTTTATGATGGGTTCGCTTAGTTAGTGATGACTCCGCTTAGTGGTGAGTTCGCTTAATTCATGATGAGTTTGCTTAGTTTATGATGAGACAGCTTAGCAGATAATAAGTCTGTATAGTTTACAATATGTTTAATAATAGTTTCTGATCATAAACTAAGCCAACTCATCATAAATTAAGCGAAGTTATCATAAACTGAGCGAACTCATCATAAAGTAAGCGAAGTTATCATAAACTAAGCAGGCTCAACATAAAGTAAGTAAGCGTACTTATCATAAAGTAAGCGGACTGATCATAAATTAAGCGTACTTATCATAAAGTAAGCGTACGTATCATAAACTAAGCACAATCATCATAAAGTAAGCGAACCTAGCCAAGCTAAACGTATTCATCATTAACTAAGCAATCTCATCATATAAAAAATATCCCCTTGACCACCAACGTCATGAATTGCAGACATTTTTACTTTTGCGAAATTAAATAAGATATAATTGTCCTAGAAAGTCGAGACGAGTGTCAAAAGAAAGGTAAATAATTGCAGAGTCTTTTTATGGTCACAAAGTACTGATTTAGAGTCCAATTTGGGAGGATTTTGTGGAAATATACGGAAAATTCGTAAGAAATTACGGCTGTAAACATCCCATCTCCTTGGCGACAAATCTCACATCTTGCAGACTTTGTCTCTTTTGAGAAATTAAATCGGAAATAATTGTCCTAGAAAGTCGAGAAAAGTGTTAAAAGAAAGGAAAATAATCATAAAATCTTATTTTAGTCGTGATTCATTCATTTAATTTCGAAATTGCGAGAACTTTGATAAAATACACGTAAATTTCGTAAAATTTTTGGAAATAAACAACCCATCCCTTTGACGACCAAGGCAATAGTTAAACATTGATTTCATGAGTTATCCCATATAAATGCACGGGGATAATCAGTTCTTATAATTTTTATNTAAAGTAAGCGATATTATCATAAACTAAGCCAACTCATCATAAACTAAGCAGGCTCATCATAAAGTAAGCGAGCTTATCATAAAGTAAGCGAAGTTATCATAAACTAAGCGAAGTCATCATAAACTAAGCAGGCTCATCATAAAGTTGTGAAATATTGCGAAGATCCTAAACCGCAAGAAGTTTGATAAATGGTATGGAAAATTAGTAAAACTGTATAAAAACCCCATCCCAATTACATTTTATAAGTAGAAGGCAATTTTATTAAATTCCAGAACGTGCAAACTAAGTTATTCAAGACGCAGTGGCTAAAATAGTGCCATTTTAAGAGTTTTTCTAAATAAAACAGAAATTTTCTCATATTTACTAACGAAATGACTTTTATAATTTGCATTGAGAAATACAATTTACAATTTTCCTCATCTTTTCAATGAATATCCTTAAATACCTCACATCCCTGTATCACAAAACCATTCATAAGCATCTGCGTTCCAATAAACAACACTTTGTTACCACGGAAACAAAATTCCAAACATGGAAACGAAAATACCTCCCCTTTGTCGTACTCACATATCAGAATATTGGCGAAAAAGTGAGTTTTTCGTCAAAATTCTGGTCTATTTTTCAACCAGACCGAAGAAATTCCGTCCTACTGTTTTCGTTTCGTGATTTTTCGTGCACGGATTGAGTGTTAACTTTAATTCAGTGGTTATTCTACCCGTAATCAACGTTTAAGAGGGTTTATTCTATTAAGATATCCACCTTATAGCTGTATTTCTATGGGAGTGGATTTCCCCAGCAACGGCAGGGCTATATCTATTTCAAAGTCTCGTAACTATGCTGAATTATTTTTTATTTTAATGTCCATCAAAGACATAAAAGAATGAAGCCTTATGAATATAAAGACCTAATTTCAAATCTTTATTTTAATATCTAATTGAAAAAACTGACGTTAGAATTTCACGCTGTTATCTCAGAAGACGGAGCTAGAATTCGCTGGTGAAAAATTGGCTATTTCTGTGAATTTAACGGAGAAACTGCCTTCAATTCACGAGAGTAAGATTCTAAATACGTTTATGAGCAGAATTAGTATGATTTTGGGGAAAATAATTGAATATTTCACACAATTTAACGAGGAAATGCCGAAAACTTAGAAATTTACAATCCGTGCTGACTGATTAGTGAAATTTCATGGACAATATCGGACAAAATAGATATTGAAATGTCAAAATGAGTACGTAGTTATTTAAAACACATATTTAAGTCGTCAACAAAAGAAACGGGAAGCAAATCGGTCGAAATTTGCGCTCAAAATCGGAAAAAAACCCAAAACCTTACACTTCCAAATTCGATTCCTTCTTTTATAAGTAAGAGATGACTTAACAAGGTTATGTTCACGTTATGCATAAATTCACGAGAATATATATCCCAAGCTAATTTTAAAATATAATCAGCACAATTCAAGCGAAATTTAACGCATTCTAAGCGGTCTCAACGTATTCCAAGCGGACTCAACGTATTCTAAGCAAACTCATCATGTTTTAAGCGTAATCAACATATCCCAAGCTAATTTTAAAATATAATCAGCACATTCATCGCAATTCAAGCGAAATGCAACGCATTCTAAGCGGTCTCAACGTATTCTAAGCGGTCTCAACGTATTCTAAGCGGACTCAGCATATTTTAAGCGTAATTATCGATAATCCCATGGATGATAACTCCATAAATTGCTACTTAATGCTATACGAAATAAAAATGGAAGTCTAAATCAATGAATTAGGCTTTATTTTTCGTGATTTTTCACTTTTCACGAAAATAACACACATCTAACTATAGGATTGTGGAAGAATGATGTATACACCCCCTGTCATACGCCTAAAAGCCAAATTGAAGGATATATATCTGAGTGTAGATTAAGTCTATAAAAAATACGTTTAATCACTTAAAAAATTCATCCGCAAAATACGTTTATGAGTACAATTAATATGATTCCGAGGGAAATATTTGAAATTTCGTACAGTTTAACGAGAAAATGCCGAAAACTTGAAATGTACCGCACCTGTGGAGTGATTAGCTACATTTCATGGAGAATATGGGTCAAAATAGACACTTAAATGTCAAAATGAGTACGTATGTATATAAAACACATATTTAAGTCGGGAATAAAAGAAACGGGAAGAAAATTGGGCGATATTTGCGTTACAAAATGGGCAAAAAACCAAATCCTTACACTTCCTAATTCGATCCCCTCCTACTATCACAGTTTTCGCAATTTTGTATTTAAATGAATGTTTCAAATGACTAAAATAAGATTCTATGATCATTTTCCTTTCTTGTGACTAGGTTTCAGCATCGTAGAAACACTTTCTCTCGGAGAAAGTGTTTCCGCTTAGAATTTGCTGATTGCGCTTAGAATAGGTTAAGTAACCTTCAAAGAGTGGTAACTCCGCTTAGAACCTGATCAATTCGCTTAGAATGGGTTTAGTAATCTTGAAGGAGTGATTACTCCGCTTAGAACTTGCTGAACCCGCTTAGAATGGGTTTAATAATATTGAAGGAGTGCTAACTCCGCTTAGAACCCGCTTAGAATATGTTTAGTAACCTTCAAAGATTGATAACTCCGCTTAGAACCAGCTGAAGCCGGTTAGAATGGGTTTAATAACCTTCAAAGATTGATAACTCCGCTTAGAAACTGCTGAACCCGCTTAGAATGGGTTTAATAATCTTGAAAGAGTGATAACTCCGCTTAGAACCTGCTGAACCTGCTGAACCCGCGTAGAATGGGCTTAGTAATCTTGAAAGAGTGATAACTCCGCTTAGAACCTGCTGAACCAGCTTAGAATGGGTTTAGTAATCTTGAAAGAGTGGTACCTCCGCTTAGAACCTGCTGAACCCGCTTAGAATGGGTTTAGTAATCTTGAAAGAGTGGTACCTCCGCTTAGAACCAGCTGAAGCCGGTTAGAATGGGTTTAATAACCTTCAAAGATTGATAACTCCGCTTAGCAACTGCTGAACCCGCTTAGAATGGGCTTAGTAATCTTGAAAGAGTGATAACTCCGCTTAGAACCTGCTGAAACCGGTTAAAATGGGTTTGTAAACATTCAAACAGTGATAACTCCGCTTAGAACCTGATTGATTCGCTTACAATAGGTTTAAAAGGCTAGACAAGAGTTATAACTCCGCTTAGAACCTGATGAGTGCGCTAACAATAGGTTTAGTTAGCTAAAATTAGTGATTAATCCGCTTAGAATATGTAGAGTTGGCTTGGGATACGCTTAGTAAACTTAATATAGTGTGTTTTCTAATATATATAATTCTTGAGACATTTGTCTCAATATCTCTTATGTGTATGTCTAAAATCTCAGAAAAATGCCAATTACCTCTAAAATATCATTAGTTCCTACAGTTAACTTTATAAGAACTGATTATCCCCTTGCATTTATATAAGATGATTCATTAGTTCAACTTTATTAACGGCCTTGGTCGTCAAAGAGACAGGTTGTTTATCAACCGCAAAATCTTACAACTGTTACACGTATTTTATCACATTTCGAGTCGAAATCGATATGACACCACAAGAATAAGAATCTTTTTTTAATTTGCTTTCTTCTGACACCCGTCTCGACTTTCTAGGACAACTATTTCTGATTTAAATCAATAAAAGAAACAAACCCTTCAGTTGACAAAAGTTAACTCTACGTGTATTTCTTATGGAAACGCTTTCAGTCGCTTTGGTCGTCAAGGGGTTGTTTACAAGAGATAACTTACACACCATTTCCAATTATTTCGTGAAATTATTCATAATTTCGACTCTAAAACAATATTCAACGACCAGAATAAGAATCTAGATTCAATTTCCCTTCTTTTGACACTCGTCTCGACTTTCTAGGACAACTATTTCTGATTTAAATCAATAAAAGAAACAAACCCTTCAGTTGACAAAAGTTAACTCTACGTGTATTTCTTATGGAAACGCTTTCAGTCGCTTTGGTCGTCAAGGGGTTGTTTACAAGAGATAACTTACACACCATTTCCAATTATTTCGTGAAATTATTCATAATTTCGACTCTAAAACAATATTCAACGACCAGAATAAGAATCTAGATTCAATTTCCCTTCTTTTGACACTCGTCTCGACTTTCTAGGACAACTATTTCTGATTTAAATCAATAAAAGAAACAAACCCTTCAGTTGACAAAAGTTAACTCTACGTGTATTTCTTATGGAAACGCTTTCAGTCGCTTTGGTCGTCAAGGGGTTGTTTACAAGAGATAACTTACACACCATTTCCAATTATTTCGTGAAATTATTCATAATTTCGACTCTAAAACAATATTCAACGACCAGAATAAGAATCTAGATTCAATTTCCCTTCTTTTGACACTCGTCTCGACTTTCTAGGACAACTATTTCTGATTTAAATCAATAAAAGAAACAAACCCTTCAGTTGACAAAAGTTAACTCTACGTGTATTTCTTATGGAAACGCTTTCAGTCGCTTTGGTCGTCAAGGGGTTGTTTACAAGAGATAACTTACACACCATTTCCAATTATTTCGTGAAATTATTCATAATTTCGACTCTAAAACAATATTCAACGACCAGAATAAGAATCTAGATTCAATTTCCCTTCTTTTGACACTCGTCTCGACTTTCTAGGACAACTATTTCTGATTTAAATCAATAAAAGAAACAAACCCT
>KZ309220.1:403051-424841 GCA_000376725.2 Ladona fulva | reverse complement strand
GCCTATAATTTCCTGGGTTCTCCCTCAATCCACTTTTATAAATGGGCGTAACATTCGCTGACTTCCAATCTACTGGGACTCTACCTTCGCGCATGGACTTGGTAAATATAATTTTAAGGGGGGATTAATTAAAGATAAGGGGCGACGCTTTCTGCCATTTCTTTCAATACTCTAGCCGGAATACCTTCTGGACCTGGCGATTTGTTTGGCTTAATATTACGTAAGAGTTTTGCAGTTCCATCTTCAGTAAAGCATATACTTTCCATTGACGAGAGCGTATTAATCTCCGGAAGTGTATCTCTGGAACTATCGCCCGTGAATACGCTTTGATAAAAGATATTTAATATATTCGCTTTCCTCTTCGCTATCTCTCAACGAGCTTACCGTTTGTATCTTTCCCTCTTCGAAGTTTTCATTATTTACGTATTACATTATTTTCTGACATTTAGGAAAACTTCATTCAGTGTTCACGCGCCAAAAGTCGCTTTGAGGAAATAATTATGATGTGGACGGAAGCAATTATGCGAAAAAAAAATTAAATCCGGAAGTCCAAAAAAATAATCTGGAATATGGAAAAGCAAATTTCACCTTGGAGGACCATATCAGATAAAAATTGTACTGAAGGGGCGAACTAGATTATTCGATTATTTAGTCAATTAAATGGGTCAGCGAACACAAACGAATACTGATTGACGAAAATATTCAATAATTCTGAAATTATTTATCAACTTATTTAATTTATCTCAATATTCATAAGAAATGAGCTGTCGCTTAAGCTCTCGTTTTCGCAGTCGTGGAGGCAACGATGGGATTAAAAATTAACCGATTCCAATACAATTCAATGGATTGTGTATCTTGATTACTCTGAACTCATTCCGATACGATTCCAATGCCAATTCCTGCAACGATTAAAATCCATAAATGTTAATTGCTATTGGTTTGTGAAACATATACCTACTAAAAAAAAACAAGTAATGAACAAATCATAATTTTTTTAACAAAAGTCACAAAATCCAAAAACCACCAAAAACGGGAACGTCAAGCCTAACGCGCGTTTCGCACTCCCTGAGTGCATCTTCAGAGGCGAGAAAGTGACTGACAGTGAACAGTCCAGGCTGTAGAGACAGTCACAAAACAAAAGAGAATCAACCAGCGGAGTCCAATAAACAATACAATCTTTTATCAAAGTCTAAGTTGGAATTCATGATGGAATGATGTCGCATATGGTAGTCTAATGCGTGACTCCAGATACCGTCTTTGAGAAGTGCTGTTTAGGCATTGTGGGGCCATTGCCATCTACTTATCAGGGAAATAAGTATCTTCTCACCTTTCAAGATGAGTTATCAAAGTATACAGAGGCTATTCCGTTGAAAGATCAGGACGCTTCCACCGTGTCTCAAGCTTTCGTGACAACCACTGTATTGAGATTCGGTATTCCTCAGACGATTTTGACGGATTAGGGGAGCAACTTCATGAGCGATGTTTTTAAGAGAACCTGTCGAGCATTGGGAGTGAAGAAGATAAACACGACCGCCTATCATCCGCAAACTAATGGAGCGTTGGAGAGGAGTCACCGCACATTAGTCGAATATTTGNCAGAAGTGTGTGTGTGTGTGTGTGTGTGTGTGTATGTATGTATGTATGCAAGCTTAATGTAAGATAGATTAACTAAGGCATTACACAACACCTGCAACACTCCGCCTTCCATACACCGAGTTTCATCCACGAACTACAATACCCTAAACGAATTATTCATAATAAGTGCATACGAATTGTCCTACCATCGAACCTAGGTCTATTAGGACCATTTTAGGAGTATTAAACATTCTACCTTACCGGGAAATACCCTAACGAGTTTTTTTCGGTCATTCAAATTGAGCATTTGAGCTTGTAGATTCCAGATTTTTTCATAGGATTATATTTGTCCTTACCATTGCAAAATATATTTAGTAAAGTGAAATGTTATTTGAAGGAAGGTCTTAATGTTTCTTTAGGTAGAAGGTTACTAATTTTGTCTGAAAGACAGTTAAGGAAAGTTAATTTTACCCATTTTGGTTTAACATCTTCACACTTTATCCCCCAAAAGATATTATTTAAGGCCATTTTCCTTTGTCTGCAAATCAAAAGTTCTCAAATATACTATGGTGATAGCCATTTTTAACAGCAATATGCTTTATAATTGAAGGTCTTTCAAGAAAGAGTTCTAACTTCTACCTAATAAAAATTAAGACCTTCCTTCAAATCACGTTTCAATTTACAAAAAATATTTTTCAGTTAAGAGGTACAGGACAGGTTTAGAGAGGAGAGAGTACCCCTTAACACCATCAGAAGGAGAAGAGAAAAACGGATTGGTCACATATTAAGATGAAATTTGATAATTACAACAGTTTTGGAGTCAGTAGAAGGGCAAAAGAGAAGAGGATGGAGAAGTCTTGAAATTATAGATGATATGAAAATAAATTAAGGGTATAAGGAAACCAAGGAACAGGGCTGATGATGATGAAGATCTAATGAATGTGCACTCACAGCCTTAGGATTAGGTGTTCCTTTTTCAATCATATACTCCTCACATGTGCGTACTTTTAAGGCAAGGCTGTGTGAACTGTATTGAGTGGGAGACATTTTATTTCATGGGTTTTGGCAGTTCCTTGATCATTATTCACTTAGAAGATGGCGATGCGTGGGTGACCTCCACTTGTGTAGATCGACTTCATTGGGTGCTTAGATAAGCATTGAAGATGTCAGAGACATTTCAACTGACTTTGCAGGACTGTGTGTATATTGTGCATATTGTGTTTCATGGTGTCATATTGTGTTATTTTGTATAATATTGTGTTATATTGGGTTATTTGTGTTACTGACTAGGGTACTGGTGTTACTGTTAGTTTCATTGTTTTGTAGTAGTATTAGTAAGTGTGAGTGTGTGTTAAATCCGGAACATTGTTCCGTTTGTAACTGCCATTCGTGCATAGTAATAATAATAATACAAACCCCCTAAACTCTCCAACATTTTGAGGAATGTTTTTGTAGGTAGTGTCGCATATGGTAGTCTAATGCGTGTCTGGTGAGTGGTATGGCCCAGGTTGACAGCCACGCATTAGGCAATGTAAACGTATGTCTAGCGAGTGGTATGGTTCAGGGTAACAGCAACGCTGCGATGATAGTGCAGAGATACGCGGCGATAAGGCAGGGGCACATGGTTTAAATGCAGACAGACCCTGAACGGGAGGAGGAGGAGGAAGCGTCGAGGAAGATCCTGAGGGGAGCAGAATCGCCAGTCGGGAGCAGAGGCTTGAGTAGAGAAGAACTGAGCTGAAGGAGAGTGAAGAGGGTGGGAGATTTGGAAGAAGCTGTACGCCTATTTGTAATCATTAAATCCTTTCTTAAACTCCTAATCGCACCGGAGATTTCATTGAACGCAACCGCAACCCTTTCCCATTGAGGCAGCCGCTCGACTCTAAGGGAAACTGGTCGTTAACATCCTTGAGGCAGACTTCGGGATGCGACAGTAGGCTACAGGAATTATAGAAAGGGTTAACTACAACATTGATAACAACAGATATTTTCATTATATGATAAAGTCATAGTCCCTCAATAACAAGAGTTCAAACCTTATATCTGTCATACTAGTTGAACCCTAATATTAGATAAATGTATTAAACATGAAATGATAAGTGACATGTAAGCATACATGATAGGCTGAGAATAACAAAATACTGAGAAAATTTTAGTGAAAAATTTCATAGTCAAACACATGATGCAAAGCTGAAATGAAAAACAAAATATTTGTTAGTTTCTTCATTACAGCAAAAATGTCATTTTCTTTTTCCTTTTTAATCTTTTAGTTATGAAAAATACAAAAAATATGAGTAAAAAGACTTTTAATTTTAAATGAAGTACTAAAGAGCTATTTGATAAGTTATTAAATGAAGAGTTATAGAGAAAACATCTGAAAATGAATTGAAGGAATGAGACCTACATGTATAGTATCTAAAGTATTTTTGTAATTTAGAGGGAGAGCAGAAATCACACCTCCTTCAGAGGTGAAACCATTGCTCCTTAAGCTAATTATCTCTTCTTCTTTCATAGTGTTCAAACAATGTAGAGATGGTCTTGTTGCTAAGTAACATTGGTTTTTACAATTAGATGTCCTTTCTTGCTATTTGATCACACTGAACATCAACTAAAGAAAGACTTTTGATATTTTCTTCACAAGTGTTACATGTTGTTCTCCACATACTTTTCTCACAACTTCAACTCTTTTTCTCTTGCATTAATAATTATGTGCCACATATTTTAATCCCTGTTAAATCATAATAAGTTCTGTTTTGAGGTTTTATTGGTTTTTTTTAGATTTTGTTCCTTTAAGGGCCATCCTTTAATGGTGTCACAGCATTTTTTGGTTATCTGAACCCCCTCCTCTGCAACAAAAATTCCATGGAGCTTCAAACCCTATGTCAGTGGTGCTAAAATCTTTTATTCAATGGCCCAGATAGCACCTGTGCAGGCCAGAAAATGTTATATGTATTCTAAGAATGTATTATATTTTTTTTAATACTCATACTTAATCTCACTATTAATACTCACTCCAGCATGAGAGGTTTAGTGGATTTTATGGGTAATTTAGATTATTTCAATTTACTTATGATTATTAATGAATTATTATTATTAAATATTCTTGCTAGCAAAATGAAAGTTTGTGTCATGTCTTTGGCCTGTAGTTCACCCACCATTCCCCAATAGTTGAAGAGTAACAAATCTCCAGACTTGAAGTGTAACATCATTTAAGAACAGCCCTTTGGAGAAAGTTTAAATTTTGAATAGTTTTCTCCTATACCAAGTTCCAATTTTTGTTGTCAGTAGTGATGGCTTCTGAGAAAAACAAATCGTATATATTTTCCTGATAAAAATAACCATATATCAGGTTGTCTTTGTGCCAAGTTTAGTGATTTGATCAATAATATTACAAGTCGTATTTTACATTCAAAGAATTCAGCTACAGTTTTCAGCTACCATATGGAAGAGAAAAAGTAGAAAATGTTTTAGGAACCACAATAACTTGGTACTTCTATAGTAGGAATTACTCATTCAAATGTTAAAGAAAGAGCCTTAATATAGAGATTCCCCAGAAACTATTAGACCTCATTTTCAAACATATATGAAATGCAATGAGTTTTATAGATGTTTTTTTAGAAATATGCCAAAATAGGTTAATTTAAAATAACTTTGGAACTTGAAACAGCTACTCAATAGCTTGCAATGGAAAATTCTTATAGATTAAGAATTAGAATGGATGCAGTGTTTAATTAGGCATAATGTGAAGATGTGTCTGATTCAATATAAATGACCTAAGGTTTGGTTACAATCACTTATTATAATTATACGTAATCTGTATTTTATAATTTATAACAAATATTTCAACATGCTTAAAATTTCAAATTCAGTGTGACAATTAACGAAAAATGGAAATTAAAAAATGACACAAGCACAGAAAGTAACCACATTACATGCACCAAACAATATTTGATTCATAAAAATAGAAAACTCAACTTCTTTAGTTTTAAACAGCAGGATGAACAAGAAAATAAAAATTCTTATTTTTACAAATTCTTTTCAGATGCAAAAGTGTTGTATGTTGTAACAAATGACTTGTAATGAAAAATATCTGCAGTAGACCAGCCTTTTTGGTGGTGGTATATTTTGCTTTTGATATTTAACTTTTTAAAAACATCTAGGATTTTTGAATTCACAAATTATCTCTGTCTTGAGCTTTCACTTTGACTACAAGTCATTCACTCTTTACATTTCTGACCATAATAACAATTTTTGGCTTTTTATGCAAGAATTGAGACTAATCATTTCTTAGAGAGGAGCCCAGTTTCATCAAGATTATATCTACAGTCTGGAGGATAGCTGGAAATTTTGGGTTTATATTATTTATATACTGAATCTGCACTAGATCCAGTCTCTTTACCACAGAGTCTAAACTTCATTGTATTGTGGGAAGTTTCTAAATTATACAACTATCCTGTGAAGAATTTAAAGTCTTCAAAAACATTCAACTTCAGTGCAAAATATGTCGCTTTTTCTATCAAAAGAGGAGCAGAGATAAGTAGATCATCTCTATGACACTACAGAAAGAAGTCAAATAAATGTTCTGCTAATTCTGCTTGCTATAGTTTCGATATTTTTGCTTTAGATCTATTATGGATATGATAATTAAGTTGAATTTAATTGGGATATTTAATTCTTCTGCGATAATTAATTTAGATTCTCCAGGTGTTTTTCTTGCTTCTACTGCATTAAGAATTTCTCTTTTTCAATTACTTTTTTTCTTATTTGTTTTACTTAATGCTGATTAGTCTGGCCAAGAGGGGATTTTGTAGATGAGCCTCATTTTTAGAAAGTTACTTAATTATTTTTTATGGGGTAAACAGTATATTAATATAATTAATTTTGTTATGTAAAATATTACACATAATTAATTAACAATTACTCGTCACGTCGACAATGCGGAAAAAGGGAGCCCTTAGAAAAATTTTCCCCAGACCTCCTTTCATAACTGGCCATCTGTGTATACTCAAAATATTCTCTTGACTGTTGAGGATACTTTGGAATTAAACAGGCACTGATGTAATTGAATTCTGGTTATTCACTGGGCGACGTAAACGCCTCATGGATTTTTTATGTTCTGTAACTTCGCAAGGCTCATTTCAGAGAATCAAATACTCAAGAATACCTTTAGCATCAGATTTTACCATTTACCATCATATTTATCAGATGATAGCAGAACACTGACTATAGAGAGACTTGCGTTCAGCTTCACGGTTTTTTATACGTAAGCAATCACGAATGACAGCTTCAAAAATTGGACTTAATACTGCTTTTCTTTACGTTCGATTATGATGCGAGTGGTTAGGCAGTTAAATCACTCGGTTTATTATAATTTTGCACTCGCAATAACCAAAGTTGACCGAAGATTCCGCGAAGTTCAAAGGTGTAGCGTTGGACTAAGAACTTCGCTCCAAAATAGTTGGATCAGCTGAAAACAGAAACGTCATCTATTCACAGCAAATATGTAACGAACGGCAGCTCATAGGATGGAGCTCTGAGAAATATTTAAAATTATTCATCAGAAACCGCAATCACCTTGAAATAGCATTTAAACTTGTCCATCTTTATAATGTAAGATTTTTTCAGGGTTCTAGATAGGCCTTCACGACTACCGAAGCGGCCACGGGTCCCCCGCCCTACCTCACCCTGCCAAGCAATCTCCAACTCTTCTCACATTTCGCCAGCGGCAGACTCCAGTTTTCTCTCCGGTTCAATTAAAAAACCAAATTTCGGTGCGGTTTCTGTTTTGTTTCGTCTGCCAACGCCGAACTGGTTCGAACCTGTTTTTTGCTCTGACCATTCATACGTAATATCCCATCTGAACTTATTTTATTATTTGCAAATTTTTCAATTACCAAAGATCAATTTAATTTAGGCTAAAACCCCCGTTATTACAGAAATAATCGTCAAAATATCAGCTCAAGTAAATTTAAATGTAAAGAATTCGTTTTTGTTAGTTGTAATTCGTGCACATATTTAGTAAAGCTTCATCCAGTGGTGGGATTCAAAAGTTTTGAAACAGGCTCTTTATCCCAGCGGAGCATACAACCACACGCACTCCAGTCTACATTACCTAATTATTCTAACTTTAAAGTTTGCTCACGAAACTTTAAGATGAAATAAAAATTATACATTTGAAATTTAGTTGCCGGTTTGACGATCTCGGGAAGTTCTAAAAAAAGATTCGCGCCATCCGGTTGAATTCCACCATTGGCTTCATCCATTTGCACTTTAATAGCATTAAATCTGATATGTTGAAGCTCCACTTCGTGGAACTGTGCCACACTTTGAAAGAAAATAACTTTGTAACTTCCACAGAACAGACTTTTCTCCTTCACACGAGAAAATTATACTGTACGGAACTTAAAAAGCTGTTTTCTTTCTGAGTATAATGGTATTGTAATGGAACCGGATTTCGAAACGAAATTAATAGTGGTATTCTGTTTCGGATCGGGTTCGGTTTTCACTCCAACAAATATAACGGGTTTTCGGTTTTTGTTTTACGGTTCGGTCCCAGATTGATACTCTCAAAATTATTGTGATACTATAGTGGAGCATTTAATTCTTCAGTAGGATCATCATAAGTAACGAAAAGTATAAAACTAGCCTAACTGACGACAATGTTTTGACTAGATATTGTCCAAAATATCTGTTATTTTAGTGTAATTGGCTAGACATTATTCTTATAAAATAATTTTCACATTTATAGAGAATTAAACTTGATTTATTTCTTTATCTTAGGGTCACTAATACACTGTCGTGACATATCACGCTTGTGTTGGAAAAGAAACCAGTGAAGACGATTGAATCACGCGGTCGTTTACGAAGTAGTTCCCACATTCATCGTCGGCATTGAGAGTCTCTGGTGTTGAGAGGGGTGTCAGATGATTTGAAAGTTCCTTCCCGCCCAATCACCCCCTCGAAAAGACGGAAATCTCGGAAGAAGGAAAAAGGGGAGACTGGAAAGAGAAGGAGTTATTCCACATGCTGATTTCGGAACGCTCAGTGTCTCGGAATTCATACCTCTGCAACCTGAGTACGGACAAACCTATTCGGATTGACAGTTCCTATTTGCGGTAAGTTCTCCTTTCATCTTTACTTACATATTCCCTGATAACGTAATGTTTTTTCAATATATTTTTGTTAGATTCTTCATGTCAAATATACATAGTTTCAGGACCAGTCGTGACCCTTTCTCTAAAGAAACATTGTAATTTTAATGGTTATGCTCACCATCAAATGTTGTCAAAACTTTGAATTGGATCTTCCAATGTCTTTACCGATACATTTTAATATATTAATTACAGTAAATACAAAATTGCCAAGTCTACTAGGATAGAATATTACCAAAATTTTAGAGGTACTCAATGAGAAAATGTTTCATCTGCGAATCAGAGATACGTCGAAATGCAGGTAGAACAAATCATTGCCCTTACTTAACTACATTTTAACTAAAAAATCAAATGCAAATAAACCAAATTATGTGCTTTTACGAGATTTCAATCTATGTCATAATGAACGCTAAATCATATCAGCCCTTAACTTACGAGTATAATGAAAAAAAAATTGGAAGATTTTTGCGTTCGAGTCCAAGACTTGGAAAATTCGGATTATTAACAATGTTTATTTTTGAAATTCAACAGAAAGTTTGTTTATGGGACAAACGATAAGAAGGTTAATGACTGAGTGTGGATATAGCTCCGCTCATTCTGACATCATATTATACTGCGTTATTACTCGAATTACATATAATTATGTCCCCTGGATTATATTCGTTGTAGGAATCTTTCGGAATAAGTTGCTTCCTAAACAAATTCTAGTTATTCCGTGTATTAGCAGTAAACAATGTTTTGCTTCGGAGAAATAGGAGAAATAGATCGATCCTTTTCGAATATATGTTACCCAATGAATTTTTTAACTTCAGCGAAGCCAACGCCTCATATTTTCGAATTTAAAATAAAAGCAACTATTGTGTTGCTTTTGAAATCGAATCTGTCGAGATGGTGTAATGCAGAGATTACGTGATGAAAATTCATTCTAATGTAATTGAACTTGAGAGTGTCTGATTGTTTTAAAGAAACCCATAGCTTCGATTATTCCCATATTATCTGTAATTATAATCCAAACGATTACATGAGGGGAATTTTTTCGGTTTTCCAATTGGGTGGTAGAAGCGAATGACTCCGACCCGTGAAAAATTCCTTCAAAATATTCACCGAGAAAGCACCTGATTCTCTCAAACGATTAAAATTTCCAGTTCGGCTGGATTTCGCAATGTCAGTCAACAAACAACGAGAGTAACATTGGGGTTTGTACGAATTTATAGACTCTATACTTCTCACACGACTAATTATATGCAACGTAAACATTATACATATTCCGACTCCAAAGAGGAAACAAGTCGCATTGTGCATCCCAAGTCTACTCGAAGAGATGTGTGTTAGAGATAGTTTCTACATTTGAGTTAGCTTCTTTCCAGTTTATCTCAGTATGAAATTCACACTTTCCGAAAGATTCCGTTATGTGATTCCGATAAAATCATATTTATATCAGGATGAAGTAAGGTATAGTAGTAGTATTGTTAAAAGTGCTTCGACATCTAAGGTCATTATGAACATAGAACCCCACCGGGAATCGAACTCAGGTCGCTTTCACCGAAGTCGAACGCGTTGCCCACTTGAATCTCCGGGAGTCACGATGTATGGATATTAGTGGCAATATTCTACTTAAATACCAATAAAATTTATTATTTTGTACTTGCATATTTTAAACTGAATGCTTCGTCGATTGAGCTTTTGGTTTGAGGTGTCTATATATTTAACCGCATTTAATAATTTGAAAATGAAAGCATCGTGGTGTTTGCTTAATATGAAGCGCAGAGATGTTTCCCGCGCAGTAATGGTCATCGCAACTGTGATATTATATAATACTATANAGAAATAAGAATAAATCTCCCGAATAGCTGACGTTTTCAAAAATAAATGCTACTACTATTTAACATATATCCGTGGATTTTAAATTCCTACTTTGACTAAAGGTAATTTTTGTTCGATTTAACGAAAAACGCTTAGCTATTTCAGGTGTAGCTAAAGCTAAAATAATTATACTTACCAAGGTTAAAAAAAATGAAATTGCGAAGTACAAAACTCTCTCCAAAACTAAATTAACTTCAATTTAAACTTTTCACCTTCATTGACCGGTTGATTGTCACAATTCAGACGTCTTTGGATTTTAGCTTAAACTATGTGCGTAATGAATTATTCCATAATTTAATCAATTGAGATATTTTAAGATGGGTGAGTAATAATAGATCGAAATAATCCTAATTTTGCTGCACTGACGGTCATTTAACTCTAACGTTGTCAACAATTTACAGATTTCTTCGATTGCAATGACTTTCAAAGATTTCAACTGAAACTTAAATTTAACAATACTAATTACTGTTTAAGAATATACCAAAGTTCGAAACATGTTTTCTTTGGCCACAGTTATCTTCAGCATTACTACTCTTAAGCCAATGTTTCACTGTATATAAAATGCATTTTAAATGTTTTAACTGAAATGCTTGAGTCCCAAGAGCTTTAAAATTTCTTAGGTTATTTGTATTCAAAATTACTACAGAATTTCGGTTTCGGAGTTTCACAAATTTTCAGCGTAGGAAATTGTCGTTAAACAAATTTTGCATCAGACTAAGCATAAAGTGAGTCACCTCAATAAATTGACTAATCAAAATATATCTATTTTTAAATTTGGGAGAACTTATTCGGAAATTCCGAGTGAGTTCTCTAGAGATAGCTTAAAACTTTTTGAATTCAGATTTTGATTTCCTAATATTTAAATTAATCCTCGCCTTCTCTAAAAAATAGATAAGTGTCCAGTGAAGGGTTTGCTCGTTACTATTTCCCATAGACAAAATTTATCAGAAAAAGGCGTCCAATGTTTTATAACATAAAACATACTAATTATTGATAAAGAATACCATGAAAAATCTCAGAATAGAAAGACGAATTACAATGCCTTTTTTGATTAAGAATATCTTACAATTGTGCCTCGGGAAAAGAGTAGAAGTAATTTGGCACGTGAAGGCGTGCATCTAGGGAAAGATCCATAGAGAAACGGCCATAAAAAAAGTCCGACAGGACCACATTGCCTCGAATTATAAAATTTCTATGAAAAATTGTGAACTACCATCTTCTGAGAATATCCGTACACACAGGAAAACGGGTAAGGGTGACTTTGCGCAAGATGGTGCGCGACCAGGAAAAATCCCAAGGAAGAATGGACTTGAAAAAAGTCTCCCGAATGGCTTGGAGAAATGTTCTGCCGGGATAGATCAACGGACAGAGCACCCGACCGGCAATTGGGAGAACCGGGGTCGATTCCCAGTCCTGTCAGACTTTTTTCAAGTTCATTCTTCATTGGGAAATATCCGTCAAGTTTGATCCAGCACCGCACAAACGAATTTAAATGACAAACTGTGACATGCACAACCATAATTACCAAACATTTGTAAATAAATCAGCTATGCCTCAAATTCTTGGCTCGTAGAAAACACTTTGGATTACTGTGTGGTTTTAACCAGGCTTGAGCCGTTTATGTCTAGGAAATAGGAACTTAAGTTTTCTTCGTTAACTGTGAACATTTCCAGAGGTTAAAAATGTAAATACTTTTAATCAAAAGATTACTTTATGAATTTTTTAATAGAACTGCAATTCAATGGTTTCGCTTTATTTATAACCATATGCGCAACTACAATGACATTTTTAAAGTTTCGGCTATTAGTTTCTTGTCCTCGAACACAAAAAACAACCATCTTATTATTCAGTGAGTAATTTTCCTTAAAGTAAACGCAGTATTTTAAAATTAAAAAAACGAAAGGAGGTCAAATCAAACAATAAGAAAAAAGGCATTCTATAATAGGAAGCTCATAAGACTTACTGCGTTATAAAAAATTACGAAATTCATTCTTGCCATTTCCCAAATCCGATTCTTGTGTATTGAGTGCAGCGAGTAAGGAGATTAAGAATTTATCATCATCCTTTAAGAATTGCAAGATCATTTGGAAGCACAGTTCTCCTTGCCACCTGTATACTTAATACCTAATGCTAATTGGTAGTTAATATGGAAGTTTAATGTGCATTACCCGAAATGTGCTCCCGAAAAATGCATTAGTATACATAGTAAATTGCTTTCATAATCTGTTTTTGATTTAGGGTGCAGTTTGACTGCATCTGACAACATCTTCCTGAAAATTTGTACATCGCAAATATAAAATCCAGCGAAATTTCCGTATAATGTGATTAGTATTCAGAGCAGGAATTTCTTTTCCTGATATTTGAAATAATAATTCCCCTTTTATTTCCTCTCTAAGTTTAAAACGAGTAAAAATCCTATATCAATCCCAGACGTCAGTTAAGGACATCATTGAATGAGCTTTAAACTGAAACCAAATCGATTCCATACCATCTTGGTTATTTTAATTTAGAGCAAGCGCTCTGATAGAAACTCCATCTTGATCGGAAAGGAGCCGGTTGTGTGCATCCCCTAAAAGTAGAAGAAAAATTATTACAAAATATGTAATTACTATCAACTCTGTGTCTTCACCTTTTAACTCAATCTGAAGTAAAAGCGTTGACATCCAGTTTTTCAATGGGACAAGTGATATATGCTTTGCACGCTACACTTGTGTAACTCTTACTATCCTTCCCAAAGGTCAGTCAATTGACCAAATTCCAAGGTCAATCAAGAATCCGAAGGTCATCAAATCAAGGGAGTAAAAAGTTTAATGGTTCTCTCCAAAAGTGAAAATGGATTGGAAAATCAGTATTTAAACGCAACATCCGAAGAAATCAGTTAAAGTTATTAAAAATACATTTAAAATGAATCAAATAAAATGCTTAACAAATATTTCGTGAAATCAAACAGAAATAAGAATAAATCTCCCGAATAGCTGACGTTTTCAAAAATAAATGCTACTACTATTTAACATATATCCGTGGATTTTAAAATATACTATAGCCAGACAATTGTCCTGTCTCTAAAGAAATATCACCGTGATTAGCTTAAAATATCAGATTTTATTTTCACTGAAGAGAAATATCAATACGAAAACATAACAGCTATATTGCAATCAAGCAAATCCAGAGTCATCTAGTTGAGAACCAGTATTTACTACAAGGTTTCTGATTTCTGCCGTTATTCCTAGCTAAGTCGGATTAATTTCAGTAGTTCGGTTTTTCTTAAATTAGTGAAGAATTCAGAGCCAACAACGATATTGATTATAAAATTGATATGTGTCTAGATGATACTTCTCCGCAATCGCGAGATAAGAAGTACATAATAATAGAATTAATTTCTCTAACCTCCCTTTTATTAATCTTAATGTCATAATTTCATAAATAATGATCAATCTGGCGGAAAAACGCGAACCTCCTTAAGTAAGACTTCAAGAGCTTTCTTTACCCACAGCTTAGTTTATAGCGGCAATGAATGTCCTTCTGCACGTAAATAATTTTTCGGCGGTTCCTTCATTGTAAAAATTGTTATAAGAATGTGGACGCCCTCGTATTTCATGTTCCTTCTTCCGACAAATATCTATGGTTCCTTGTCATGCTGTAAGATAGGTTGCCAGCTATGAAGGTTGAAGTGATGATTGGTTCATAAAAATATGAGTAAAAGTCGCCTTTTCTTTCTCGTGAAAGTTTTTTCTGATTTTAAACACATCGCTTAAAAAACTCCTAATTAAAAAGAATCGTCCGCCTTTAAATTTATCAGCATGTACGGAGGCGAGGAGGACTTATCAGCCCAGAGTAGGGGCTGAAGAAATTGTATTGAAAGAATAGTCTTTTTGCGGAAATTCTTATTGAGAGCCACACGAAGACGCGAAACTATTTTTATCTGATATTTCTAATTACCACATGGTGCATGTAACAATATGACATTTAAAATCGGATATTATCACTACCAGAAAATCTGTCATGATACAAGAAATAGAATAATCTTAAGAATGCTGCTAGAGTTTCCATATGAACGTCATTCAAATATATCATCTTCCAGCGAAATATTACATTAGAGTTTAGATTACCAGATTGTAGTCGAAAATGAGAGTTTTGAGACCGACTTTAATCCTTCAATATTAATTAATTTATTTATTAGTGTATGCGCTGCAATTTGGTCTTCTGGCGAGTTGGCAACGCTGGAGGGGAGTAAAACCTCATTATTATATATTGATTTCTATTGACTGACATTCGCCCAATAAAAGATGGCAGAGAATAATGTTAATGATAGTTAATATTGAGTTAATTAAAGCCGTTCTCGAAAAAGTAAATTTCCGGTAATTTCATTGCATGGGTGAGGTTAGTCAGAATGTGCGAAACAAAAGAATCTATGTTCCTATTTCTGCACTTACAATAATGAGAAATATATCAATCCGATGGCTCTTCGACATCGGTAAACGCAATATCCGAAAGCTAGCGTTATGGAGCCAATCTGATTTAACGCCAGTAAAAATCGAAAAATCCGGATTTCGTATCCGAAAAACCAATTATGGTGAGAAGCTGAATATTATTTCCTCTCCTGGTATAATTATTATTCTCTTCGCCTCCGAATGCCGAATTGCTTCCCGTGAAAGTAATTACGCATTCATAGGCCGTAATATTAAGTCACAATTTACTTCTTTACTGCACTTTAGTTAATCAAAATTGCACGCTGTTCTATAACTGCTATCATTCGGACCTACATTTTTTTCTACATGCACTTGTAAAACTGTTATTAAGTTCTTGTTTAAAACCTCGATGCCAAGGTCAATGATAGCAATTACTGATCATTTGCCAGAAAATGAATTGCAGCGAACTTGAATAATTTTTATGCGATCTAAAAGAATTGTTTAAACTTCCAGTGTCAGTGATTTCGAAACAGTAAGATGGCACGTAAACAGGAATCTCTTTTCAACGTTATAAATATAACTATAAAACAGCTAAATGGCGCACCATAGATACTTCAAGCATTCTCTCCAGCAAAAGAGAAACTCCCATCAACTGATTAGCATAACATTATTTATTTAGCCCATAAGCCACTCCACTGAGTATCCACTTTCTTGCTATTCTCTCGTAATTGTTCCGTTCACTGCGACCATATTCTTCACGGAAATGAGGTCACTGTTTTCTATAAAAGTACATTCATTCTCCTCCCATCGGCGATCCCTGGAGACTGGCATTTGGGTGCTTGCCAAACGAAATCTTGAACTTGGTCTTACATATTAAAACTTGCCTCGAAAACAACCTTCTGCGGTACACCGGATCCTATATTTTCGTGCACCTCAGAAGGTTACTTAAGCTTGTCGCCGTCCTTTGCACAGTTTCTGGATATTTTATCTTTTAAGTACTTGTCTGTTTGTGCTGTCCAAAAAATCATTTGGTATTGACTGTTGGAGTCATTTGGTTGCTGTTTGGAGTCGGTCAAAAGCCGAAGAAGCTTGTGATAGGGTCTAAACAATATTTTTAATACATTAGTTTTTGCTAAAGGGATAACATACATTTTTAACCTGAAAATTGATAAGTTTTAGTCCTCCGAAAGGGGGTTAGCTTATTTAATTCACCCGCGTTCGCTTTATTTAGTACTTTCGATCTCCAGAGATCTCAACGCCTGCATAAGAAGGGTGTGTATAGTTTCTAACGAGGTCAGCCACAAATCATAGATGGATATCAATATATTATAGGCAACACAAAAAACGCATAAATACGAACTACTAGTGCGTATAGAGTAGTTGAGTCGCAAGAGCTGTTTTAATTTCAGAAATAGATTAAATAAAATAACTATGTAAGGCTTCCCTAAATTTATTAACACGACCGGTTCCGATGAATATGTAGTCATCCTCAGGAGGATTCTCAGAAAAAATCAGCCAATACCGGTCGTGTTTAATAAATGTCCTGGAAGCCTTACATAGTTATCTTATTTAATCTACATAGTTGAAGTTTCACTCACCAATTGTAAATTAAATTGGATACGCAAAGGAAAACTTCTTTAAGTTTATTTCCCCAAAATTTGCAAATAAGCTGAAATTGAGAGTTAAAAAAATAAAATTCGAGTCAGCTTCTAATAACGAGGCTTAAAATATAGCTTAATTAATTTTTCGGTCCCTGTTATATTAATCTAAAGTAGTTAATGGCTGTGAAGAACTAGTGGATGCTCTGGAAAACCCTAAGATCCTTGATGGAGTTGATGGAGCCAATAGTTTAATCAGATGCAACTATAGTATTTTTTTCTTATAGCAATATGAATAGATCGACTTGAAGATATATTTTTAGATGAAAATTCTGTAATTTTCGAGACAGCTCTTATTAACTTTACATGTAATGTATATTTATCTCTATACGAAAGACACTGGGAACGCACGTATCGACTTTTCGCTCTAACGCTTAGATAGATAGAGAAGATATTCTTGTGAAAGAGAGCACTAAAGTTGTCTGTCTCGAGCTAGTTCACTCCCTTCCTCGGATTCAAAGATGGAAGCCGGTGTATAAGGCGAAGTAAAAGAACACTTTTGGAAAAAAGAACAAATTTCAGTGGGTTAGTTATTCTTAGGATGTACATATATTGCTTAGAGAAATATCCTCATATAATCCCATTTTTCTTCTAAGAGATCTAATCAGAATTTTCTTCCAAAAGAAGTCTTACTTCCTTTAAATTCTTTCATTTAAAATAAATGTTCTCAACATTCGTAGCAGTAATACTTCCGCATAAACGCCGGTTTCCTTCGGTCGCAAAAAGAAGGCTTTCGCCATGTTTTTGTTTTCCCATTGTTTAGGAAAAGCATTTTCAGCAACTTGCGCAATACGTCGATAAAAACAAGTTTCCGTGGTCATCGTCCGTAAACTAAGAGAGAGAAAGCAAACTTTCAATAGCAATTCCTCTTGCAGCCCCGTTCTTTATTTTCCTGAAAATCGCAGGAACATTGATCTTGTCACAGATGATGAGTGACATACATTCATGTTTAATATACATAGAGCAAGTGAAATGCCATTTAAGACATTAACTGACAGAAATTTTATTCATCTACCATCTTTTACTACACTTCCTTTTTTAACGGAAAATAATTTAATTTCAAGTTTCAATATTGATTTTTTTATGTCCAGCTTTCCTCTCACTTCAAATATTCGCACTTAACTTCAGAAAAATTGCATTTAAACTTTCAATATAATTATTTGACAATAATAAGGATACTTATTTATCTCATTTTAGATGTCGTTTAGATTTATTGAAAAACATGTGTTACGTTTGATCTTTTAATTTCACATATACTAAAATAAATATTCTAATAATTATAACATTTCTATCAAGATCCCGTCGTAACGATAGAAAATGGTATCGTTTACTAGAGTAGTCATCACATAGTTAAGAATCTAAAACTGAATTCTTTTAAAGATATGGAATAAGTTGACCAGTGTAAATTATTAAACACTTAATATTTATCCCAAGGAAGAACTATGAAAAAAGCCGAAATCTGAAATTGCCGGTCGGGTCCTCTGTTTGTTGAGCTATCCCGACAGAACATTTTTCCAAGCCATTCAGGAGGCTTTATGGGCAAAGGACTTTTTTCAAATCCATTCTTCCATGGGATTTTTCCTGGGTGCGCACCATCTTGCGCTAGATCGCCCTTACCTGTTTCCTACGTAATATTTACTTTACATTCATACATCATTTAGGTTACACTATATCAATGAACTAATTGCAAAATTTGAAAGTGGTATTTTAATTAGCACGTTTCTTATCTCAAGCATTTTGATTCGAAATTATTGTCATTGGTTCATTAGTATGTACATGATTTTACTATAAAAGATTTACTCGATGTATTTCAAGTTCAAGTACTTCAAGACCATTCGATGTTTGTTACGCCTTCCCACCACATGATTAGACAGATATAAGGAAAATATTTATGTTGCGTAATTTTCTTTAAATTACATCTCAAGCGTTGGGAAAATTGAAAATAAACATAAGGATCTAAGTTACTATGCTAAAGCAGGGATGGAATAGTCACATTTTATTAATTAACTAAAATCATCTTTAATTTAATTTTTAAATTAGTCCTGCACAAGGTGTTTGATTAAACTTCGATTTTCCGAACAAGTGATTTCAAATCGGGAGTTTTCTCCAACAAGGGTTTCAAAAGTCATTCTACCGGCCTCGTTTCAAGGATTTTCAAATGATAAACTATAGGTGCCGAATATGTACATTTTCTTAATGTAATATTTAAACTTTTTCTGCAGGATATTTAAATTCGACAACTTCAACAGCAATCACTCGCTTTGGAGCGCACCATGGCCTCTGCCAACCTTCTCCTCGCAGTAACATGCTTATTGACTTTCGGACCTTCGAGGATTCTGGGTGCCTTTCACGATGTTCCGGAAGCCATGGACTCGCCTTCTTCAGAGAACCGCGTTCGCTATCAAGTGGTTTACCAGTCGGAGACTTTACCTCTTTTGCCCAATGCTTTCGTGCCTTACTCATCTGCAGTGAAGAATCCTCTTTGTCGCAACCATTCGCTCATATACCTCGACGCTCTTCGAAATGCCACCCTTTGGGCTGCCAAGAGTAAGTACTTGTAAAGATCTTTATAAGGGATATACTATAGATTATACGTCATCATTTAAGAGCATGTATATTTATCACAAATTATGTATCATGTACAATCTTCCAATTATACCATAAGACAATTGATCCAAATTAAATACTCATTTGAAATTCATCCGCGGTGACATTAAAAATATTATTTTCCAAATTAATTACGGTTTAAGTTAGTACTGGAAACAAAAATCTATTGTAAACCTCGATGGAATAATCTGCTCATAAAAAAATCACGCTCGGATGCGACATTCCTTAGCAATGAAATACCTATTCCCAAAGAGAAACGGGAATAAAAAATGTCCTCTATGACCGGGACTCGAAGTCGGATCTTTCACTTCCCGTGTGACTGCCCTTGACTTTTGCCATGACCGCTTCTCCTTGGGTGTATCCCTAGGCGCACGCCTTATCGTGCAAAGTTACCCATCACCCTTTTCCCAATTAAATACCTAATCACTGTCGGTTAGTAATTCGTTTACGATTTGAGGTTAATTGTACAGCTTCTCCAGCTTTCTTGCTGTCTATCGTCTAATAAGAATAACTTTCGACTTTCTTTGCCTGTGTCTGTTTCCATCGATCGAATTATCTTCCGTTGTTTAAGAAAACCGATGAAAGCAACGTAATAAGTTATCTCCAACCATTACTTTGATGTGCATAGATTTTGAGCTACTACTATAACACCAAGAGGTACACTACACTAGGATTTTTTTATATCCAGCATATGTTCGGAATCCCATTTAAGATCTTTGCCACTCGTCCCCTAAAAATTAAAAATCTGAAGTTGTAGGAAGCAAAAATCCGAATTGTGTTATACAATATCAAAATGAAGACCGAGTCCAATGCAGTGATCCCAAGAAAATCTGAGATTCACTGGCGGATCGAAAACTTCCAAGCCTTAAAAGTAACAGCGAATCGACATTGAATCCCACTCTGACTTATATTAATTCAGTTTCATGCATTGTTAAGGGATAGCCAGCTAAGTTAGTTTCCAATGGATTAAAACATGAGATTGTTTCAAGATATGACTCTGTATTCAAATCTGAGCTATAATATGGGTCCCTGCAGCGAATTTCATTCTTCGTCACTTTCTTCTTATGTTAGTGATCGTAGATTACAAAACTAGATCATTCAGGCAGTTAGGATATGAACCACCTTCTGATCAGTTCGAATTGCACAACACATCACTTGAGCTGGTTCTATAAATTTCACTAACGAAATCATATTTTGAAATCAACTTCCGATTCTATCATACCATCGATGTATGTTGGCTAAGAGTAATCCTGTACTACTAGAAAGGCTGTGTAAGAAAAAGATGGTTGGAACACGGCTATTAATGAATTAGAGGTTTAAAAACACTCCGTAAGCCGTCTTTCGGCAAGACGAACTCAGAGACAAACGAGAAGCTCCGGAAGCCGGAGATCGGATTTTTAGATAACCATCGGAAACAAAAAAGTGCATGTCCGAATTTTGGCGGGTTTCAGAGGGCGCAAATAATATCCTACCTTTCAATCCAATCCCTTACCTTTTGAGATAAGGTAGTTTTCTAAAAAGACTTTCTTAATATTTATAAAACGCAATAGTGCAGTACTTTGATGTTAATGAACAGCCTCGATTTTATAAAAATCGGATCGATAAACAAGACAAGAAAATAACTCTAGGAATATTTCTAGCGTTAATCTCTGTATACATTCATTCGCTGCAGACCGTCTTTCGACGTGTGGCAGAGCCTCTGAACACCAATTTACCACAAAACGCTACGCTATGATTTAGAATAATTAGGAAACTTCCGTAATACTACAGTAATAAATTAAGATTACCTTTTTATTTTGACTGCAAGCTTTGAAATACCACAACGGAAAATAATACGACAAATTAGAATTCTTCGTTATGAAAACATAGAATTGAACCGGATATAAATTTTTGCTTTGAAGAGGTTTTCAATTATATTCTTCAATAAAATATTTTATTTAAGATATGCAAAGTGTCCACAAGTAAATATAATGATAGACGCAGTTGTTAGAATATGCATAAATCGCAAAAGAAAAGCTCGCGGGAAGAAGACCTGTGTTATACAAAGTTTGCGGATTTGCGGACGTCTTGGAAGACGTCCTATGAATTTTTGAGGAACTCGGACGTTGGGTGACATCACGAGGTTATAGAATCACTTTCTCCAACGTTATAACGGAATTAATTCGTGAGCCTATCCATGTATAACAATTAACAGAGGCGAAATATACGAACGAGGTCGCAAACGGATGGCGATGAGTCATCCCCCGCCCTTCTTATCCCCGCATATCCTAGAACCTTGTCATCTATTGAAGTATTTCTATTTTATATATATATATGATAAAGCAAGAGCTTATATATATCATCATCATCATCATCATCAGCCATTTTCAATCCGACGTCGGATGTAGGCCTCTCCAAGCGCTTTCCAATTATCTCTATTCTGAGCTTCTCGTTGCCATGTTACCCCTAAATACTGAATGATGTCTCTGTTCCATCGGTCCCTTGGTCTTCTTCTTGGTCTCTTCACGTCTCTTGGTATCCAGTTCAG
>KZ309220.1:359715-398041 GCA_000376725.2 Ladona fulva | reverse complement strand
CATTCCATATACCCTTGACTTATATATATATACGGATATTAAAAGTCCCCTCCGTCCGAACATGCAATCAAAGATTCCAAAGTTAAACAAAGTTCTCCGTAGATTTTATGCTGGCCATGTGATTATTCTCTCGGATAAAATTCGTTGCTTTCGTAAACCATTTGATAGAGCATAGAATAAGAAGATTGCCTGTGTAATTTCAGTAATATTTCGGTAGTACTCGTTAGGAAACTGAGGAATTGTCTTATACCTTCAGAACTAAGTTTCTTGCAAAGATGCAAAGAACTGAATAATTTTAATAATATCTCCAAAAATATTCAATTATTAAAAACATTTAATTCTGATATAACAACCGTATGTTTCACTTAATTCTAAAATTAAAAAAAATAAAAAAACTATATTTATGATACTCTTATGTAATATAATACAATAGAACTGATAATATTTTTATACTAAACTTTCTGAATTAAAGAATTTGATACATTTTAAGAAAGAAAGATTTTATGAGATGGTGTTAAAAGGAATTATTATGTAACAAGTTTAATGAAACTTCCTGAGAGTAAATTTTTCCCATACACCACTATGTAAAAAATGTATTATTACATTGCTTAACCAAGAGGAAAGTTTAAAACCCAGTAGATAGTTTCCACTGGTTCTAGGAAAGTAGCTTGTTTTCCACGGGCACAAAAATATTCATCCCCAGATAAAAGTGAGAATATTGTAATAAAGAAATTTTTTTTGAAACCAGTCGTACATACAGTTGTGAGGGAATGTGTGAAAGTCACAATATATTATCACTGGTTCGCCATCGGAAGGCCCCATCCCACCTCAAACTTTCACGTAATACGATAAGCAAACAATGTAGAATTGAAATTTACAGAAATTGGAGAGGCTCTGCAGATTTGAAGTCTCCTTTTAATTATCTCTAGTAGTCCAAATAGGGCTCTCAAAGAGGTGCCAAATCACGTCGATAATTTTTCAAAATCCGCATCATTACACCCTTTCACAAAAAGAAATATCCCATCTTGATAATTTTACAAGAGGCAATTAATTACAATTTCCCGACAGCGTAACCCACGAACATGTGGGAGAAAATATACCTCCTGAAAGAGATATTCTTTCACTTTACCAACGAACACAGAAACGAAATCCGTATCACATAAAATGTTACAATTTTTCATAAATGAATATATGGGGGATTTTTTTTACTCTTCAGTTATTAACAATCCGTAAGTCAAAAGAATGTAAGATGATAAATTGATATCCGTTCAAAATTAAAACTGCTATATAAGGGATGAAATAAGGTTACTAGCGCGCGATTCTTCTAGAGATGAATGGGAGAGGCTCGCAAAGTTTCATATTCATTTTAGATGGTTGTCAAATATTTGGGGAATGAAAAGGTAATATATTCCGGTTTCCGAGATGATCAAAATCAAATACAATCCCTTATTGTGGAAATTTACGAAGTTTCATTTCTTTGTGTTTAGAATGTCTTTCCACGAAGTACGACCGAATATGATAGAATTTAAACGTGTAAACTTTACTGATATTGCGTCAGGGCGAAAAAATTCATTTGAATGGTAGACGGATTTTTTCTTTATAAAAAACATATTGTTAGCAAGTTATCAAGGTCATGGTGATTATTCGTATCATAAAGGCTTAATTTAACTTATATACAATTCCTTCAAAAATTGCAAATACTTTGATTTGTTAATTATCTAAAAAATACAAAATAATTACATCTGAAATAACATTATTTTGATCCCGCAAAATATCATCAATATCTTTTCAAATGGCAATGTATTCACTAAGTAAAAAAATAGGGGTTTAAGTAATGGGAGAAAATAAGAACCCATTGTTCAACTGAAAAAATTTCATTTTCAACTCAAATAAATTTTCCATTCGAAAATCTTAATTTGTCCATTCTTTATTATTTCCATTTTTCCTGTATTGTTTCCTATACAAGCGACTGTGACTTTACAAATTTTAAACAAGATTTTTACCACGTATGAGCTTGTAACAAAGTTTAAACTAACGAACTCATCACACACTTCCCATCAGTAAACGGTCTATCTTCTTGGGTATTTATTTGGTAACTCCACATCATTGACAATTTCGATGGAATTTTATGCGACATTCAAAGATGAATGTTTCAGTAATCGACGCACGGGGAAGGAGGTCATTCTACGCAAACATAACTGAATCATTCCGAAGTTATTTCTAGGAAATCCGTTTGCTTCAAAGCGAAACTATTCCTACTCTCAGAATCAGTGAAAGTGGAATTCTGGGATGACAACGTCATCTGCAGCAATATAAACAAAAAACGAAGGTTAATATCTTTGTTGCGTAAACACTTAGCAATTACCTTATTTTGTTTCGCACATGAACCGTTTTACATAATAAGCGGAAAGGGGTTCAAAATTCCACCACTCTAATTATTGAGTAAAGAAGAGAAACAAATAAATGCACATTGTTTGACCATAATACGACTCGCGCACAATCTTCGATAAACATGGTTTATAAACAGTCAAAAAGTCGAGATATTCGTGCCCTATTGTTGCTATATTTGAAGCCCATCAAATAAATTTATCGCACAAAAGGAGAAAATGACGAAAAGATCCCCTAACCCGATTAACATATCGACAATGGCAATCTGTTCCATCGACATCTTCCATGAAATCCAAACAAAAATTTTAAGTGGGTCTAGGCTTCTGAACGCATAATTTACTTCATATGATGCGTCATATTTCTCTTTATTAATGTTTCTGTAGTCTCTTTCGGGTAGCTAAAATTTCTCTTAGTAATTAAAATCTGTGATACATAAGTGTAAAAATAAAATAAATCAATACATAATAGTTATTTCGATCAACTTGAGATTATTGGGAGAGAAAGATAATGGATGTTTCATAATTCCATTCAAAGGAGCGTACCACAATTGTGATTCCGTGAAATACTACTGGGCAACGACAATAGAATAGCAATAGTAACATATAGAATACTCAACGAATAGAATGACATTGGNAGGGATGGATTAGTCACATTTTATTAATTAACTAAAATCATCTTTAATTTAATTTTTAAATTAGTCCTGCACAAGGTGTTTGATTAAATTTCGATTTTCCGAACAAGTGATTTCAAATCGGGAGTTTTCTCCAACAAGGGTTTCAAAAGTCATTCTACCGGCCTCGTTTCAAGGATTTTCAAATGATAAACTATAGGTGCCGAATATGTACATTTTCTTAATGTAATATTTAAACTTTTTCTGCAGGATATTTAAATTCGACAACTTCAACAGCAATCACTCGCTTTGGAGCGCACCATGGCCTCTGCCAACCTTCTCCTCGCAGTAACATGCTTATTGACTTTCGGACCTTCGAGGATTCTGGGTGCCTTTCACGATGTTCCGGAAGCCATGGACTCGCCTTCTTCAGAGAACCGCGTTCGCTATCAAGTGGTTTACCAGTCGGAGACTTTACCTCTTTTGCCCAATGCTTTCGTGCCTTACTCATCTGCAGTGAAGAATCCTCTTTGTCGCAACCATTCGCTCATATACCTCGACGCTCTTCGAAATGCCACCCTTTGGGCTGCCAAGAGTAAGTACTTGTAAAGATCTTTATAAGGGATATACTATAGATTATACGTCATCATTTAAGAGCATGTATATTTATCACAAATTATGTATCATGTACAATCTTCCAATTATACCATAAGACAATTGATCCAAATTAAATACTCATTTGAAATTCATCCGCGGTGACATTAAAAATATTATTTTCCAAATTAATTACGGTTTAAGTTAGTACTGGAAACAAAAATCTATTGTAAACCTCGATGGAATAATCTGCTCATAAAAAAATCACGCTCGGATGCGACATTCCTTAGCAATGAAATACCTATTCCCAAAGAGAAACGGGAATAAAAAATGTCCTCTATGACCGGGACTCGAAGTCGGATCTTTCACTTCCCGTGTGACTGCCCTTGACTTTTGCCATGACCGCTTCTCCTTGGGTGTATCCCTAGGCGCACGCCTTATCGTGCAAAGTTACCCATCACCCTTTTCCCAATTAAATACCTAATCACTGTCGGTTAGTAATTCGTTTACGATTTGAGGTTAATTGTACAGCTTCTCCAGCTTTCTTGCTGTCTATCGTCTAATAAGAATAACTTTCGACTTTCTTTGCCTGTGTCTGTTTCCATCGATCGAATTATCTTCCGTTGTTTAAGAAAACCGATGAAAGCAACGTAATAAGTTATCTCCAACCATTACTTTGATGTGCATAGATTTTGAGCTACTACTATAACACCAAGAGGTACACTACACTAGGATTTTTTTATATCCAGCATATGTTCGGAATCCCATTTAAGATCTTTGCCACTCGTCCCCTAAAAATTAAAAATCTGAAGTTGTAGGAAGCAAAAATCCGAATTGTGTTATACAATATCAAAATGAAGACCGAGTCCAATGCAGTGATCCCAAGAAAATCTGAGATTCACTGGCGGATCGAAAACTTCCAAGCCTTAAAAGTAACAGCGAATCGACATTGAATCCCACTCTGACTTATATTAATTCAGTTTCATGCATTGTTAAGGGATAGCCAGCTAAGTTAGTTTCCAATGGATTAAAACATGAGATTGTTTCAAGATATGACTCTGTATTCAAATCTGAGCTATAATATGGGTCCCTGCAGCGAATTTCATTCTTCGTCACTTTCTTCTTATGTTAGTGATCGTAGATTACAAAACTAGATCATTCAGGCAGTTAGGATATGAACCACCTTCTGATCAGTTCGAATTGCACAACACATCACTTGAGCTGGTTCTATAAATTTCACTAACGAAATCATATTTTGAAATCAACTTCCGATTCTATCATACCATCGATGTATGTTGGCTAAGAGTAATCCTGTACTACTAGAAAGGCTGTGTAAGAAAAAGATGGTTGGAACACGGCTATTAATGAATTAGAGGTTTAAAAACACTCCGTAAGCCGTCTTTCGGCAAGACGAACTCAGAGACAAACGAGAAGCTCCGGAAGCCGGAGATCGGATTTTTAGATAACCATCGGAAACAAAAAAGTGCATGTCCGAATTTTGGCGGGTTTCAGAGGGCGCAAATAATATCCTACCTTTCAATCCAATCCCTTACCTTTTGAGATAAGGTAGTTTTCTAAAAAGACTTTCTTAATATTTATAAAACGCAATAGTGCAGTACTTTGATGTTAATGAACAGCCTCGATTTTATAAAAATCGGATCGATAAACAAGACAAGAAAATAACTCTAGGAATATTTCTAGCGTTAATCTCTGTATACATTCATTCGCTGCAGACCGTCTTTCGACGTGTGGCAGAGCCTCTGAACACCAATTTACCACAAAACGCTACGCTATGATTTAGAATAATTAGGAAACTTCCGTAATACTACAGTAATAAATTAAGATTACCTTTTTATTTTGACTGCAAGCTTTGAAATACCACAACGGAAAATAATACGACAAATTAGAATTCTTCGTTATGAAAACATAGAATTGAACCGGATATAAATTTTTGCTTTGAAGAGGTTTTCAATTATATTCTTCAATAAAATATTTTATTTAAGATATGCAAAGTGTCCACAAGTAAATATAATGATAGACGCAGTTGTTAGAATATGCATAAATCGCAAAAGAAAAGCTCGCGGGAAGAAGACCTGTGTTATACAAAGTTTGCGGATTTGCGGACGTCTTGGAAGACGTCCTATGAATTTTTGAGGAACTCGGACGTTGGGTGACATCACGAGGTTATAGAATCACTTTCTCCAACGTTATAACGGAATTAATTCGTGAGCCTATCCATGTATAACAATTAACAGAGGCGAAATATACGAACGAGATCGCAAACGGATGGCGATGAGTCATCCCCCGCCCTTCTTATCCCCGCATATCCTAGAACCTTGTCATCTATTGAAGTATTTCTATTTTATATATATATATGATAAAGCAAGAGCTTATATATATCATCATCATCATCATCATCANATTCTTTCCACGAACGATACGCGAAAATAATCGATTAAGGAAATAGAGTCATGGCGCATGCACCCCCTGCCACACGCCGAAAGGCGGCTTGCAGGGTAAAAACATAGACATAGACATTAAGATGATTGCTAAAGAAGGTAAATGAAGTTAGGATGCAAAGACAGAAAGGGAGAGATAAGTAAAGGCAAGAGTTGTTAAGTGATGTGAGTGGCGGGAAAATCACCGATCAATAAAGGAAGGGGCGTAGTGTATTTTAGGGCACGCGAACCTACTGTAAGGTAGGAAACATGATTAAACTGTAACGTACCTTGACCTGACGTAGGTTTCAAATATTTTTGCTCAATGCCATTAATTTCAGTATATATCTGCTCCTAATTTCGAATTTAACGTATAAAATAGATTGATCAAAAGCGCCATAATGACATAAGACTTTATTCGTTTGTGATTACATCTTTTCTGAGTTTTCCATTTCCCACTTCTCTCCTGATGTTCTGCTTGCTTCGTCTGCGCTCTTCTTTTAGCCGAAAGCTTATTCCTATATTTAACTCTCCAACACTTCAACTGCCCTTCAGTAACCTCTATGATCATGAACTCTCTTCTCAGATGGTGATCTGCTGCATTTCCTTTCGTTATTCTAATCGGTTTCTTTCTCGTCGCTTTTCTCATGCGTTGTGCATTTCAATTTCTTCCTGAACACGCGTTGCCGGCAGCAAACTTTTTTACAAATTTTTATAACCACTAATTCCTTGATTGGTCAATCCAGACCTGTTTATTCTATTTCAAAATTTACATTCGCCAAGAAAAACGAATTCCTTTTAAAGTTTGGAAACGTTTGAAATTTATTATCCAACCTTTTAATCTGAAATACCTCGTAGAAGTCCAAATTTCTACATTTAGAAAATTCATCTTAAGGATATTTCCGCCATAGTGTCAAATAAAAAACACGGATGATAATTTCCATTTCAATAGGATAACATCAATAATGGCATTTTCTTGCAGGAAAACAATTTGATGGAGCCACAACATTACTTAGCATTGTTGAGAACCGATAAAAAATAATATTGTAATGAGACATATCCTATTTATGCTTTGGGGAAAAGACAGAGGGGAAGATAAGGTTTTACATGATCTAAAGGGTGGGCTAAGTCACCTAGAAAAGAAAGAAAGGGCATTACGTGGGAAATATTAAGCAACAGGAACCTGCCGAACTGAAGAACACTTATGCACGAGTATATAACTATGCGTAAGACAAAACTACACTGTATAAGTTATGGGCAAATATATCTATCTATCTGTATATCTGTCTGTCGTCAGTCCGTCCCCCTACCTATCTCAGAAACGGCTTATCTTGGAGATCTAAAACAAACTACATTGTGTTTCTACGGTGCTGAAACCCTCAGGAAAAATATTCTCATCTCTGTAAATGCCTGGGTTCAAACCCAGGTGCCCATAATATGTTTCCATAAGAGATGAACGTAAAGTACGTTTTCATGACTTACAGAGTTTGTTTCTTTTACAGAATTAAATTAGAAATAATGGTCTTACAAAATCAAGAGAAGTGTCAAAAGAAAGGAAAATGAATCATAGAATCTTATTTTAGTCGTGGATCGTCCATATAATTTCGAAATTGCGAGAACTTTGATAAAATAGATGGAAAATTCGTAAAATATTTGGGAAATAAACAACCCTTCCCTTTGACGACCAAAGCAATTGTTGTACATTGATTTCATGAGATATCCCATATAAGTGGACGGGGATAATCAGTTCTTATAATTTTTATAAGACATTTACGTAAAGTAGGCTTAGGACCAGATATATACGATAATAAATATATTTTTAAACTAAATTAAGTCCCGTCATGCTTCACGGGAGCGTTTACTAGTAAATATTATAAATAATGTTAAGAAATATATTGAGTTGTTATGATCTTACGACATTTACGTAAAGTAGGCTTAGGACCAGATATATACGATAATAAATATATTTTTAAACTAAATTAAGTCCCGTCATGCTTCACGGGAGCGTTTACTAGTAAATATTATAAATAATGTTAAGAAATATATTGAGTTGTTATGATCTTACGACGGACTGTTTCTGGCTTAGGAGGACTAGATATATGCGGTAATAGATATATTTTTATACTAAATTATGTCCTGCTTGACGGGGGCGTTTACTAGTTCAAAGATAAACGATGTTCTCTAAATTTATGTGTTGAATTAGTGCAGTATCTCCCGAGAGTATGAGACTAAAATTACGGACTAAAATTTTGTGCCGATCATCATCAATTCACTGCAGTATATAATAGTTATGTATTTATTCCTGCTTTTCATTTCATTTAATTAGAACAACTTTAAGCTTTCAGAGGATTTTCTGAGACTTTTTCTAAAGAATAACAGCTAATCACTCGAGAGACATATATTTAAAGATTGAGTTCATGTCGGCGACGAAACATTGAAAATTTCCAACTGTTTGTTGGAAATAAATGCAAGCACATTGAAATTTTCCCTTCTTTATGGGACGCCTTCGCCGTCTATGATAGAAGTAACCTTCTAATTCCAGCTCAATGAATGATACCTTAAGCATGAAAGTGAATATAATGCGAAAGAAAATACAATTTATTTACGTGACAAAGTAATAGTTACAGAAATGAAAGAGTGAATGATGAATGTGCGATGAAAGGATAAATAAATTAGCTGCTTTACTCATCGCCATATACGATCTTTTGTGTCAATGAATAATTAATGAGATGATGATGAATAATGAGATTATATAACCCTTACATTGAACTAATGACTTAAATTGATACCGATTTGTGTATGCATATTTTAGTTGCATTTTATGATTTCTCATAAAATATGAGTGAACAAATATGGAAGTTAAAGTAGCATCTTAACAGGAATAGGTAAAAATAGATAAATGGAGAATTTATAGCATTTTCATTACGCAAGAATATACCATGATAAATCCTTGTCGTAGAGCAAGGGTATCCAACCTTATGGTGCCGTAGGGCAGTACGGCACTGGCAGTACGGCAATCTCACTACGGAAGTAGTTGAGAGTCGAAGAGCATTTTTAAGATGCTCATCTGAAATTCTTGTTCTAACTTGGAACACGCAAGCCCTTCCACCACGACAAGGTTGTAGTCCAGAGAAGGGAAAATCTGTGAAAGGTTCTTAAAATGAAGTTACTCTCCGAAATACTTTGAGGTACGACGCAGCGCAATAAGGTCTAATTAATATAGAAGATGTCTCGTCTCTGAGGGAAAATGCTTGCGTAACTATTATCCAACTTCTACGCAATGTCTCGTTAAAGGTAGAAATTATTCTGTTTCAACATTATTTTCGGTGAAAATGAACAACAGAAATACAAAAGTTATGAGATTTACCAAGGAAAAGAAAGTTGGTAATTGACGGAAAGTAGAATAAATAGAACAGGTAGATCAATTCCACCACTTCACCACATGAGACCAGAATAATAATAACAAGGAAGTTTTTATTAAATAGAGGGATCTGATGACGAAAAGCCTTCACAACCTTGAGGAATCAGGAAGATGTTGGTAAAAACCTTAGTGTTCTGTGTATGGATGTGAAACGTGGAGTTAAGACAAGAGGACAGCAAAAGCTTTCGAGACGTGGTTGCGAGATAAATTGGACAAAGAGATCTGAGTTCATGGATAAACAAACGCGGAGATGGTGGGAGGAGATAAGGTTTTTGAAGTAATTAACCAGCAGCATAGAAAATGGGAGGGTGGAATCTTAAGATTTGCTACGATAAATCAGTGACCGTCACTCAGATGCTACAGGACGCAAAATGGGAATCATTGGACGTTAGAAGAGTTCAACAAAGAATCAATTTACTGGATAAATTCAGAGAAAGCACGTTTAGAGATGATGTAGCNGCTTAATCGACAAAAAACTGCAAAGTTGTTTTACTAATGAGAATATTTTGTATTTGCTCGTTTTAAATGTGGCCGAAAGTGCTTAAGCATTACCGTGTTCATCTGTATTACACGATGTTCAACCTTATTGTTAGTGTTTCATTTGGATTAATTACATTCTTGACGATTTTCTTTGCTCATAATTGGTGGAAGGTGTTGTGTTTTCAAGATTATCGAGCGTCGACTCTTGCGTCGTGAATTTTGAGGTGCTGATGTAATGATAATAAGAAACATATGTGTTTCATTCTTACAGCACAAGTTACAGTACAGAATTCAAGGGGATACAATAATGGCTAAACGTACAGGTTTTGTTCCAATTCTAAATTGTGATAATTTAAATAAACTCACAGGAAGGAAAATTATAGTTGAAATTAAATTAGAATTTAACTGAAAACTATTATTTTCCGCATACTGAACTCTTCCATTTTAATTATTTATGCCGTCTTTTGGTTTTGGTTAACTGCTGAGCTATCATATGGAGTAGGATCAGTAACGCCTTTGGCAAATGTGTGAAAAGGTGGGATTCCTCAGTGTTCTCTGTCATCGGCCGGATGCACTCCTTCCATTCGGTATTAGTTAAAAAATGAGAGGCAGTGACGTAGCCAGAGGGGGGTTTTGCGTGTATGACCCCCAAGAGCAAAAATGGGTTTTAAAATATCGAGGTTATGGGGGTCAATTGTAATTGTTAACATATTTACAATTAAAAACTCTACTAGCAGGGAATACATGTAAATATAAATCTAATTCGATCTTTTTTATATTTAGGACAGAATTTTGCCTGCTCCGTGAACGTAGGCAATTTTGCTTTAATTCTACGGCTCAGAACCCCCCCCCTCCAGAGAAAAATCCTGGCTACGGCCCTGGTAGAGGAAAGTAAGTTAGATGAGGAGTTTGTCCTTCCTTCAGATTGCTATGAAAGTATATAGTCTGTGCGTTTCACAATAACTATATGAATAACGCTTCTTAGTGTGCGAATGACCAGGGTGGATATTCACTGTCGCTCATTATTATCACAGCCAAGACCAAGAATAATGTAAATGAGAGGTACATTTTTCGCCTTTCTCTGACAAAGGATAAATGAAAAATATCTTATTAATCAAGCAATGGTAGCATGAATATTTTCAGCATTAATTCATACGGTAAACACGAGCGAGCATAACACTGATTACGGACAAAAATACTTCAATTTTCTGATTTCTAAGTTTCCTTCCTTAAAACGCGTGATTTATATGCAGAGTTCGTATGTTTACTAACTGCAGCTAAGATTTGAAACTTCGGATAACTAAGCTGCTCTTGAAAGTTCTAACATTTCGCAACCGACGGTCTTGAAAAATAGGGAATGCTTGGATGCCTATTTGAGGACATCCACCAAAGTTTCCCCACCTCGATCGCGGGCGTAAGCCATTCAATGAAAGGGAAGCTCGATGCTTACTAAGTCAATGATGGACATGCGAATCACTTTTTTCCTCTAAATATTCTGTGTACCTTGAGTGCGGAGTGCTAAAGTAATTTTCCGCGTCCCTCAAACTCAGGGTCAAACAGCGAATTACGCTGCTTACCGATGTGAAATACGCAACGGTTCCCCGACATTTCCGTATTCCATTAGATGAGTTCAATGGCGTACTTCAAACGATAATATTCTACAAAGCGTTTTTCTGCAGAAGCGAAATGATTTCTCTAGGCAGTCGTCCAACACACTAATCCTATTTGACAGGGACGGAGGCGAAAGTCAGGGAAAAAGCCACGTGAGGGCAAAATAGCAATAGCGCTAGTCCTTGTCCTCCGCAGATGCCATCACCCATCATAGAATTATGGAAATAAACGAATGCTGGGTTTTTGTATTATGCATTAGCTACGTACAAGAAAATTTGTAATGATGTACAATTACCAACGTACTCGCCTCTCGTTGTTTATAATTTTATGTCGATTGTATAGTTTAATTTTTATTATCTTCTTTTCTGAACCAAAAAATATGCGTACATTCATATCTATCTTTCATAACGCTAGTAAAAAATTATGCCGTAGGGCAGTACGGCACTTCTCACTACGGAAGTAGTTGAGAGTCGAAGAGCATTTTTAAGATGCTCATCTGAAATTCTTGTTCTAACTTTGCCTTTGGTATGCTTCATACCGGAATAAAGTTGCTCGCAAATGTATGTTTTCCCTAACAGAGACGTCATTATGAGGTAAAAAATTAGGCACTGCCTTTTTTGATTGCATAAAAATTAACTGCTATCACGAGCACACGAAGTGAGTATATTTGACCAAAAGGACTTGCGCGTGCCGCCGTGAACAAATTAAAAGGGCCGGAAAGGTATTTAAGCTGTCCAGTGAATAGGAAATCCAAAATACCGCTCTTGAACTACCCGAGTAATTTTTTAAGAAATACCCGGGTACTCGATTTCTCCCAGAAATACTTTTTAAAATTCAAAATTTCTTGTAGAATGTTCATAATTATATGCATGATAAAATGGATACATGCTTTTGAAGAGTACTGTTTCTAACAGAAAATATTCCGAAAATTTTAACGACCGCCTCCGCAAGACGCAGATGTCAATTTGTGGAATCTCATCCGTCACAAAATTCAAATCCCATTCCCCAGGAATGAATCATTTCGTGACATTCCCAAAATCCCAAAAACTGGNCTCATCGAGGTGGTCCGTCTCAAAATGCAATTCCCCATCAACCAGGAATATATTATAGGATTGTTGTGACATTTCTTTAAAAAAGGGCCCTCAACTAAACGAACGTTAAGGGAAAACACGTAATTAATTTATCAGTGTGATTTATAGAAACATTGCGTGATTAATACTTTTCCTTGAAATCTGCAGGCACCTGGATGAGTTTTAAAAAGATGCGCTTCTTATGAAGAGGATCACTGGCTTGAAATTCTCTACCTGTGATTTTGCAACCTTCGTTTCTTTCCGGGTTACGCGGGTTGGGTACGTCTGTCTTAGAGAATAACAAATGTAGCTTAATCGACAAAAAACTGCAAAGTTGTTTTACTAATGAGAATATTTTGTATTTGCTCGTTTTAAATGTGGCCGAAAGTGCTTAAGCATTACCGTGTTCATCTGTATTACACGATGTTCAACCTTATTGTTAGTGTTTCATTTGGATTAATTACATTCTTGACGATTTTCTTTGCTCATAATTGGTGGAAGGTGTTGTGTTTTCAAGATTATCGAGCGTCGACTCTTGCGTCGTGAATTTTGAGGTGCTGATGTAATGATAATAAGAAACATATGTGTTTCATTCTTACAGCACAAGTTACAGTACAGAATTCAAGGGGATACAATAATGGCTAAACGTACAGGTTTTGTTCCAATTCTAAATTGTGATAATTTAAATAAACTCACAGGAAGGAAAATTATAGTTGAAATTAAATTAGAATTTAACTGAAAACTATTATTTTCCGCATACTGAACTCTTCCATTTTAATTATTTATGCCGTCTTTTGGTTTTGGTTAACTGCTGAGCTATCATATGGAGTAGGATCAGTAACGCCTTTGGCAAATGTGTGAAAAGGTGGGATTCCTCAGTGTTCTCTGTCATCGGCCGGATGCACTCCTTCCATTCGGTATTAGTTAAAAAATGAGAGGCAGTGACGTAGCCAGAGGGGGGTTTTGCGTGTATGACCCCCAAGAGCAAAAATGGGTTTTAAAATATCGAGGTTATGGGGGTCAATTGTAATTGTTAACATATTTACAATTAAAAACTCTACTAGCAGGGAATACATGTAAATATAAATCTAATTCGATCTTTTTTATATTTAGGACAGAATTTTGCCTGCTCCGTGAACGTAGGCAATTTTGCTTTAATTCTACGGCTCAGAACCCCCCCCCTCCAGAGAAAAATCCTGGCTACGGCCCTGGTAGAGGAAAGTAAGTTAGATGAGGAGTTTGTCCTTCCTTCAGATTGCTATGAAAGTATATAGTCTGTGCGTTTCACAATAACTATATGAATAACGCTTCTTAGTGTGCGAATGACCAGGGTGGATATTCACTGTCGCTCATTATTATCACAGCCAAGACCAAGAATAATGTAAATGAGAGGTACATTTTTCGCCTTTCTCTGACAAAGGATAAATGAAAAATATCTTATTAATCAAGCAATGGTAGCATGAATATTTTCAGCATTAATTCATACGGTAAACACGAGCGAGCATAACACTGATTACGGACAAAAATACTTCAATTTTCTGATTTCTAAGTTTCCTTCCTTAAAACGCGTGATTTATATGCAGAGTTCGTATGTTTACTAACTGCAGCTAAGATTTGAAACTTCGGATAACTAAGCTGCTCTTGAAAGTTCTAACATTTCGCAACCGACGGTCTTGAAAAATAGGGAATGCTTGGATGCCTATTTGAGGACATCCACCAAAGTTTCCCCACCTCGATCGCGGGCGTAAGCCATTCAATGAAAGGGAAGCTCGATGCTTACTAAGTCAATGATGGACATGCGAATCACTTTTTTCCTCTAAATATTCTGTGTACCTTGAGTGCGGAGTGCTAAAGTAATTTTCCGCGTCCCTCAAACTCAGGGTCAAACAGCGAATTACGCTGCTTACCGATGTGAAATACGCAACGGTTCCCCGACATTTCCGTATTCCATTAGATGAGTTCAATGGCGTACTTCAAACGATAATATTCTACAAAGCGTTTTTCTGCAGAAGCGAAATGATTTCTCTAGGCAGTCGTCCAACACACTAATCCTATTTGACAGGGACGGAGGCGAAAGTCAGGGAAAAAGCCACGTGAGGGCAAAATAGCAATAGCGCTAGTCCTTGTCCTCCGCAGATGCCATCACCCATCATAGAATTATGGAAATAAACGAATGCTGGGTTTTTGTATTATGCATTAGCTACGTACAAGAAAATTTGTAATGATGTACAATTACCAACGTACTCGCCTCTCGTTGTTTATAATTTTATGTCGATTGTATAGTTTAATTTTTATTATCTTCTTTTCTGAACCAAAAAATATGCGTACATTCATATCTATCTTTCATAACGCTAGTAAAAAATTAATTCGTGTACATTTTCGTGGTTTGAAATGCATATTTTAATCGCATCGTAGATGCTAATTTATTTTTTTTATTCATTCATCTTGGAATTTAAATCATTTATCGAAATCGTCGTTTGTGTTAACTGCATGTAAATGCTTAACAATCATGCAATTCCCCTTCGAAGAAGATTCATTAATCATTTATCAACATTCTATCCTATCTTCGCAAATACCTTTCCTTCAAACACACCTTTTTATACATGTTTCCTTTCCTTCTATAAGCTACTCTTGTTTCCTTTTTCAGACACTTCCAAACATGTTTTTATGCGTTCTCTTTTATACTTTGCACCTCTTGTTTCTTTAGCAACTCTATCACCACAGTTAACCAGCTTTTTCTCGGTCTTCTCCATCTTTGGAACCAATTACATACAAATCATCACTGTCATCTTACTTCTCCATAAATCCCAATCAACATTACACATCCTTCTCGTACAGATTAGATGGTCTCGTCATCAATTCATAATCCGTCCGATCGTTCTTATTAAACATTATTGACTTAACCCTTCCTCTTATCGGAATTTGATGGTCTATCAACCGCTCAATTTTGTCCGCTTCCCTCATAATCCTTAGAAGAGTTTAAAGTGGTCCTCTTACGAAAGGCACGTTGGTAGGGCATGTCCTCTCTCCGAATAATACAGTTTAGAAAAAATAAATAAACTCGAATAACAGGCCGATACGTGTAAGGCACATAATTCTCTAAATGATTCGATCCTAACGACATGAAACTAAACGTTAATCAAGAAATAACGAAAATTAAGCGACGCAATATTAAATCAGCAATAGACGAGTATGCTAATGTGCAAGATGTTTTCATTGCAACGTCATCAAATTCATCCTTATTTTTAGAGATTAAATTCCTGCGATGAAAAACCAAGTCTACACTTTTAGAGGGATAACAGCATGCTCTTTTATATAAAGAAAATCGGAAAGAGTAACGAGAGGGTCTTTTTGTGTAAATGTGAACTGAAAATGTGATTTCCGTTACGACGCCGAAAATTGGGTATATTCAGCTAAATGTGAACTGAAAATGTGATTTTCGTTACGACGCCGAAAATTGGGTATATGTATTCAGCTCACATTGACGTTGACGTTGCAATGAAAACATCTTGCACTTTAGCATACTCGTCTATTGCTGATTTTATATTGCGTCGCTTAATTTTCGTTATTTCTTGATTAACGTTTAGTTTCATGTCGTTAGGATCGAATCATTTAGTGAATTATGTGTCTTACACGTATCGGCCTGTTATTCGAGTTTATTTATTTCTTCTAAACTGTATTATTCGGAGAGAGGACATGCCCTACCAACGTGCCTTTCGTAAGAGGACCACTTTACACTCTTCTAAGGATTACTTGAACTTAAGAGCTTAAAAAGCACATCTGTGTTTACAGATGACTTTGGACATACGGGAGAAAATGCGGAAAAAGTTTTTTCCAGAGCGAGGGGTAAATCTGTATTCGGCAGCTAAGGTTAGTGTAAGCCAGATCGTTTCGTAAGACATGCCCAATAGTCCCTCATATGTTATTTTTTCTCCTTTTCCAAGATGCTTTTTACTTGAAATATGCTCCCTCGCTTTCTTTTCGGTGATTTAACGCAATTTCAAACCTAATTAAAAAGTGATTATTTAAACACGCTTATACTACAAAACGGAAAGTTCACTAAATGTCTAATGAACTTTTACGGACGTACAATCACGAGAATTCTTGTTGGTGATCACGTTAATGAGAACATTACAAGCAATCGGGAAAATAGGCGAATCGATTTATATCCGCCTTGGAGTAAATGGCGCGCGCGCCGAGGTCTGCGTAACCTTCGAAATATAAATTCGTTTTTTAAGGTTATCAATAAAGTTAGAGGATTAAAACTTCCAGAGAAAATAAATTCAGTGTTTTCTCAAAAACTTTCTCGCTTCAAGTTTTTTCCTACGTATAAATAACGAAAAGTAGCTAGCGACTACATTTCTCAATGCATTTTGCCGAAAATTCTCGGCACTCCCAAAGATTTCGCTACAGCATTTGTCTCCAAAATTTTTAACAGGAAAAGTAATAGCATTGGTGGAATGTGAATAAAATGAGACAGATAGTGATACAAAGAAAGACCGTGTTTCTTGAAAGGTAGACCTAAATATATCGGTTCAAAGAAAACCGCAACTTATTCCCGATTTTTTCGAAAGTATCACTTTCCTATTTTTCCTTCGATTACGATATTATTTAACATTGATTAAATTGCACCATGCTGTGCGGAATTACTTTTGCTGTATGATAAAAGTATTAAAAATTAATTTTTGCCAACTGTCTTTTTTTATGCAAAAGTGGCAACAGCGCGCGCCGATCTCCCGTAAGAAATGCACGATGCCATAAGAAATCCATTGTGTCTTCATGATGTTGGACAGAGAATGGTTTTTTTTACTTTCTTACCGAAAGATGTCATCGTTTGCATCAGTAATGAATATAAACAAAAATTATCGGCTTTGTGACGTTGCCAGAAATTGACAAGAGAAATAAAAACGAGAATCGGAGAACCCACAGAGGACGATTTCCACTCAATTCGACACGTGATTCATCGGTGGAGTTCAATGGGACTCACCGTGAGTCTGCTGGGCTTCCAAATCTCCTTCATCCGACTTATTATTCCTTCCTGATCCTCTTAAACTGGAGTGATTTTTTTTACCCCTACATGATGCACTTCCAAGCTCGACTATTTTGCTCCAATTGTTCCTCTCCTTGGAACTGTCTTTTTGGTGGCCCTCCCACTGTCACCGTCTTCTCCTTGTCTTTTTGGTGGCCCTCCCACTGTCACCGTCTTCTCCTTGTCTTTTTGGTGGCCCCCCCACTGTCACCGTCTTCTCCTTGTCGTCTCTCTCTAACTAACCCCAAAATATTCTGACCGTGACCTCATATACTTTCACATTCGCCACATTCACACTAATAACTCGCGCCAGCGCGATAACACAAATCTGCACAATAATTAAAAACACCTCACGAAACAAACAATACACTTAATCACAATATAAAAAACATGGTAATGGCAAAACAAATTGCCGTTACAGTATATTAGGTATTTCATATTGATTAGGTATTACATTTCCACGTGATATTTGACGACAATTCTTGATAATTTATTATTAAGTGAACAAAAATTATATTCAAAAGATTTCATTCGTATAGTGGATTAGGGCATGTTTTGATGAACAGTACGCATTTAGCGATAGTATTTTAGATAATTAGTTGTCAGTCAGAAATTGGGACGGATGCTAATGAATTGAAACGCTCCAGGAGCCGCAAGAAGGCTGGTTAATCCGTTTCCTTAGCCTTGTTTTGGTCTCAGTGGGTAGGCGCGAACCGCCAGCGGAACAGCTCTCGAAAAAGAAAAGATTGGAACACGCCTGTATATCTGGGAAACCCCAGAAATCGGTAATCCGGAGCTTCCCGTTTGTCTCTGAGTGCGAGTTCCATTTGAGGAATAAGTGAATGTAACTGAATAATTATTGTAACAATTCTTTACTTGTCTGACAGATTAAGGATGGGCGGAAGGGTAGTAGTAGTAGTATTGTTAAAAGTGCTTCGACAGCTTAGGTCATTTCGCCACGTGGGCCCCCACCGGGAATCGAACCCGGGATCGCTTTCATTGAAGTCGAACGCGTTGCCCACTTGGCTATCGGGAGCCCGATGGACGGAAGGTAGAACTTTTAACAGTTTCAGGGACGGCACATTAAGAGTTCCTTCATTGTATTAAAATCAAATGAAATGAAGGATTTGTCAAATTTTACCGAAAGATCTAACAAAATTTATATCAAACGTCAATGTTGAAGCGAAAAAGAATGTTTTCAGAATGAATGGAAAAACTTCAGAAGAAGATATTGGGAATATTTTTCATAATTTCAGAAACTTGAGAGGCTTAATACAAATAAAGTAAACCCAAAAATGTTTTCCATTTTTTTTATATATCCTTTAAAGCTTAGGTGATAAAAATTGTTCACATCGTATTTGGCCTCAACATGTTCCGAAATTAATGATACTGTAAAACTGATTCTGTAATTCCAAGTCACTTTGGCACGTGCTCAATTCTAAGTAAATGTTTTTAACATTATTTTGGCGTTTGAATTTTCATTTTTATCCTAAAACTCCATTTTTTCTAATAAATACTAAGCATAACCGAAGTTCTATTTTCTATTCTGATATTTCGTAACTATAACCGCAGTTTTATTTTCTAATCTGCTCGTAAAAAAATGGATAACTTTTCCACATTTTGCTCACGATTGAAATAACGAGGACGCAGAACGTTGGGAATTGCACTATTCCCTCTTTGTATGATTAATTAAATTATATTATTTAAGAAAATGTCTTAAGAATTTAACCAAAATTTGACCTAGGTTTCGGAGCTATTCGTCCATCAGTATATTCATTTATATTTCGTATAGCAAATTTCTAAATGCTTCGACAGCCAAGATACATATGGACCCCCACCGGGAGACGAATCCCCTCCCAACAAAGGTGAATGCGCTGTTCGGGAACCCACCGGGAGAGGAATGATATAAGACGCAGCAGTATTAAATGAATAAAAGTAAAAAAAACCCTCTCCTCCTTGCCTTTGTCCTGCCAACAATGTGTTTGTGCTTTCACTTTTTTGGGCTATAAAATGCTTTTTTTATACTAATTGTTCGCCTGATGATGGAGCAACACTCATAAACCAAGGCGACGGTTTTCAGCTAACTGCTGTGGTAAGAATTAATCTGAATATTTCTTAATCATTATCTAATGGCACTTATTATTTTTGAAAACTCAAAACGTTTAAATATTCAAATAATAAAATTGAATTTTTTCATTTAGTTTGTCGTTATAGACAATATTTCGTAAGCTGTTTCAGCCAAATAATTACTACACTATGAAGGTCTCATTTTTGTTTTCTAAAAGCTGTTGCCAAAGATTGATTTCGAACCAAACACTCGTTTGAGATATATTATTCATTTCACACATATCCTAAAATCTTCTAGTATCACCCAAAAATATGGAACGGATAACAACTAATATTGTGAAGTTGGAAACCCGTGCGAAATCGCAAATAAATATCATCATGAAAATTCAAAAACATAAAGGCTTTGAAAATCGTTTTTCTTAGCGTCTTTACGAACGCACCCGCGAATAGTTCCAAAATTTGGAATACTTTCGAGATAATTTCCTTATTGGACTCATTTCTCAAAGTCGTTCTGAGGAAAATATAGTGGCTAACCAACAACTCTCCACTGGATCACTCTATACCACGGCAGGCGAAGAGCGCCCGATATATAACGAACAATCGCAGATGTGTCTGAGAATGGAGTTATGAGACCTTTGATAATGGAAAGTGCAACAACAAGTTAGGCGTGACAGGCGTTTCCTCTCTTTCTGACCAATAAGGGGATGTGCTGGAGGAAGTAAACTCTTTGACATATATCTCACATCATGTCAAATGCCGAACATCCTTAGCGGCAAGATTTACCAAAGGTGGAGGAAAAATGGCGGGTTTGAACTCATCAGTAAAACAATCATAAAGAGATACAGTTGTATCATAGAGTAATCTTATAGAGGGATAACATTATGGGACGTTTTGATATCACTTTTTTTCACGTCTTATCTCCGATAGATGGCATTCGCATTCCCCTTAGATTTTTCCTTCTCACTCGTGAGACGGCACGGCGAGGAGCCTTCTTATCTTGTAAATCCAACGTCTTGAAAACACGACGTTAATCATGTGGTCCGTGTGTTTTTAAGAGGAAACATTTCAACGCTTTTCCATAGAGAAAGAAAGTTGTCCATAATTATGTTTGAAACATTTTTTTCTACAGTTAAAGTGATTCCGAACAGCATGCTATGATTTAATCTATATTAAATATTATCATAAACGGAAAAATAGGAAAGAGATACTTTCAAGAAAATCGGGAATTAGTTGCGGTTTTCTTTGAACTGATATATTTGGGTCTATCTCTCAAGAAACACTACGTTTCCTGGTATCAAAATCTGCGTCTTTATATCCTCTTTCCACCAATCATACTAATTTCCCTGTCAAAAATTTTGGCGACAATCGACATGGGGAAATCTATGGAATGTAAAGTGCATTGCGAAAGGTAGTCGCCAGCTACTTTTCGTAATGTTTCCGTAGGAAAAATCTTCAAGCGAGAGTTTGAGAAGATATTAAATTTATTTTTTGTATAAATCAGAATCTTCTACGTTTATTGATAATGTCAAAAACGAATTAATATTTCAGAGGTTACGCAGACCTCAGCGAGTACGCCAAATGACTCGTGAGGCTTGAGCTGTTATAAAACGATTCGTCCATTTTCCCGATTGCTTGTAATGATCTCATTGATTTGATCACCAACAAGAATTTTCATGATTCTATGTTAGTAAAGTTTTCATAAAAATATACCAAACTTATCATTTTGTCGTCTAACCATTTTTGAATATTAACAATTAAATTAGCTTTGAAATTCGTGTTAGATCGCCGAAAGAGCCTGTTTTTTACAAGAGCGAGAACCCAATCGAAATATAATGCAATTGCAGAAAGGAGAGACATGAGGCTATTGGGCCAGAGCTTGGTCATAGGATGTTTCTTTAGGTTGGTCAGTTTAGGTTATGAAAGCGATTGAGCCGAGGAGTTCGTCCTTTTCGATAATTATTTTGTCTAAAATTATTATAACTTGATTGAGTTCAACTTTAGCAAAGTACGAATCTCGATACTTAATTATTTACGTAATTTTTGGAAAATATAATCTTAGTTTCAGAACCAACAGATTTAATTTTATCGAGTACGAAACATTAACAATCCTACAACTCCAATTACTTCACCTTAAAAGGTTAGATTGAAGTGACGAAGGGTTATGGAAAAGTAATATCTATTGAGATATTAAAGACAGGGGAAACTGACAGAAATCTTTAACAATGATCACAAAATGTTGGACAGAATTATGCACACAAGAGACTGTGCTCATTCTCCATATGAAAAACTTAGAATAAGTTATAGCTTTGTTTTCTTTTTTATTTACTTTATTTATTCCTCCTCTCAGATCTACTTTTCCCATTTCCGCTGGTCTTCCCACAGTTCCTTCCGTTACATCTCGTAACAAATACTCCATCCTCAATAATTGACCAATCCAGGTCTTATTCCTTTCAAACAACATCCGAAACTCCCTCAGCGCACTGCTCATCATCTTTGAGATCTCTATTCATTTGTTCTCCTCCTTTCACTTTCATTTACATCTACATCTACATAAATACCCTGCAAGCCGCCTTCCGGCGTGTGGCAGGGGGTGTAAACACCAAGAGTAGAATTACTACTTTAATTTATTATTATCGCGTATCGTTCGCGGAAAAAAAGAGTCCCTAAAACGACTTGTCCTCGCGTCTATTTCTCTTATTTTAGCTCACTGTCGGATCGGCCAAAGTAGCAGGGGGGTCGCATAATATCAATTACGTCTTCCGAAAATGTATTTCCTCTGAATTTATCTAACAATCGCAGCCTAGCTTCTAATCTCCTTTCTTTCAAGGATTCCCAACCTGCGTCTGAGAGCATTTGCGTTACGCTTGCTTCTCTATCGTAGCACTTTTTAACAAAACGTATCGCCTTACGCTGCACTTTCTCGAGTTCGCGAGCGTTCGTTTCATCCGCTGGGTCCCATATACTCGCCGCATATTCCAGATGGGGCCTAACTAACGTAAAATAGCATCGCTCTCTAACCTTTTCATCGCATCTACCTACAATACGCTTTATAAAACCGAGCTTTTTAGTTGCTTTACCGCATATTTTTCGAATGTGTGTGCTCCAGTTTAAGTTATTGGTTAGGGTGATTCCAAGATATTCTACTGAGTCGACTACATTTAAATTCGTTCCACTAATTTTGTACGGGCGGTTCTGACTCAATTGTTTCCTTTCGAAGAAATTTACTACAGAGCATTTATCTACATTAAGATCTAGCTGCCATTTTTCGCACCACATTTGTATATGAGCTAAGTCGTTTGAGAGTGAAGCACTATCTTCGTCACTTGATATTTCTCTATATATTACCGAATCATCCGCAAATATCCTCACATTGCTATCGATCTTGTCGCTTAGGTCATTGATATAAATGAGGAAGAGTATAGGTCCGATTACGCTGCCTTGAGGTACGCCTGAAGTGACTCGTACTTTATCCGAACTATCAAGTACCACTTTCTCTTCTCTCTCCTGTAGAAAACTCTTGATCCATTCAATTATTTCCTTGTTGATACCTGCTTATTTTGGTTTGTAAATTAATTTGTAGTGGGGGACCCTGTCGAAAGCTTTCTTGAAGTCAAGGAAAATAGCGTCCACTTGCTTTTTACTTTTGGCAGACTAAAGATATCATGGACGAATAGAGCTAGTTGAGTTTCGCATGATCGGTTCTTTCTAAATCCGTGTTGGTTCTTACTGAGGAAATGACTGCTATCTAAGAACTTCATAAGTGAGCTAACAACAACGTGCTCCATTACTTTTCCGGAGAGTGAAGTTAATGAGATAGGCCTATAATTTCCTGAGTTCTCCCTCAATCCACTTTTATAAACGGGCGTAACATTCGCTGACTTCCAATCTACTGGGACTCTACCTTCGTGCATGGACTTGGTAAATATAATTTTGGTAATATAATCCTCTCCAAGACGAAAAAAAACTTCAAAGGAATGGCTTTTACTATTCACTTCTTCACACATTCATTCCAGCATCATCTAGCTGTTTCTTTCGGATATGAATACTCAATGACATTGAGATATACAGGTAAACGTAACTCGGATTTCTATGTTTCTCTATTTAGATTTCCTCATAGGGATTCAAATAAATAATCAGTAAAAATAATTTTCCTTATATATTATTAAATGACTAAAAAAGCTTTGCATCTATTGCCAATCTACAACACCGAACCTGTTTTCCATTATCCACTGCTGCCTACGAACATGTGAAATGTCTCATACCAACTTTTCATCTATAAATAGTTGGAGGGCCTGAATTTTTATCGAAAATAGGTTGAAACCATACATAGTCACAAAACAATTTTCTCATTAAGACCATGACTCCGAATGAATAAGGTAACACTGCGACTTTCTATAATCAGAAAATTCTTATGACGTAAAGTATGAGATTTCTTGAGACACGAAGTAAGATTATTCTTAAGAAATTCTCATTCTTCCGTATTTACTCTGCCACATCGTGAGAACTGGAGGTGACAGTTCTCGACAGAGTCGAATTAAAGGTGGTCTTTTCGATGTTTTGCTATTTTTAAATCGTGGTAATTTCAATGAAAGATATATCAATTTTAGGTTTGCAACATACTAAACGTGAAAGGGTCACATCTGCATCTTCTATGACGTAGGCAAGATTCTAAAACCTTCCAATGCAAGAAATGCCGAGGTGAAAGGATGAGAATTATGATGATTTCATTTAACGAAAGATTTACGACATATCGTCCTCAATTTCGACATGAAACGATGCTTAACAAATAAATAGCCATTTCAGTCCTTGGTGGATACATACTAATTTATCCGAATCTAGTTAAGCGTACCGATTCACACATCGCTTTCTTTTAATGAAAGATGAGTATCACGGTAACCAAGGCTACATCATAATTGAAGCCTTAAGGAGAGAATTTCCATAGTTATTCTAATAGGTATCCGGATTGAGATCATGGCCGTGGAAGCATATTAATCCGCTCTATAATTTCATAAAATTCCACTTGTTACGAAAGGCCTAGCGGTGTCACTTGCGTTCTAGTTCGAAACAGACGAATGAGGGAAATGAGTCGATGGAACGTAAGTCTGTCAAAATGGGAGTCACAAATCTGTCACTCTTCCATGGAACTTAATATCCGATATTATTTTTGTACCATGTATAAATATTTAGAACGTATGGCAAAAACTACTATATGTAAAAGGAAGAAATTACAGTTAAATTGTGTAAAGGAGGAATGAATCTCTAAGGAATGGTAAGGTATCGCTCTGAAATTTTTAAGTCGACTGAATACAAAATAATTCATAGGAAATTTTTTCAGTTATACTTTTAGCTTAATTATTCACTTATTCTAGGTATTAATCAATAGTTTGTTACGGTATACTTTGTGTAGATTCCCGCTAGAATAAAGAATACAACGTAATTCTTCCAAGAAATTTATTTATGAGACCAGCTTCATTACTCAAGTTGATAAGATCTAACTTGTTCAATCCGATCTTTAATTACAAATTTTCAATGAAAAAATATTAAGTCGACCGATACACGAGAGGTATTTACGAACATTTAAATTAAATGTGTCACTAGAAATTAGTAAAACATCTACTAGATGTTTGAATAGACTATAAAGGTCGATATATTGTCAGAGAGGAAAGCGATGACACGGTTTCGAGTTTCGAAAGGGAGTACTGTGCTCAGAGCATCTTTTAAAACACCATCACCGATAAAAGGAATGAGAATTCCAGCTACATTACATCAGCAAAAAGTTAATATTAAGGACAGTAGTTTACAAAGTCTTCTTAGCAGTTTAAAAAACTTGCAACGGGAAATATCGTTAATAAATCGTCACTTATCAAAGGAAAACACAGTGAGGCCATACTTTAGAATGTAAATTGTTACGATGATTACTATCAAATGTGTTGATAACTCAGTTAAAATCGCCTACAATGGCACCAACTTACTTTAAACGAAATCATAAAATCCTCTACATCGCACGATAGGAATTGGTTAAAGAAAGAGCTAAGAAGCTCCACATATTTTACCAAATATCATATATATAAAAACCAAATGTCTGTCCGTCCCCCTATTTATCTCAGAAACAGCTTGATTTAGAGATCTCAAATAAACAGCATTGTGTTTCTACGATACTGTAAACCCCAGGAAAACAACTCTTACCTCTTAAGGCCCGGGTTCGAACCCAGGAGCACAAAATACGTTGCCATGAGAAATGTACGTAAATTACGTTTTCATGACTTGCAGAGGTCGTATCTTTTACTAAATTAATTTAGAAACAATGGTCCTACGAAATTGAGACAAGTGTCACAAGAAAGGAAAATGATCATAGAATCTTACTGTAGTCGTGAATCATTCATACAATTTCGAAATTGCGAGAACCGTGATAAAATAGACGGAAAATTCGCAATTTTTTTGGAAAATAAACAACCCATCCCTTTGACCACCAAAGCAATCGTTGAACATCGATTTCATGAGTTTTCCCATATTAATTCACGGGAACAATCAGTTAGTATACTTTTTCATAAGAAATATGCGTAAAATAGGATTTCGTTACCTGCAGAGGTTGTTTCTTTTGCAAAATTAAATTAGAAACAATGGTCCTACGAAATCAAGAGAAGTGTCAAAAGAAAGGAAAACGATCATAGATTCTTATTTTAGCCGTAAAATATTGATATAGATCCGAACTTTCGAAGATTTTGATGAAACACACGGAAATTTCGTAAAATATTTGGGAAATAAACAACCCATCCCTTTGACGACTAAGGCCATTATTGAATGCTGATTTCATGAATTATCCCATATAAGTGCACGGGGATAATCAGTTCTTATAATTTTTATAAGAAATTTACGTAAAGTAGGCTTTCATGACTTGAAAACAGTAGAATAAATATTATAGATAATTTATATGATAAGAAATATATTGAGTCATTATGATCTTACGGCAGAATTTTTTTGTGCTTAGGAGAACCAGATATATACGATAATAGATATATTTTTAAACTAAATTAAGTCCCGTCATGCTTTACGGGGGCGTTTACTATTATAGTATGTATATAAAATACAGCTTGCATAAAAATCTAACGTCGTACCGCGTGGTGCATAACATTAAGGAGGCTATGAATTCGTGATTCCACTGCTTGGATCGGTTTCTCGTGGCGACATTTCCTTCAAAAGACAATAAATCATGTGTTGCTGTTCCGCTCGGCCGTTATAAAAATTACAATACGAAATAATTAATGGATGGTTATACAATAAGTCATTACAAAAACTCGTTCTTTTCCGCGAACAAGTAAATTAACAGACAAATATCACTCCAAACGCCGATAGGTGATTTGCAGGGTGTAATTGTCTCAGCAATCAAACCTAGCATATTTTGAGGGCGTAGCACGACAGGGTTATAGAATCGAAAAACGTAATTGTGACTCTGAAAAGTTTTATCACTAGGAAAATCGATTTATAATCAAGGCAAAATCTATTTACTGTCATATGCGGATTTTAAATTGCTTTTTGGCGTAATAACTTTGGAACAAACAGCCATGAGTTACAGTAGAGTTGAGCTTTACCGCCTTCTTTAACGGAAGGGTTCTTTTAAAAATCATAACAATTTAATCGAAGAAAAGTTCACTTATTTCGTTGCATTTATGCACTTTCTCCGAAGCATTGTTCTTTTTGATTATCCCAACTATTTTATTCATAAGTTTTACTAATGTGTCAAATCAATATATCGCTGAAAAAATGATTAAACGCTCGTACTTACCATCGGTTCGTGACCAATATTCCGACGACTGCATTCTATATAGGCGTATAACGGAAGGTCAGGATCGCGAAATATTACAAAATGACTTAAATCAGTTAGCCGAGTGGACGAAAGTAAACAGGATGGAAATCAACGTCAGTAAATGTAAGCATATCAAGTTTTCCAGGAGAAAGTCTTTAATACAGCACTGCTACTCCCTTAACAACGAAAATATCAGTACCGTAACCGAATGCAAATATTTAGGTGTCAAGCTAACTGAGAATCTAAAATGGAGAGGGCAGGTCGAGGATATAGTCGCGAAAGCTTACAGGAATCTTCATTTTGTAATGAGAAGCCTAAAGCGCAGTGGGAACGGTGTCAGGGAAAGAGCGTTCAAATCACTGGTCAGGCCGATTATAGAATATGCAACGAGTGTATGGGATCCCCACGAAGTAGGCCTTATTAAGAAACTCGAAGGTGTACAAAGGAAGGCAGCTAGATATGTAGTCGGCAAACACAAGAAAGCAGAAAGTGTAAGTAAAATGCTAGCTCAGTTAAAGTGGGAATCATTAGAGTCGAGAAGGAAAATATTTAGATTAGCCGGGATGTATAAAGCATGGAATTCCGTAGAAGGCTGGAGCGAACTGAAAGCCAGGTTTAACCTCCCTAGCTATATTGGACGTGGCAATCATAATTAAAAATCAAAGAACGGGAACAGAAAACAGATACAGCGAAATATTCATTCGTAAATAGGGGTATTAGAGAATGGAACGCTTTGCCTGGAGAAGTTCTCATTCCAATGCCGAAGAATGTAAAAATTTTTAAGAATAAGCTTAAACCTCATTTGTAATAATTTAAGGTGTAATTTAATTTTATGTATTAATATAGAATGTAGAACTAGTCATATGATTTAATACTTAGTAAGATGTATAGTACATGACTATATGGACTACCTGCCATGTAAGCTAGCTTATCTATTTGTCTAATTTTAGAGTAATTTTTATATGTATTTATAGTTCTAGGATAAGCTATACCTAACTGTATGTACTTTATGTATCCTTCTTTGTTTATAAATTTGTATATGTAATGGATTGCCTACGGGAGGTTTTTGGAGGGTTTTTCCTCCCGTCCTAGGGCGAATGCCAGGCAATCCTATTTTTTTCATGTAATGTTCCCCCTCCAACGCTGCCACCTGGTCAGAAGGCCAAATTGCAGCGTAAATTTAAATAAATAAATAAATATTGTCCAATGTTACAGGTCGAAGAGCAACGCTGGAAGTTTTATCAACAACGCTAACCGGCAATTTCCTCTTAAGTGATGCAACCCCTCTATCGTTTATTTTCATTCACTATTTCAAGTAAATCGTTAACGCTAGCAAACATAACTATGGAAACTAATATCTAAATATATCGTTAAGAACATCTTAATAAACAGCTACACAAGTTATGAAGTGCTCGATTAAAAAAGATGTATTCGAAAAGAGAATATTTGAAATAAAAGTCCAGATCAGGGGTGACCAAACCGTAGTTCGCGAGCCGTAAGTGGCTCTTTGTTCTCTTGAATAGGTCAAGTGAGGTGGTGATTTGGGTAAAATCTTTTTTTTTCTGAAAAATATTTTTCGTAAGATATCAAGACCAGGGGCATTAAAAAATTAGTAAAAATATCAATACTTACTCTTACTTTCTTATTTATCTTAAATGAAACGTGGATTTTCCACTTTCATACCCTTTTGGATAACCATTCTCAATATCATAGCTATTATTAAAAACGGAGCAATCTTTCTCTATTAGCAGGAGAAAGGACTCTCACGATTTTAAAGGGCTACTTGTGCCTTACGCAATTGCTAAATACGTTAATGACTTTATTTGCTACAGAAAGAATGATACCTATAATTTATCACCACTCTCGTTACATAAACGTGAAAAGAATCTCACGTGGATACGTTTTATCTTTCACGCGTTTAATTTGTTTTGCCCCGAAATAGCATATCCGCAAATCAACCGCAAATAGAAACATGATGTTTCCAATCAACCGCAAATTAATGTATGAAATATTTATAATGAATATTTCTGAAATTCATTTTTTTAAACTTGTTCCGACTCCCAATCAGGGGTGGCTAGCTGAGGCCATATGGGGGTCTCAATAAGACTAATAAATTCTCAATAACTAATTGATCTGATATTTCGCTTCTAAAATGAATTTTATATTTGTTGAGTAACTTATTATTACTTATCTAGATGGTTATGGGATATATTGCATTGCTTGTGTACATATTATGTAAACATTCTATCCAACATTCATTGCAATTCATGGAAATACTACGAACTGTAATTGAAAATTTGTTTGTTTATTCTGGCAGTAGTGGAGCGACTGAAATTTTTATGTATATTTGTGTATTTTATGAAAAACACGAATTTTCACTAGTATAGTATAATTTGCGCCTATACCGGTATAATCCGCCTCTACTCCTAATACTAAGAGATTCCCGAGTACACGACATGTCATGAAATTAGACAAAGCATCGATCCTTATTATATTCGCTCCGAATCTACGAAAAATGTAAACATCAGTTCAGTTTCGCTCAAAGTCGAACGAACCTGTATTTTTTCATTCCGCTCTATATAATATCCCTCTGAAAGTTTGTTTTGTTATTTCAAGCTTTTTTCACACTCAGTAATAATTAGTTGAAAGTCAAAGTTTTACGTGTTTAGTAAACCTTCCTGTAATTTCACTTAAGTCAAATGTGCATTGCCAGGAAAGGTTACAACTGAAGAATCAAAAATCGGAACGGAATGGTTTTCGGTTTCGATTCTGGTTCAGTAGCTTCTTAGGTTGGGTTGGGTTTTCACTCCGGCGAAAATGACGTTTTTTGGTTTCTGTTTCCGGTTCGATTCCGGAGATAACCATTAAATTTTAAAAATAGGTATAGAGATATTACAGGTGATAAGAGTAGTTTTATGACGAAATAAGGAGAAGGAAATCGTTAATGTAATACTGATGAAAAGGGAGTGCGACAACTGTAATATGTGACAAGACGAGTGGATGTTCTGAAGAGAAAAATGTCAAGGAAGTTTGAACTATTACCTATGATTACCTATGATGTGACTGTTATGTTTTTTATGTATTTTTGATACAGCGGGCGAAAGTATTGACAGAGTAAAGGAAAAGCAAAATTGTTCAAAATAAATATAAATCCACTAGATGAGTACAGGATTGGATTTAAGCTACCAGAGGCGCAAAGAGAGGCCACGACTAGCAGTTATGCGTAAAAATTCTTATTTTTCATAAAATACACAAATATATATACAATCACATATATCCCAAAGAAATATCAGTTGCTTCACTACAGCAAGAATAAACGAACGAGTTTAGAATTGCAAAGCACGGTGTTTCTATGAATTACAAAGAATGATGGACAGACTTTGCAATCTAATATATCCAATAAATATATTATATAAACTTACTCAACAAATATAAAATTATTTTTTGAAACGTAAAACCAGAACAATTTTATGTAGAAATTATAACCGCAGTCTTATTGAGGCTCCCATATAGATGAGGCTCTTACCTAGCGTTTAATTATAAATCCGCCCCTGGCTGAGTAATAAATAATTGTTCCTTCGGTATATCCCAATCTATCATCGAAGTTCATTGCGCTGAAATAATAAGCAAAAATTTCGATCGCAAACAAAGATTTGGTGACCCCCAATAAAACACCGAGTGAAGGTGAGGAGGAAGCACGGAGGGGGCAATAGTTCGATTTTCTAGGAAAGGCAGAGTGATTCTTCTGGAAAGTATCTCAATTTTCTGGAAATGAGAACAATCCTTCTCAATCATTTGAATCGGCTCTCAGTTTTCGTAATTCTTCGCTTGAGTATAGTCACCTAGGTGTTATTTGCAATAGATGACGAATAGGTAATAGATGACGAAAATCCAATCGAATCTCCACATGTCAAGGACAACGTGTTTGCCCGGATAAATAAGTGGAATGATTGTCGCTAGGAAAACGAAAGAAAAACTAAATTTTAGCGCTTGCCTTCTTGGAATCGTATTAATGCGTTTCTGTAGAAAAATACATATTTTTTCGTCGCATGGTGAAGAATTATCACGTGATTTTGAATTTAAATTTTTTTCTAAAAAACTCCTCCAAAACGATTCGGCCTTGCGGCTGTTGATAGTTCACAAAAGGCTCAAACAATACAAGAATAGGAACAATGAAATATATCTGGGCCCGGAATAACCAAAGATAAAGTTTTTTATGAGAGGTATCTCTGCATTTTTTCGAGCAAACACCATGAGCGTTTTTCCCCGCTTTTCAGATATGTACCATTGTAATAGAGATTTCCAGTTTTCATATTAATATTATGTACATTGTCTTTGCATCTTACGCATTACATCTTTACATTGTTTCATTTTTTTCAATTAAGACATGCGTCTAATTGCTGCTCCAGAAGAATTTGATGAAACAGAGAAGCAAAAATTGGCGAAGCCCTCAAAAGCTTTTGGAGGAATAAATCAGGAATACCTATGGAATATTTTATTACATTACGTCTTCTTCGAGACTAATTGACTCATTGACCTTAAAATGTATCGTATATACGATAATCCACAAAAAAGAACATCTGATCTTATTAAGGTAACCTTCGCTACCTAAGTTTTTTACCATTCATGTGTCGATTATGAAATTGAAAGGGCTTTTTTTGGTCTTAAACTATTGTCTAATTTGAACTTCTACGAAAGAGAGAAAATTAAAATTTGTTTTTTTATTTAATATGAATTAATGGTTTGCGTAAATTTTTAGAAATTTTTAAATATTTATGAAAATTTTAATAATGTTATTCGTTTCTGTAATGTAATTGTTTCGCTAAGCCCGACCATGAAAGCGTGATTTTATTTAGCGCCTACATTTATAAAATCGTGTTAATTCTTCCAAAAATAATACAAAGACCGACCGCTCAGCGTACTAAGTTGGCAATTTAGTGATTTACATATCGATGTTTACACACCTGAATTGCCGTTTATAATTATCATACCAATAGTAACATCCAATTTGCTCCAGAGTGATGTTTAATAGTTATGCGAACCGTCTTTTAGAGACCCCTCACTAAAGAAAAATAAAAAAATAGTCGACTTCAGTTGTAACTCGAAGCATTCTTTACTAAGGAGCATTTGAGAAGTTTTTATTTTAAAATACAGTGTGATAATTCAATGGCATCTTTCATAGTTTATTAATTTCGGACTATTCAGCGGCGTATTCGAAGAAGCACATCTTTTACTCAATATAAAGGATACTTTCGAATCTCGATCTAACGACAGAAAATTTCAGGGGCGCCTGAGATAATTGGAGCTATTTTTCGGTCCTACGAGGCGGTGGTCACGTATTTTATCAATCACGTTCACCTTGCTGTTGGTGTAATCCTCGAATTCCTCAAACATTCTTAGAATAAATTAAACAGAGTTCGAGCCGATGAGGACCTTGAACATTCCGTATAAAAGAGCGACGCGGAAAACTTAGAATCCGCAAAAACCTTCTTCCACTCACCCGATGATTTCCAGGAAAGATTGTTTCATTTCATAGAAATGACTACAAAGTATTTAAAATTTCCTCTTTCTTCGATCGACGCATAATGTTTCTATAATTCTGCTCAAGAGACTTATCGTAAGGAAGCAGATCTAATATTCACAAGTTCATCTCAGATTCAAGTCTGCATCACAGGGCAATTTGAAGGATATATTTAGTTCCACTAGCTGCAAGCGAGTAAGTAATGAAAAAGTGACGTTTTTTCTAATGCAGGGGTAATGTAGTAATTTTAAGGAGAAGATAAATACCGTTAATACTAAATTAAAGCATAGCTCGACTATAAAGCGGCAACTGAAGATATCAATGATCTTTAATAGTTTCGAAAAAAGAGCCATACCCAGAAAAAACATAATTTAGAAAAATTGCTACTCATGCAGTATCATTAAGAATTCGCTCAGTGATGACTGATAATTTATTTTCGAAGTTAAAAGTTGTTGGATGAAAAGGGGACGTGTTAGTCAGGACAATGGGCCAGTGAATCAAACGTCTTTAGACGCAACAAACAATGGAAAGTGGTAAAATAGTCTCAAATTGAAAAACTTAAAGAAATCGTCATTTTATTTAAAGTTATTAAGGCCGATTGAATCCTGAAAACATACACCATTAGCTACAAAAGATATTGAAAGAGTGAATTAAATTACCTAGCAAGGTGAGGAATGAAGTAGTTTGCTTTCATCAATGAGCAGGGCATTTTATAAAGGCCCTGATGTATAATTGAAATGGAACTAATATTTTCTTTAGTATTAAGTAGTTTTACTTAGAGTTGAAGTGAAGATTACAGTTGATATCCTTAGTGCAGATATCCTTAAGCGAAAGTGCAGATATCCTTAAGGATAACAATTTTCTTAGCATTAAAAAAGGATTGATCGGAATCAACGCCATCATTCAGTGTCACTCATAAATCAGTGGCTTTCATGTTGTCTTAGTCATGAACAACAATGAGGCGAAAACAAATGAAAGATACAACTTCCTCGTTCCAGCGCTAGAAGATAAATGAAGAATATTCCATTTATCAAGATAAGGTAGAAGAAAAATTTAGGTAACATCCACTATAAAATCGGTACTTAAATTATTCATGAATAATGTTGTATTATGAAATTAATAAAATAATCAATTAATTACTAAAAATCATACAAATGAAGTAACTAATAAATAATATCAATAAAATAACGAATGAAAAATGAACTTTGTATCTAACATAGCGTTTATGAATGAGCTCCAATCTGTCCATTGAGGAATAAGAAAAAGATTTGGCACCGATGGCAGAGCTAATAAAATCCCCTATTAAATCAAATAGACATTTGGAAATCCAGACATGGTTATGATATGTACTTCTAATACTTTTACCATAACACAAATTAAAACTCGGAAATGAGCTACACTGAGACAATGAATTATGCTATTCGATATTTCTACAAAAATAAATTAATCGTCGATTCAGCTATTTGATCAAATACTCGCGGAGATTCGTTATTTAAGATTGTGAAGTTTTTTGTGATTCCGTCGCTTCTATTTTATAATTTCCATTTTCATCTCCTTTCCATTTTTCTACCGGGAACAACCTTCTCCTAGTTAGAATGATTAAGCCCCCTTTACCGTTGTGTTTGGTTCATCATGCCTTTGTTCATGGATTGGATGCTAAGAACGGAATCGAGGACTGTCGTTATTTAAACGAGAGTGATGCGACTGTAGTCTTCGTTCAAACCCTAAGTCAGTACTAACATTATCGTACTCTTACCATCACTTCATACTCGTCCTTACGTTTTTCTTGCCCGTCAATTATGTTTTTCCGAGATTTTCGTCGAGATTATTTCATAAAAAGATAACTCCTGGATTCGCAGTAAAAAGAACCAGAATTGAAATGAAATTTAATGCTCTATTAGAGTATTTGTATTTAGGACTCCACATACCACAAAAACAAATCTCTTTCAGAGAATAAAAGTCTTAAAAGTTTGATGAAGTAAATTCGTTTTATATGAATCATTCGCAAAGATTTATCAGATAGACTGATGAAAATCAAATCAAGAAAGTAAGCAGTTACCCGAAAATTAATTTAATACTGCACATTGCAATTCTGGGATTAAATGAGTAGGAAATTCCAATTCACCGAAAGACAAGTTATTCAGAAATATTAAGGATAATTTTCTTAGAGTATATGCCTGAAAATTTTACTTGAAATTATAGAATTATAAGGAAGAGAGCATCTTCGTGACCAACCCTTGAAGTAGTTTCACTGCTGAAGTACAGAAAACTTTCATAACTCCTGCTAAAATACCAATCGTTATTTTTTACAATTTCTTTGTTTACTAGCAATTTTGCCGTTTCTGTTGCAAAAAAGAGTTTCTATTCAATGCATAAGTAAGGTGTTAAAATCAAACCGTACATCGCACTAGTTAGAATCATGAAGTTCAAAATTACTTCTAGCACGCCTAGCTAAGTGACAAACCTAAAATAGGTTTAATTTTTTATAAACATCATCGGTCGGATCATTAGTTTACACCTCAGTCCTCTACTCTTGTCTCCACTAAGAGCTATTCTTGATGTATAAAAATACTTCTTCACGGAGATTTCCAATCTTCAGTCCGGGGAGCCATATTGGACACTTCAACAACACACGTAAGCGGGATTCCCTTGTAATAAAAACTATTCAAAAGAGCTGTAATATGGTAGCGAAAATATGGCTCGATCCAGTTCGAAAATGGCTGCCGGAAATGGGCCGAAGTTCGCATTCATTAATCCAGAACAAGAATAATTACAGTTTGATACAATTCGAGTTCCAAGGGCCGCTTTTGTTTTGGCTGGTGGACCGTATATTGGACAACCCTGCGTTTATTTTTTATGTACAAAACCTTTCGTGGTAAACACCTCAAATTTCTGATTCATAACTTTCCTGTTATGACATAAAGATGTTGGATAGCGCTCGCGCTCTATTAAGCAATGAGAACAAAAACAGTAATTCTAGATCACAAGCGTCAGACATAAACGTATTTCATTGTGTCTTGGTAATAAACGCCTCCTCATTTTTCCGATGGAAATGCTCGACCATGGCCGCAAATTGAATCTCGAAATCGCTCCGCTTTGAGAGGCCTTATGGTGAATAGACAGAAATCCTCCGTATCCAGGCCGTAAGGATCGCAATTGCTCTTTAGAATCACCTCTGCTCATAAATGGGCACGTAAACGCAACTAATTTTCGCAAGACTCACTGTTGAGAGATAACAAAAAGTTAATTTTCTCTGAGAATATAATTGGATCTGATGGACGCAGGCAGATTTTCTTGGATCTCTAAAAACCCTTTCTGGGGGGCGTTGGCGACTTTAGATGGGGGGAGTTGATGCGAGAGATCCCCTCCAGATGACTCTGCTAAACAAACAATTTGCTCAGGGTGTGATCAGGAAATCAAACAGAAAATTAACAGGGAAGTATTTCTAAGATTATATGAACTGGATTATGGAGGTCAAAATGGTATTTCAGCACAAAACTGGAGAAAATTACGGCAGTAATATTATCGTCACTTTAAGATGAGTGTTAAAGGACATTTTCAGAAATAGTCCATCCCTCCTTAGTGTATCTCTAGGTCCGCTCCTTTCGGAAACTTAACCAGGTAAATTTATTTGATGTTGCTATTTCATAGTGAGCAACATTGCCAGCTTTTGGGATTTTGAGAATGCGAAAGCAGTTTTCATGTTGCAAGACGAGTAGTGATAATTTCAAAGAAAAACACCTTGACCGATTTACATTAGGTATACTGTGAAACAATAAGTACAAATTAACATAATTTTCATCTGCAGCTTTCCTTTTGGGAAGAGGAAAATTAGATAGAGACGCATAAGCGCTGGAGTAATTGGAGTCTTCTGCACTGATTGTATAGAAAACTTGAAAGAGCTTGTTTACGCAATTTAGAGCGGTAAAAACCACCGTCATTCTGATCACTGCGAGATAAAATATGAAATTCCCACAAAATTCGTCCTCAGATATTTTGACTCCATTTACGCGAGAAAAAAAAACGCTCCTTTAAGCTGTTATTCGTTTTAAATCCTCACATAATAATAAAAAATAATAAACTTAAAATAATTTCCGGAATAGAGCGCGATCTCACCTATATTGGTATTAGTTAAGATCTTGGGCACAAATTTTCGGAGAATTTCCTCATTCAAAGAGAATTATTAGAATTCACCTGCTATTTCCAAGAAAAGAAATAAAGAAACAAACAAATATTTTGGTTACTAAACTTAATAGTTGCAATGAAAATTCAAAAATACCACTCATGGAGTTAATTTAACTTTAAATTTCTCTGTCGTTAAAAACAAGAAAAAATTGTCTTTGATGAATATCGTAAATATATACTTTTAGAAGTGTTCATTTGAAGACTATAAAAAATGGAACGTATTTACATAATGTTTTACCGATGTTGCTTTATAGCTTTCCCGGAAATATCAGGGTGACCTGGAATTTGATCGCGACTCATATGACGAAGAAAATAGACTTCGGCATTTTTAAACTGTAATATTGGCGAAGAAAATGACAGCTGTGAACTCGAAAAATAAAATATTAACCTTCTCCAATACTGCATTCAAGTTTAAAACGGTTGCCTTGAAAACGACCTCATATCAATAAGTTATATCAAGGCAGCATTAACGTCGTATACCGTCATTTTCGCGGACTACAGATTTTTTTCGTCGAATCGTTCTTCCAGTGACAGCCGTATCTACTTACATAATCGTTCTACTGACAGCCGTAATCCTTTGCGCTATCCTCGGCTATCATAACGTTCGCATTTTAAAATTTTTGGCAAACTGCATCCTCATCTGAACCCTTTCTACAGATCAACTCCGAGGGACGTTAACCTATTTTAAATATCTTATCTCCAAAATCTCAAATGTATTGATTGCGGAAAGCACCTAAGATGCCGATATAAGCGGAAGTTAATCTTGGATACTAAAAGTTACAAAAATTAGATAAGACTTAGTTTTTGGCTAAATCATCACTTAGTATTTTCAAACCTCTAATCCATTATTAATGAAAATTAAAACACACAAACAAATTATCAAAAATTAGAAAAATAGAATAAGAAATCGTCATTTACTTCAAAATAATCAGGCTAATTACTTAGGAAAATATCTACCACCCTGGATAACTCCCTCGGAATGTAGGATGAGAACCAGCAGAACCTACCGATAAAGATAGGTTCACCTAAGATTAAAAATTAAGGCCGATCCAAGGATGACCCAAGTACCTGAACAGTTTATCAATCACATTTTCATATAATTGCTTAT
>KZ309220.1:295567-309503 GCA_000376725.2 Ladona fulva | reverse complement strand
CAAGATAAAGCAGGTGTATACCTATTGAAATGTAAGGACTGCAATTCTGCTTACGTCGGTCAGACCTCCCGCAGTTTTTCCACGAGGACCAAGGAACATTTCAGGTGCTTCCGAAATAACTCTATTGTTTCCCACTTCGCAAAACATCTCCTAGAGAATAACCATTCTTCAGACTTTGTCCCAGAAATCCTTCACATCGCAACCAAAGGCCGCCGACTCAATTTCTTAGAACAACTGGAAATTCACAGACATACCCTTTCTCCCAAATATTCTTTAGTGAATGAGCATCTTTTCCCTTCGCACTCCCCGCTGATAAACTCTGTCCTCTCTTACAGTAACGACTCCCCGTCCTCTCCACCTTCTTAGTTTCCTAACTCCCAATCACTTCCTCTCCTTTCTCTCTCCTTCTCCATGTCCTTCCCCCTTCAGCTAGTTAGTATTTAAATGTTTGATGTTTAAATTTCTTCACCAGAGGACGACGATTAATCGTCGAAACCGGTCGTATGTTCTTATTAATAAAATATTGTGGTAAAAGTACAACAATTTTTCCATAATGGATTATCACAACACCTCGCCTACTTCAGTGAAGTTTAATAATGATAATGCTAACAGAAGATATGAAGAAGGGATAACCTAATCCCTCTTAAAAAAGAAACACCAACAAATAAAGGGAATAAGTAAAACCTTAGCGTGTAAATTTGTCAAGATAATGCAAAATGGAAAAGATAAATTTTGAAGCTCAGTATCATATGACTTTACACTTACTCTTATACTTAGGGTTTCACCATTACATTTCTTAAGTTAACATTATTTATAAAACTTGATTGCAAGCTAAAAGAAGAACCATGGCTTACCTGTATCATGCTCAATGAATTTCACAATTTTCTTGTACTGTTTAAGTGCCTTGTCCATTTTACCAGCCTTAAAATAATTTGTTCCCTTCTCTTTGAAGATTCCAGCTTGATCAAGTTTACCATCAGCATCTAGCTCCCAACTCTCTTTTGCCTGCAAAGATATGATGTAATGGAATGCTTTTAATACCGGGTTGTGAGAAAGAGAAACATGCTTCTGAAGAGACTACATCAACACCACAAGACTGTGCGGCCCAAACAAAAAAAATAGCAAACAGTTGTTCCTAAACGTAACATGTAAGTTGAAAATATATTCAGGAAATAAATTTGCAAGGGAAATAAATGTACATAAATAATCATCAGATTGGAATCAAACTCTCAAACCTGCACTTTGTCGCCACACACACTAACCACTACACCAGACATGGCAGCCTTTAACAGCAGCGGGTCAACTAAGATACAACTATTAGGAAGACATTTTGGGCCAGTGAAACTCCTGCTCATTCAAGGACAGATTATCCATACATGATTTTGTATGATTCAACAGAATGAGTATTTTTGTGTTCTAAATAAACCAGGATTTAAGAAATACCTCTTTCATGGACCAGGAAATGTAAGACTGCAATGAAATTATTGTTCCTGAAAATATTTTTTTAACTCTTAACAATCAATGAAACGATTGAAAATAACAGACTATGAATGCAAATGATTCTTCACAAACATCCTTTATGAACGTTGACACTGTTTCACAAAAGGCAAGCCTTGTCACTTGGGTAGGCACTTAGGAGTTACAGTTAGTGATTTACATCCCTAATGGCCCCAGGTTCGATGCTAGGTAAATTCTTAGTGCAAAATTTAAACAAATCATTTAGGGTATTTCCTGGTAAGATAGAATGTTGAAATTCACGTCCTCCAAAGAGAATACACAATTCTATTTTAAACCCAAAGGTTTTTACCCTGCTGGTCCTCAGTTCGATGCTAGGGCAATTCATATGTCCAATATTAAAGAATTCATTTAGGGTATTTCTCCTTAAGTTAGAAAGTCGCAAATCACGGTGTTGTTAGAATAGATGGATGTCTATCATATGCCGTAAAGCTTTTTGCCTTAATGGCAGAGGTTCGATGCTAGGACCATTCGTATGACCAAATTTCAAAAATTCGTTTTGGTATTTCCCAGTCAGGTACAAGTTTGAAATTCGCAACATCGATAGAAGATTAGGATTTCTATCACATGCTGTAAAGATATTTGTCCTAATAGACCCAGTTTTGATGCTAGGACAATTCGTATGCACGTATTTTTAATAATTTGTTTAGGGTATACAGGAGAACCTTGGATAACGACCACAATCCGTTCCAGAAAGCTGGTCGTTATCCGAAATTTTCGCTATCCGAAACAATTTTCCCCATAAGAAATAAAGGAAATAGGAATAATTGGTTCCTAGCTCCTATTGACTCGCTATTATATGAAAGTTACAGGCTATATAGGTATGCTTTTTTAAATGAGAATAGTTATAATACAGTACAATTTGAGTTTAATATAAATAAAAACATTAAAGAAAGCATTTAAACATAAGGAAACATAGGAAAACTAACCGTTTTTACTGCCATGTGATGGCGTGAGTGGATGGAGGTGTGGGGAGGAAGGGGTGGAATTACTGCTTGGAGGGGGAATCCCCCTCTGTGAGAACTTCGGGGGAAGTCCTCTGTCGCTTTGAGGTTGAAGGAAAAAACTTATCCAGTGTCTGTTGCTTCTGCCTTTTTTGTAACACTTTTCGATAATACGACATCACATTGTCATTGAACATGTTTAGGCTCCTATTGCCTATCGCACTGTTTGGGAAAGAGTTTTCTATAAACAATTGCAATTCCCCACACTTAGCACACATTTCCTTAATCACCGAACTTGGGACTTCCTCTTTCCCTTCCCCCTCCCCATCCGAAGACATATCCTCAGCCAAATTCTTTTCTTCCTCAGCCTGAAGGTACTGCAACTCTTCAGTAGTGAGTTCATTGCTGTGCTCCTCCACAAGCTCTTCAACATCGTCATTATCCACCTCCAACCCCATGTTTTGGCCGAGGGAGACGATTTCATCAACAATTTCTGGTTCTATTCCTTCAAAATCTCGCTCTGGAACACAGTCTGGCCACAGTTTCCTCCATCCTGCATTCATAGTACGGTAGGTCACTTGGTTCCATGCATTATCTATAAGATGAACACAATTCAAAATGTTGAAGTGATTCTTCCAAAATTCCTTCAGAGTTAAGTTGGTATCATTCGTTATATCGAAACACTTTTTGAATAAGGCTTTCGTGTACAATTTCTTGAAGTTTGAAATGATCTGTTGATCCATGGGCTGCAGCAAGGGGGTTGTGTTCGGTGGCAGATAACAAAGTCGAACTCTTCTTCTAAGTACTCGCTGATGTTTGGAGGGTGTGCTGGAGCATTATCCAGCAGTAGAAGGCATTTGAGGGGAAGTTTGTTCTTCTGTAGATATTCTTTCACAGTCGGGGCAAACACTTCAGTCACCCACTCGACGAAAAATTGGCGGGTCACCCAAGCCTTAGAATTAGACCTCCACATAAAAGGCAATTTCTGTTTTATTACATTGTGCTTCTTGAATACTCTTGGATTGTCCGAATGGTAGACTAACAGTGGCTTAAGCTTAAAATCCCCGCTGGCGTTACCGCACAATAGAAGAGTTAGCCTATCTTTCATAGGTTTGTGCCCTGGCAATGCTTTCTCTTCCTTCGTTATGTACGTTTTATTCGGCATCTTCTTCCAAAACAGTCCTGTTTCATCCGCATTAAATACCTGTTGCGGGACGTACTCTCCTTCTTCTATGATTTTTTTGAATTCTAGGAGGAACTTCTGTGCCCCTGCCTTGTCGGAACTAGCTGCTTCCCCATGCCTTATGACGCTGTGGATGCCTGTTCTGTGCTTAAAATTTTCAAACCAGCCTCGACTGGCTTTGAAAACAAAATCACTCGAAGCACTTGTCCCTGGGGTTTTCTTCTTCAAATCTTCGTAGATTTGCAGCGCCTTCTCACCAATAAATGCCTCACTGATGCTAGCACCTTCTAACTGTTTTTCATTTATATACAAAAGCAACAACTTTTCTACTTCGTCTATTATTTTAGGCCTTTGCTTTGTTATAATACTTACTCCTTTTGATACATTAGCTTCTTCAAGCTGCGCTTTTTTCTTTAAAATCGTCGAGATTGTCGACTTTGACATGCCGTATTCTCTTGCGATATCCGATACACGCATGCCTCGTTTATACTTGGCAATCATTTCCTTCTTCAATTCAATTGTTGGCCGCTGCCTTCTCACTGAACTGCTACCATCTCTCTCAAACTTCTTTGGTGCCATGATTGAAGGCTTGATGATTATTAAAATAAAGTAAAAAAATCACTAAAGAGGAAGGATGCACAACGATTAGGATAATGAACGTGTGCTCTTAACCGTGTCTCGAGCACAAAGAAAGATGAAAAGCACTTGGCCCCTGTCCGCTGGTCAGGTGTACGTGACGTAGCACATGTGTTCAACACATCTGAAGGTGGTTCAACTCGGTTTTTAACTGATTTAATTCACTTATAATTAGTACAAGTGATCGCTAAAGGAGCGTGATAAGAGTAACTTCTGAAATGCCTCTGGAATCCACCAGCACGCTGCGCATCCGCAATGAGAGTGTCACAAACACGGCCGAACACAAACATGGCCGCTACACATCTGTTCGCTAACCGAAATTTTGTTCGCTATCCGAGGCAAATTTTTAGCGAAATTTTTTGTCATTATCCGAATTGTTCGTTATCAGAGGCGTTCGCTGACCGAGGTTTCACTGTAGTAGTTTGTGGATGGCACTCGGTGTATGGCAGGCGGAATGTTGCTGGTGGTGCATAACGCCTTAGTTATACGCTTTAGGGTACTAAAGATTAGGCAGAAGGAATTGCCTCACAGAGCCGACAATTTTTTTCCCGTAAAGCCCTGGGTTTGGACACTATAGAAAAAAGCTGATATCCATGCTAGGCATCATGGGTTCGATTCCAGGAGGCCCCAAAAACAGCTATTTTCCCATAAGAATGCATTGGGCGGTTTTTCTTACATTTTTCGGAAATTTTTTTCAGGTACTTCCCGTAAAACTAGGGAATTGAAATTTTAACTGCAAGTGCAGGAAGTGATTCTCTTCCATGTACTGAAAAGACCACTCCCAAAATGATCGTAGGTTCGACGCTAGGTCGATGTAAAAAATTCAAAACACTTAAATCCCAGGGACCAGGGAAATTAAAGGTACTTAATTGCTTATCTGAAGCAGATTACACACCTGCTCCACACATTTGTCGCGGTCTCCCAGAGATACCGTCCCTTTCAAACCTTTGGGATGGGTGAAAGTGTTTCCTTTTCACGTAAACAGATTGTAATTTTTTTCTAAAGCAGCCGACGGCACGATGCTGTTGCGCATTTTTAATTTGGTGAACTTTTTGAAATGAATTATTCTTGAAACTATAGGAATAGTAAAAAGCGTGCTGGATATTTATGGGGTCTTACAGATCCTACATCGATGTATATATGTGTTTTATCTTCGCTTTTTACTATTCCTATAGTTTCAAGAATAATTCATTTCAAAAAGTTCACCAGATAAGTACCTAGTATCAAACCTGGGGCCATTAGGTAAAAAGCTCTTGCGGGAAACGGAAGATAAAATCATTTTCTAACGATTCCGAAAATTTCAACATTCTATCTTTATGCTAACTACGCTAAACGAATTTTTGAAAATGCGCTCAGTGCATTCTTATGGGAAAATGGCCGTTTTTGGAGCCTCCTAGAATCGAACCCATGATGCCTAGAATGGATGTCCGCTTCATTCCATGGTGTCCAAACCCGGGACTTTACGGCAAAAAAATTGGCGGCTCCGTGAGGCACTTCCTTCTGCCTCGTCTTTAGTATCCTATATGTATATCTATATCCAGTAGGCGTCTACATATAGAGACATTGAAATATAAATTGTGTGTGGCCGGACAATTGAATGCGTGACAACTGAGCTCGTCACACAACTAAACTTAAGCTAAAAACCATGTTATAGAAATTTTTGGCAGATAGCATTATTTGTAGAATACTTTTATAGTTAGATATCTCTTTGTTCAACCACACTTGTTGGCTGTATTTTGTTTAAATTTCGTTGACAGCATTTGTGTTTACTATTCAACATACATGACAAATTCTTTTTCCGTGAATTTAAAGACCCTTAAATCACATGTTATACTATTATAACATTCCACATTGTATATTAACGTTATTCATATTAAACAAAATGTGCATTAACAAAGTTCTAGACTAATTGAGCACTGCGACAATTGAGCCCGTCTTACTACCTAACCTAGCATAAAACCATATTATATTAATTTTTGACAGTCCTTACACCACATTTTGTATGGTCGGTGCCTCTGAGAGGCCATGCCTGTGAACGATGCCGCTGAGTCGGACGAACTCACACGCCCATTACCTACAAAGTCTCCCAAACGGCATGGAGAAATGTTCTGGTGGAATAGCTCAATGAATAGAGCAACCGACTGGCAATTGGGAGACCCGGGTTCGAGTCCCGGTTCCGTCAGACTTTTTTCATGTCAGTTTCTCCTTGGGAATTTTCCTAGATGCACGACTAGTCGTGCCAAGTCATCTTACCCATTTCCTTGTCGACAAGAAATGTTTATGGTTTGTGTAAGGAGATTATTGATAGGCGTATAATGGAGGCTCAAGATCACGAACTTCTACAAAATGGCGGAGATGGTTTCGGCCTTTACTTGGTGGTAAATCATAACGAAATATGATTGGAAAAACTTTAATAAATACTATATCACACATTTATTTATTTATTTTTATTTATTTAATCAGAATCTCACCTCATTACTATGTAATAGTAAGTATAATTGTGTGGTATAGTATTTATTAAAGTTTTTCCAATCATATTTCTACAAAATGACTTGAATCAATTAGCCGAGTGGACCAAAGTAAACAGGATGGAAATTAATGTTAGTAAATGTAAGTATATCAAGTTCTCCAGGAGAAAGTCTACAATACAGCATTGCTACTCCCTTAACAACGAAAACATTTTTGCCGTAACCGAATGCAAATATCTAGGTGTCAAGCTAACCGAGAACCTTAAATGGGGAAAGCATGTTGAGAACATAGTCGCAAAGGCTTACAGGAATCTCCATTTTGTAATGAGGAGCCTAAAACAGAGTGAGAAAGGAGTAAGGGAAAGAGCGTTCAAATCACTGGTCAGGTTGATTATAAAATACGCAACGAGTGTATGGGATGCTCACGGAACAGGCCTTATTAAGAAGCTCGAAGGTGTACAAAGAAAAGCAGCTACGTACATAGTCAGCAAACACAAGAAAACAGAAAGTGTAAGTAAAATGCTAGCTCATTTGAAGTGGGAATCATTAGAGTTGATACGAAAATATTTAGATTACCCGGTATGTACAAAGCATGGAATTCCACGGAGGGGTGGGACGAACTGAAATCAAGGTTTAAGCTCCCTAGCTACAAGGGTAAGTCAATAAGTAAGTCGCAAAACTGGATAGGGGCAATAATAATCAAAGTAACTTTCTGAAATTTATTTCACTTCTCAACATATTCTCCCTGTACATTCAGACACTTGTCCCATCTCTTTACAAGTCCTCCATAGCCAGCAGCAAAGAAGTCTTTTGGTTGCTGACACAGCCAACAAGTAACCTCTTGGACTACGGCATCATCATCTTCAACACGTTGGCCACCCAAATGATTTTTTAGGGGCCCGAACAAATGAAAATCACTGGGGGCTAAGTCGGGACTGTACGGTGGATGTTCCAAGCGTTCCCAATGAAAAGTTCGTAAAAGCTCCTGCGTTTGTCTTGCTGTGTGAGGGCGGGCATTGTCATCCAGAAGAATCACACCCTTTGTCAGGAGTCCAGGTCGTTTGCGGCGAATGGCCTGTCAGAGTTCCTACAGAGTGGTGCAGTATGACGCGGCATTCATGGTCTCACTGTGAGGCTGTAATTTCGTCAGTATGACGCCTTGCATGTCCCAAAACACAGTGAGCATAACTTTGCAGGCTGATGGAATCGTCTTTAACTTTTTTTTGCTGGGGATGAGGAATGTTTCCATTCCATGGAAGATCGTTTGGATTCCAGCTTAAAGTGGTGAACCCAAGACTCGTCCCCTGTAACAATTGGTGCCATGAAGTCCTCTCCTTCCTCCATGTACCGATTGAGGTGCTGCAAAGACAGACCCATTCTGTTCATTCTTTGTTCTTCAGACAATTGGCGGGGCACCCACCGTGCACAAACTTTATGGAACTTCAACTGCTCATGCATAATGTTGTAAGCAGTTCCATGTGAACAGCCTACAGCCCGCGCTATGTCATCGATTGTCACACGCCGGTTATTCCGAATGATGTGTTCCACACAGTGCACTGTGGCTTCAGTTGACACCTCCGCAGGACGACCAGGACGCTCCCGATCTCTGATGTTTTCCCTTCCCTTGTTTAACATCTGGATCCAATTGTAGACAGGTGATAAACAGTTGTCACCATACACGGGACGCATTTCCTGATGCACTTCTTCTGTGGACAATCCTTTTGCTCACAAGAAGCGAACAACCGCACGCTGTTCCTCACGTGTACACTCATTCAACATACCCGCCATCTTGCACTGGCTGCCACTGACAGGTTGACTCATCGCAAAATCTCACGTTTCCTCTGCAACAAGCATACATATGCTGCTATCTGCTAGCAAAATATGAGCGCAGAATTTAAACATGGTATAAGGTAAACTGACGTTTGCGACTTATTTATTGACTCACCCTTGTATATAGGACGAGGCAATCATGAATTAAGGCTGCTGTAGCACTTGCCCAAAACGGCCGATTCAAGCCTATTTCATTATGATTTTTGTGGCATTAATTAGCATTGTAGAGATACGCGGCTTTCTGCATTTGCAAGTGAAAAGATTGAACATTTGCAAAATCGTTTTAGAATTTAAAATAAAGTTTCAAAAATCCCTAAAATGACATTTGAAATCATAAAAAATAGCTAATTTTTCAGCCAAATTTACCCGCTTATTTTACTTCAATTTGAAAAATGGAAAAGATTTCGCTGAACTTCAATCCTTCTTCTAACAGTATGAGTTAAAATTTAAGGGGGTCACAGATCAAACGCGGCTGTAAACTAGGAAATGAGTTAACTCTGTTTTCGTAGGACATGGTGCGGCCTCTACATAGCCACGAAAGTAGGGGAAGGGACTTAGAGGGGAAGTTCTCTTCGTGATGGCTGAATAACAGCGAACGGTATCTTCCCTGCTATTATTCATTATTTTTTGCATTGTGGGGCATTGGGAATATTCCCATAGACCACTCGTCTTTGAGACTGCAAAGGAAGGAGTTCATTTCAATAAATTGTTGCCTTTGGGAAGACCATGAATGCATCAAATAGACATCTTCGACTGAGTGCATATAAGAAAAAACGCAAAGGGGAGAACTTGCAGGAATGGAGAATGACAGAACTTGTAATAAGTTATAATAAAACTAACTTTGATTCCGTAAAACTAAATTTCCCTCTCGCTGAGTTATTTCTGATGTAATTTTTAACTTGCTAGTCTTAAATTGTCATTTCATTGCCGATTGAGTAGGTGTGATTTTGTTATTGTTGTTCAACATTTACATGATTTCATAAAAAGTAGGAAAATTATTTTCGGTGAACCATCTGGATTAGACTCTTCTCGTGATGAAGGTTGCCCACCGTTAATATATGAAAATTCCTCCCACGACAGTCTCGATCCGGAACAATCCTTGCAAAGAACGTCCACCAGGTAAAATACACTCCTTATCATCAAGATAATGGTTCTTTGTTTTATAATGAAGATAATCGTTTGCGCAATGGTTTTAAATCTCTTATACTCGTTACCCCTCTCATTAAAATTATCTGAGTACAGTAATGAAAATCTTTCTTCATCCGCATTAGTAATGCATTTATTTATTTTGTTGTATTATCGGTAGTGTTACAAATTCTGAGGATTTTAAGTAACCTACTGAATCGAATATTCTGCTGAACTGGAATCTATACGTCCCTTTGACTTCATAAAATTACCTCTTATGGGGAAACTCCCTATTGGTCTCGACATTTATGTTTGTGGAAGACTCGAAGGTGCCCAAACCCTCACTCGTAAGAATATTGTACATTGGAACCTCATTTTACGAACAATCTTACCTATGAAGTATTACTTGTGTGAACTCTTTTCATGGCATACTTCGACTTGGAAATACGAAATTTGAAAAATTAAAAGTAAAGTTTGAAAAATTAAAAGTAAAGTTTGAAACATGCAAATTTAGAAAAGTATTCCTTGAAAACAATTAATTAATTTTATCAATTAAGTCAATTGAATAACCATGATTAAGGATTTATTTGATTCAATAGGATAGGTCGATATTAACATTCATAATTTTTCTCTCGATATTTTTACTCTTTTGGGTCATTCCACGCCAAACCGTCAATGACATTTTCGGATTTTCTTTAAACTCCATCATAATTTTTACAGTGACCATAGAAGCATTTTTGCCAATTCCTAGACCAATAGTTCGTATAGTAACAAAATGGTGGCTTGTGAAAGTTTGCAAAGTTTGAAAAGTGCGGAAATCGGCGTGCGCCAAACTGCTTGGTCAAACTCCCGTTTCTCAAAGATTTGAAAATTTACAGAGTATTGCATACACTCATTTATAGATCTAGAACAGAGCTTTCATTTGATATAAAAATCAATTAGATTTCTAGGAGACAATGTTTACTTTTACACAAATTAATTTAAAAAAGTGATTTTAAACTAAAAAAAGCCACCTCGTTTGCTCTGAAAAAAATATAGTAGGTTTTAAAAAAATAAGGTTTCTATGCGAAAAAGCATGCAGAGAAGAAACGGCGGCTGAAGATCACAAGATCAAAGAAAACGTTGAATTACCCGGAAAGCAAGAAGAGAAGGAAGGTTCAACACTACTGGACCAGATGAACATTACGGTTTGGCATCAACTTTGACGGAAGAGATGCAGACATTAGCGAAAGACAAATTTCTTTCCTAGGTAGTCTACGTTTATCTTCTGACGAAAGAGATCGGATACAGAAGTCTACAACGGACCAAACATTGAACCAAACTTGGAAGGTCGAACGACTAAAGCGTTTGACATCATCTACGTTTGGTTCTGTTTGCAAGATGAAGCAGTCAACACATTGCGCTAAAACAGTCATTCAAGTACTATATTCAAATTTTAGCGGTAACAAAGCAACGCAATATGGAGTTGATGATGAAGATAAACCATATTTAGCTGCAACACCCAACGGCTTGATAGGTGAAGATGGATTAGTGGAAATAAAATGCGCCTACTCGCTGGAAAAAATGTCTCCTGCAGACGGTATTGCATCTAGGAGAATTAAATACTGCATAATGAAAGATGGTCATTTAATTCTCAAGAAGAATCACGATTATATGTACCAAATCCAGGGGCAATTGCATATAACTCGAAGAAAATTTTGTATTTTTGCTCTGTGGTCCCCTAAAGGTATGTTGACCCAGACCATAGAGAAGGATGATTCTTTCTGGAACAACTCTATGGAAAGTAAGATGGAAAATTTTCATATGGAATGCCTTCTCCCAAAAATTATTGAAAGAAGATATCCAAGAGGGCTCACCATCCAGGAACCCAATCGTGTATTCAATTAAAAGGAAAATTATACGTACCTTGTAAGTAAGTTCATCTAAAAATCGTGAATTTTTTATATATCTATGTAATATTTCTTATTTTCTGTCTTGCTGATAGAATAATTACAGATCCAAGGAAGGCATATTGGAAATTTTATTTTGAGTAAATTACATTGCAAGAAACACGATCAGGTGGTCGAGGAGACGAGATAAACGCTAAAATAACCTGAAAGACTGAAGACATCTTACATGACTTGGGGTATGTTTCTTTTTTTGTCTCAAACTATTTGCATGGGTAAGCTACACTAAAAGTTCTATTGACAATGACAATAAACAAAGGTTTCTGTATGAAATCGTGCAAAATTTTGTGCAATCCAACAAAGAATCGTCATTTCTCAAGTGCAATCGCTTCGAGGACCAATGGCATTGTTGTAGTATAGATTACATTAGCTTTCTCGCTCTTCTCATTGGAATTCTGGATCGAAGTGCTTTTTGTTTCCTATTTCAGACCTTGCAGTTTTTATACATTATCAACTGGTAAAATCTATTTCTCTGCTTGAAGGACCTTATTTTTAACAAAACTAGATTTGAAGGAATAATTATGCAAAGCCGGCCGAAATTCAGTAAGGCAGGAAATTTAAGAAACTTTATTATTCTTGTATTCGGTAGATGATTTCGGTTCATTGGATCAAGTAAACTTTGACCAAATATACCGGAATGTTATCAAAATTGAGCTCTATCAAACGCCGTCCCTTTATTATTGTGCACTTTCACCAATAGATAGGAAATAAGAGCAGGAAGTAATCCTCATGATCAACACAATAGTACGATTTTTTGAAAATATCAAAATATTGCTCATAAATAGTCCCCTCCAAATGAAACTATAAAAAATTCCATTTTAGTGTTAGACACACGTAATTTTCGTGTTACTCTGAGACGTATTTTGTAAACAGAAAATTGACTTAGAAAACATTTTGTGTTGCAATTTTAATTTTAGTTTATGACAAAGTATTGGGAATATTTACAAGAATTAAATAAAAATCGCTAAATTGGACTTAGCTTAGGTTAAAACTTGCGAAAATTTCTACTACAGGTGTATAACGAGACCGTTCCCATTTTTATGTCCATCCATTCACAAGAAAGGTTGTTTTGATAACATCTTTTTATTCTGTAATGGAAGTAATCTGAAACTTATTATTTCAGCCAAGAATAAACATTCATAAGTTATACTAAAATTTCATTTCAATTAGGTGGAAAATGTCTGAGAAATAAAATTTAAAAGTGAGAACTTGGTTAAAAAGCACAAAAAACGGGCAATTTTTCCATTCTACCTCTAATAAAACAAAGACTAGATAAAACCAAAAAAATATACATTTTACGGTTTGAATGCAGGATGAAACATACTACAATTTGGTGCAACTTGTTTTTATTTGGAATCGCTAGCTCAATTTTTATTCAACTCGAGTGTCCATGATAAAAAATGGGTGAGTTGGAACAAAGGTGTTGGGAATCTTTGCAAGAAAACTCAGCCAAAATTTACTGTCTTCAGTCCGAGACGTATTTTGGAGGCGAGTGAGCAGTGACGGTGATGCGATTCCTCCTNCCATGATAAAAAATGGGTGAGTTGGAACAAAGGTGTCGGGAATCTTCGCAAGAAAACTCAGCCAAAATTTACTGTCTTCAGTCCGAGACGTATTTTGGAGGCGAGTGAGCAGTGACGGTGATGCGATTCCTCCTATCGTATCGGTTACACTCTTGCTGTGGGAACCCGATAAGCGAAGAATTGAGCTTCGTCTGACGAACTAGCTCGATTCTTGAGTTGATAAACAGCTATATTACGATGGAATAAGCGCATAGTTTTCTCCCTTCCCAATCCTCTCCTTAGTTCTAAATATCACCACTTTGTATGCTCTGAAGAGCGACCGTTAAAATCGGAAATCTCAGAGTGCTACAGCAGCCTTAAAAATCAAAGAACGCGAACAGAAAACAGATATCGCGAAATACTCATTCGTTAATAGGGGTATTAGAGAATGGAACGCTTTAACTGTAGAAGTTCTCATTCCAATGCCGAAAAATGTAAAAATTTTTAAAAATAAGCTTAAATCTATTTTTAATCGTTAATCTTCCATAGTTTAAAGCTGGAATTTAATTTTATGTAACTTTATAGTGTGTAGAATTAGCCTCTTGAATTATAACTTAATATTATGTACATGACTATATGGACTATCTACCATGTAAGCTAGCTTATACACTAACAATATTATCCTTGTATTGTATTATTATAAATTTTTCCATGTCATTATTTAAGTTTAACCTTCTATGATAAGCTAATGTTTATATCTTAACTGTGTATGTACATAATTGTATGT
>KZ309220.1:282466-292688 GCA_000376725.2 Ladona fulva | reverse complement strand
GTTATTCTTTAGAAATTATGGTTGGTATCATATATGATATATTTAATAAGAAATTTGTTTTGTATAAGCATTTAGAATTTACTTTCCTTGCACTTTGCTGATTATTTTGATACCAAACACCTCGCAGATATCTTGATTTTTTCAATTATTACTAATTTCGTAAATCCGCTAATCAGAAATCAAAGATTTGGGTTTCCCCCAAGGTGCAAAATCCCTTGGATTTTCCCAACCTAGAACAATACAGAAGAGTGAGCCTTTGGGTGTCTCATTTAGAGACAGAGCCATAAAATTGAGAAAGGACAAGAACGGGGAAGAAAGAGCAGGTCAAACATAGAAATACGTTTTTCCCGCAGTCCTCTTAGAAGAACGTAGAAGTACGTTTCCCACAGCCAAAGGGTTAATTGCGGGTTTCCTTACCCTTCTCCGGGCAACCGCATTGGACTTAGAGCTAATGCGCAGCCCATTTCACAGCATGGGGCCGCGGTTAAATGAATGTTATTGCAGTTGTTTTGCTAAAGAATGATTCGTTGCTCTTCCAGTCAATATATCCCTGTTGAGAATCGCATATTTAGCCAGTAGTTCACAGCTTTTAAACGAAATTTTAGCTTTCATATTAACGTTTTAGGGAAAATAGTAGACGTTTCATTATCATTATGGTAGACTGCTAAATATGTTAATATCAACAGTAGAGTTTCGATTAAAAGTTGTACGTCATCAGCGAAGTACAAGATTTTCATCATGAATAACACATTGGCCATGTATGCAACAAATGATTCTTTACCAAAGTAACTGCAACAACATTTACTTTTGCTAAGCCCCATGCTGTATTAGGAGCAATAAACCTCTCCAGGTCCCTGCTGTAAAAGGGTAACTAGCACTGGCAGAGGTTTAAGAGTGCTTTGAGTCTGAGAGATATTTTTTCTGCCAAAGCCTCGGAATATGGATAGGATTCTATGAGAATACCGCCATCACGAAAGGGTTAAGTACCATATCGGACTTAAGTATCGATTATAATATGGTTTATTCGAGTTAAAATGAAGATTTTAATAAAGTCTATTTTAAGTATACATTATAATACGGGACCCTTAAGTGTTTTTATGCAGTGAAAACATTTAGAAGTAAAAATTTTTTAAAAATATTTTAACCCTTTAGTTGTAAAAATCAGATATATCCGATCAGGCTACTACTACCCTTAGCTGCCGTAATCGGATTTACCCCACATTCTTAGAAAAACTTTTCAACCATTTTCTATCTTTCCTTTGTGTATTTATATGTCATTTGTAAACACAGATGTGCATTTTAAGTTCCTCAGTTGAAGAAAACCCTCAAAATGTGTGAAGTGGCTCACGCTCAGTGCTCGGGTATGCCATGATTAGTTGGTTAATCTCCAAACAAAGTCTTCTGGAGGGCAAAAGTTGCAGTTTTCATTTCGATTCTTTAAAGATTTACAATGGATTTCGAGCCTCATGTATATTCCATATAAGAGCATGTGCGTATTCCAGAGTATTTTGCAGCAGAAATATTCTTATATTTATTTACATAAAATTTTCAAAATTTGTATCTCATTCGGTATATTTTAAATAAATAACTAATTAACAATCAAGTGGCTAATGGCTAGTTAATAAATGCATTAATACACCAAATTTTGATGGGACATCCCTGATGTACAAAGTTCTTAATTTACACTTTTTATCAGATTTTTAGCATGGAGCCAGTCGCGTAAAAGTGAACAGTCAGCAGAAGTTGGTTCATTGCCATCAAAGTCATGTTTCTTAAAATGAGAATATTTCTTAGTCTCTTATTAACACAGTTATCTAAGAGAAATTTCAACTTTAATTCCTCTTCTTCATCCTCAACAACTTCAAATAAACTCAGTAACTCCATGTCTTCCATCAGTACTTTCCGTAATAATTACCTTTGTGCATTAGCAAAATTGCATAAGTAAATATGTACGATTTTACCTTAAACTGATATTTTATTTTTTATTAAATATTTCCCTTTCTTCTACAGCTCAACTTACAAATATTTTCACACATATCAAAATTTTACTGCTTCAGTCAATAAGAACACTTATAAATTTCACAACATTTGTCATTCCTTACTGGTTCTGACCTGAACAGCATTCTTTATGTCCAACCGCAAACATTATATTCAATCATGCAATAATTATAACGTGGACTGATACACAAATAGCTTAAAAAAAGATAAATTCAATTATATTCCACACCTGGTTGCTACGTAAACATATGCGCTGTCTTTCACTAATTCACGTCTATGGAAGCAATTGTGTTTTTGTTTTGATGAAATGCATTTCATGAATTTGCAGCTTTATACTAAATAACTTATTTAACTGCCAAAGTGAAAGTATTTATCATGGTGGTATTGGCATAAGTTAAATAAAATAGGAATTAGTTTCCTTGTGAAAAGTTGTTCCTGTTGTTGTTTCTTTCGTCAAGGAGTACCACAAAGTTACTAGCCAATTCGTCGAATTTATCACATTTATAAAGTATCTTATAACTTAAAAATAAACTTTACAATACCCAACGTGCATGTGATGATTTATGAAGAGGAAAAAGCCAATGTCAGGAAAAATATCTATGTATAGAAAACATACCACTCTATTTTAAATATTCAAAGGAATTTTTCCTAGAAATTCTGCAGAACGAAATTGATTTCTGACAACGAACCAACTGAGGCGAGAAGCTTGCCCTAACATTCGTCCACCATACAGTTTGTTTACATCCATGATGCATTGCAGTTAAGCATCACTTTACCCTTTCGCTCCTGTTGTGTATACACGACAGAGGTTTACCTACACTAATGACCTACGGTCGTGTATAGACGACGCAGGTACAAGTTTATTCTTCAAGGAGAAGGATACCTTCCAGGTATATTTTTTGGCCCCTTTCTGGCTTTAGCCCTTTAGCTGCGGGACCCTCAGATTTTTCTACATCTATGTGCGGGAGAAAAATAACAAGAGTACTGGAGGCACAGGCAAGTCCTAGCAGGTAGTTATCCCTTATAATTCGGGTCGACCTTTTTTTCTATGGGTGCGGTCAGTGGTTATTCTTTAGAAATTATGGTTGGTATCATATATGATATATTTAATAAGAAATTTGNTACTATCCACAATTGTGACAGTTTTTCCTAAGACCAGCCATCATTTATTGATTGCCAGACCTGTATATTATAGAAACCTTAATTTTCAACCCATGTTTTGATAGAACTCAGCAGATACAAATAATACAAAGATATAGACTAATACAGAGAGTACAAAAGTAGAGTATGATGAAAAGAACATGTATTACGGATGTATAGAAAGATTTTCATAGCTAAGTATGGAATACAAGATAAGAATAAGAAAAGGCTCAGTATACTCAGTAGTATTTCTACTGAAATGATTTTGAAAAATTAATTCAACATTGTGTAAACATAAAAGAAGAGTGATAGAAGAATTCAATATGTTATTCAAAGGTCTAAATTCAAAATGGAAAGCATTTACACAATAATTATTCATTCAGTAATAGAAAAATTAGAAAAAAAGAATCTCGACATTTTTTTAATAATGGCCAGTAAAGAAAAAACAGGCAAAAAAAAACAAGGAAAAACAGACTAACACTCATTGTTTCATTATGATAATTATTAACCCTTTAGCTGCCGTAATCAGATTTTCCCCACACTCTTTTACCCCCTGCTCAAATGGGATTTTGATCTCCAGCTTGGCTGGCAAGATTAAGCTTTTAAGACTTCAATTGTCTTAAGGAAGCTTTTGACAGATGATGTACCAAATCAGTGCTCATCATTTGCAGATGCTTTGTCCTCTGAATTATCGCAGTCCGCCACTACTATGGTCTATTCTTATTCGGACAAGGTTCTTAATCCTGTTCAGACTCCACCTCCAGCAGTCATAGTTTCTACTGCTATGGAAAAACCCAACCAACCCAATGCATCTTCCTTGACTAAGAGCTCTTCTGTTCACGGGAGCAGTAGACATGATGCTGGTTTCAGCATAGTTACATCAAAGGAAAGTCGACGGAGGGCGAATGTAGTGATAGGAAATAATTCTCAACATTCTGAAAACTATGGCTTTTCTAGCATCCCTTGTCGTGCTAATTTATATATTGGACATGTTGCCCATGAAATGTCTTCTAGTCAGATTGTGAATTTCCTGTCGCAAAAATTTCCTGGTAATAATTTTACCTGTGAGAAGTTCTTATCTAACGATTTGCATTGTTCTTTTAAAGTCAATATCCCCCTTTTGTTACATGATGAGCTCTTGAACTCTGGACTGTGCACTCTGGATGCAACTAATAACGTTGTTGTAGGTCAATTCTTCCCTCCAAAGAGGCTCGGTCCGAAAACCAGTGACTCAATTAAAATGATTGTGGATTGTGAATCTGTTAGAGATATTGTGAAGCCCACTGTTGCCGTTGTTGATGATGCATCCAGTCGTGATACCCTTAATTCTTAGCCCGTAATTATCCCTAGTATATCTGCTGATGATCCCCCTAAAGTGTCACCTAATACCAATACTGGACGAATCTCAACCAGGGCTAGTCATGGAATCATCAAGTCTAAGTCATTATGACTAGCTGATGATAATATTTTCTCTGTGTTTCTGCTTAATGTGCAGTGTTTAAGAAATAAGTTTCTTGACATTGAAGTGCTTCTTGATGATGTTAAGCTGTGTGAATATTGGCTTACTATTGAAGAAGTTTACTATTTACACCCGAGTGGTTACTGTGTTGAAGATATATTTTGTCAATCCCTTTATAAAAACTGTGGTGTTATCATCTTCCTTAAGGAGGGTATGAATTCTGTTGTCCCAACTAATGTTTTGGATAATTTGCTGTCTGAGATAAACTATGAGTATGCGATTTGTCATTTCAATACTGTTGACATAGTGTATTGTCATCTGTGTCAATAGGTCTCCTCAGGGTGATTTTCAATTGTTTGTTGAGAATCTCGACACTCTGCTGGATTATGTGTTCAATTGGAAACCTCAATCACTTATAATTCTATCAGGAGACTTTAATTGTAATTTGTTTTCTCATGGCAGTAATAAAAAAATTTTTCTCAATATGCTTAAATCGTATAATTTAAATGTAAGTACCAAAAAGGCAACTCGGTTAATACCTACTCTTCATCTTTACTTGACATTACTATATCAAGTTTTGATGACCATTTTGTTAAATCTGAAGTAATTCCTTCAGATATATCAGACCATTATTCTGTAATAACTTATTTTACAGTTAGAAATAATCCTTGTCTAATTAATCATGATATTAGATATTTCTCTGATATTAATATTACATCTTTTCTTAACTCATTAAAAAAGGAAAATTGGTCTGACGTATACGCTGATTCTGATTTTAAGAAGAGGTTCTCAGGCATTTTATGACAAATTTTTATTTTATTTTAATGCTGCCTTTCCATTTACTGTAAAGAAGTATGCCATAAGTAACTTTAAAAAGCAGTAGATTACTGATGAGATTCCAGCTTTTTCAGCCCTTATGAAAGAAACATTTGTCCAGTGCAAGTCCAGCCTGGATAAGAACTTGGATGCTAAATATAAAACCCTTAACAAATCATACCAAAAGCTTCTCAAGACTGCCAAAAGGACATTAAATAATAAAAAATTGTTAAATTGCACTGATAAATCACGTGAAATATGGAAAATTATTAATGAATCAAGAAACTCACGTTCTTCTCATATGACTGATTCATCTAATCCAAATACCTTGGTTTCTGATTTTAATAATCATTTTACTACCTTTCCCTCATGTGCTCAGCCTACTTGTCCCTTAGACTACCAGCATATTCCCAATTCTGCTACTTCTTTATACCTCTCTCCTTGTTCTGAAAACAAACTTTAAAAAATTGTAAATAACTGTGGTAATAAATTCAGCATTGAAATACCAATCTTTATCATCTAACTTGGTTTTGACTTCATCAAAAATCCCCTTCACCTTATCAATACTTCCTTCCTGGAGGGTACATTTCCCTCTACTCTTAAAAACTTTGAAGTTATTCCATTGTATAAGAAAAAGAGTAACTCACTGGACTTTAATTCTTATAGACCTATTTCCATTCAAAGTCAGTTTTCTGAAATCTTCAAAAAAGCCTTTCATAGACGCTTGGTTTCATACTTGGATTCCCTGGGAATTTTCTCTCCTCATCAATATGGTTTCTGTAAGAACAAGTACACCACGTCCACTGCCTATGAAGCTAACAACCATCTTCATTCAGCTCTTGATAAATAACTTGATGCATGTACGTTGCTATTTGATTATACTAAAGCTTTTGATCTTGTTAACCACTGTCTCCTGGCTAAAAAACTGGATAGAGTTGGTGTTAGAGGTCGACCCAAAAATTGGCTTCTATCATTCATTCAAAACAGAACTAAGCAAGTTATTATCTATAAAGAAGGCAACAAATATACATCTTCCTCAAAAATAATAAATCAAGGTGCTCCTCAGGTATCTGTCCTTGGCCCCACACTCTTCCTCATTTACATTAATGATCTCCCCAATCACTTAAAGAGCATACAGGATGTAAACCTATCCTTTATGCTGACGATACCAATGTTATTATTTCATCTGCTACTCCCGAAAACCTTCTCACAAGCAGCAATCTTGTTTCTAATTTAATCCACTATTGGTCATTAAATAACTATCTTAAACTCAATTCAGAGAAATCCCAAGTTAATCATTTTTCCTATAAAAATAAACCTGCTCAAGCACTAAATGTCTTCTTAGGCTGCAATTTTCCTCTTGTACTCAATATCGGTATGAATCTTCGGACAAGTTACTGAAAATAGCTAATTAAAATAATTCAAGAGATCGTTTCTTTTCCTTATTTTAATCAGAAAATAGTCGCATATTCATGTGCATTAAAATTGTCTGTTGTCCTTATTACTGTGCATTATACTTCCACCCATTCAAACAATAGTCGATTTAATTAGAATTATTTATAGCAAATAACTTTATTGTAAGTACGATAAATCAATCTGTTGCTGTCGATCACTGAAACATTTCTGTTCTGGAAGACAATAAAGCAATAANGTATCAGGAAATTATATCTGTAGATACCAGGGTAGAAGTTAAGGAAAACAAAACTGTAGGTACCTGTATAGACCATGTTTTTTGTAATTTCACTACTAATGTTGTTAATGGACTTATGTTCAAAACTAAGATTACTGATCATTATATGATTGGGATGTCATTCCTAAAAGATGAAAGCTTGAGAGACCTGAAGCTCACTAGAAATAAGGGTCATATGACACTAGACAACCACAAGGTAAATAAATTTATAAATAATTTTAACTGGAATAATATATACAAATTAGACCATGTGAATATAATGTATAATGCTTTAGTTAAAACACTGCAAGATATTTATTCCAACTCATTAAAGGAACATAAAATAAATTGTAAACTTCCAAAAAAGCACTGGATGGACAGTTGTACACTAACAATGCTACAAGATAGGGATAGAGCTTTCAGGAAATGGAAGAACAACCCAAGCAATTCTCATTATAGACAGTTCTATAAAAATTTAAGAAATCAAGCTTTTGAAATCAATAAGGGAGAGCAAAAGGAAATTTATTAGTGACCAAATCATAAATGCTAAAGACACAAAAAAAATGTGGGAACTTATCAACAATATGACAGGTAGAACTAAAACAAGGAACAATGACGACTTTATAATATTACATTTAGATGATGGAGGAACTGTCAATGATATATGTAATAAGTTAGTTAATCATTTCACTGAGGGTATTTATAGCTCTAAAACAATGTGCAAAAGAGAATTTAAGATAGTTAACAGGACTTGTAATCCTTCCTCTATTTTGATACCGGAATGTACTGACGAACAAGTCAAAAATATTTTGAAAAGAATGAAGTTAAAATCCCCTGGTATAGATGAAATTAGAATGTCTGATATTATTAAAAATGAAGTGTTGCACCCTATAATAAGAAAGTTAATTAACTTAAGTATCAAGGAAGGATGCTTACCTTTAGGTTTAAAAACTGCGATTATCAAGCCAATCTACAAGAATGGCAGTTATAAAGATTTCAATAATTATAGACCAATATCAATACTTCCATCTATAAGTAAAATTATTGAAAAATTATAGCAGATTATTTAGTATCTTTTATAAATAAATATAAAATTATCCATAAACATCAGTATGGTTTTCAGGAAAAGAAAGGGACTAAAGATGCCCTAGAGTACTTTGCTGATATTATAAAACTGAATTTAGACGAAGGAAATGAGATAATAGNAAATTTTTTAAAAATATTTTAACCCTTTAGTTGTAAAAATCAGATATATCCGATCAGGCTACTACTACCCTTAGCTGCCGTAATCGGATTTACCCCACATTCTTAGAAAAACTTTTCAACCATTTTCTATCTTTCCTTTGTGTATTTATATGTCATTTGTAAACACAGATGTGCATTTTAAGTTCCTCAGTTGAAGAAAACCCTCAAAATGTGTGAAGTGGCTCACGCTCAGTGCTCGGGTATGCCATGATTAGTTGGTTAATCTCCAAACAAAGTCTTCTGGAGGGCAAAAGTTGCAGTTTTCATTTCGATTCTTTAAAGATTTACAATGGATTTCGAGCCTCATGTATATTCCATATAAGAGCATGTGCGTATTCCAGAGTATTTTGCAGCAGAAATTCTTATTTTCTGAAAATCTCTCAGAGCAAGTGGAAGTTGGAGATTTCATTCAAAAAGGAAAACCTTTCTTTTTATTACTTCAATTAACTGAATCCTTAACGAAATAACAAAAGTCAAAAAATGCTATAACAAAAGAGAACTCAGTACTGTGGTCCTTTCAAAGCAATAGCAAAAGGAGTTATAGTGGAGAAGAGAGCCGACGATGTTGCATGGACAAAATGATTGATATCCCTTGAGATGGATAAGCACAAGTGTTTAGAATGGCCAAGACTAGGTCAGAACTCAAAATTAATGGTAATAAAAAGTGAGATGAGAGTGGGGCAACTTAAATTGCAACTAAGCACTCAGCAACGCAACAACACCAGATACAGCGCGGCAGAAAAAACCATCTAATGTTTTCCCAGTCAAAAATCTGTAAACATATTCCACTGTCATCGAAAATTTTCATCAACAGTGGTAGAGAAGCATCACAAATACTGAAAAAGTGTGTATGAAGCAATGTGAATTGTAGGGGAGAAAGGGTCAAAGCACAAAAACAGCCGGCCTATAGATTGGCCTGTTGGCACGATAAGGGTTAATCGCGTGTCATCAACCAAGTTACGCTACCTTGACTTCAACAATAAACAGGTGAGTTATTTTGTGTTTTTCGTGTCATCGTAATGATAATGTAGGTATTAAATATTATTAGTATTTACCCTCAACGCCATCTACTATATGAGGGATCAAAGTTTGGTCATTATGCGATTCTCAAACCGGCTTCTAGTTAAAACTTGAAGTTTATATTGGCAAAAATACCTCAAATATCACTGAAGGTGGGGCTAAAGTTGTTCAATGGTTGTTGAAGGGCTATGAGAACAAAGGTAAAGTAGTTTGCATGGACAACTTCTATTCTAGCGTAGCCTTATATGACATTTTGAGGGAGAGAAAAATTGGAGCCACTGGAATAGTGAGAATAAATAGAAGAGGATTACCCAAAGATATAAGATGTACACTACTGAAAGGGGAAAAGAACCCATCTTTTAGCTGAATTCGCAAAGGGATATGCTTGCCTGCAAATGGCAAGATGTTGGTTGGGTAAATATGTTATCTATTGTTGGGAATTTGGGAGTAAAAGACATAGGAATAAATTCAAGAAAAGGAAAAATAATCATTAAAAAGCCGTCAATCCAAGCACATTACAACAAATATATGAGAGGGGTTGATAAATTTGACCAATTCTGTTCCACCTACCCCTTCAATAGAAGGACAAAAGAGTGGTACCAAACGTTGTGACATTTTATAATCAAAGTCACCCTTGTAAATGGCTGGATAGCTTAAAACTTAAGAATAAACTAAACAAAATAAGAAGATTAAAAGAAGAATAAAAACAAAGAAGATTTTGGAAATTGGTTATGGATGGCCTAATGGAATGATACAAGAAAGAGAGTCAGCAGAGGAGAGGTTCTAAATTTGATTCTCCCTACCTTTTAACCCTTTCCCTCCCAAAATTTAAAGAGACATATTGCATCTTCCTCATAACTCGCCCAAAACCGCCC
>KZ309220.1:234634-257828 GCA_000376725.2 Ladona fulva | reverse complement strand
TTGATGAAGGAAGCCTTGAGAGAATTTTAATTTTCAAAAGATAGTGCTATGGATTTAATTTAAAATATATTTTTTCGGAATATCATAAAGTTTTGAATCACTGGCTGGATAGTGATTTAATAAATGAAACTAATGGTTAAGAGTAAATTTTCTTTATTCAAATGTTAATATTTAATTTTTATTGTTTTTACTGACTTGGAATCTTTTTGTTTGCATAATAATATGATATATTGTACTGAAAATCAAATGCAAAACATATATGGACTAATGATTGTCTTCAATATAATTCACTCAGATCCTTCTTAAAAAGTTTATTATTAGGAATGACAAGTGTGAAAAATAGCGACATGATTGGGACTCAAACTCAGGTCCCACTTTCCAGGCAGGTATTCTAACCACTGAAGTACCATACCGCATCTCTTCCACACTGTTAAGGAAATGCTTTTGTGAGCAAAGCTAGCAGCCTCCAACTTAGTGGCACAAACTGCCACCTGTGGTCCTCACTGAGGCAGCCAACTCACAAAGGGGGGGGTTATCCTTATCAGACCGCTTAGTGAGTTGGCTTATCGATTGATGATTCTTCCAGGTTAGGCCATCTATGATTCAAATTTCCATGGGGTTCCTCTCTCCGATTCCTATGTCCATTAACTCTCAATTATTAAAACAAGATATTTGATGTAACAAAATTTCTTGCTGGTATACCATCTATAAATTAAAAGGATTACTTTGAAAAATAAGGGCTCCTCAAACTAGAGGCCCAGATGTTAGGCATCCATGTAACTTTCTTCTTGGATTGCCCTTAATTCTTCCTCCATCAATTGTGTTTTTGTAGATCTCTTGATAAGTTTAAAAAACCACATAATCAAACTTTTCTATTTAATTTCTCCCTGCTCATGCACATGCATGTGAAGTTGTGTAAAAGTTCAAATGGACAAAAAGATTGTGAAGGCTTGTTTGAAACAAATGCTTTTGTTTATTTAGTTACTTCAGTGCATATTATATTCCTTAAATCAGTCATTCTGGGTACCTTTGTTAGAGTTCAAAAGTAGAGAAAAAGATAGAAAATGGGTAAAGGTGATGTAGTGCAAGATGGTGCACATCCAGGAAAAATCCCAAGGAAGAATGGACTTGAAAAAAGTCTGACGGGACCGGGAATCGAACCCGAGTCTCCCAATTGCCGGTCTGGTTTATCAAAAAGCAAATAGATATAAGAGCAGCCATCAAGCAAGGGAGGCCCAGGTGAAAATTTTCCAAGTGGGCCCATTCTGAGTTTCTGATGTCTGAGAACATGATGGTTTATGAATTAAATATAATATTTGATATATTAAAATTTTCTATAAGTATATTGTTACACCAAAATCAGGAAGTCCCCTTTTTATAATGAGACCCCTAACAAGTTGTGGCCAGGATGTTAGACATCCATAGAACCTACCTTTTGGCTAGTCCTGAAAGGATATAGCATATACTTTGTAATTAGAGTGGATCTGCTACCTATTGGGTAAAGCCTTAGTAGGCCAATGTTGAATGATAGACTCAGATTATCATGCAATGGTAAATTTTAGAACAATCATGAAAGCTAAATAGATGAATTTTCTTTTTCACACTAAGTAAATTAAAACCTTTTCATGAAAGGCACAACTGCAACAAAATGTTGCTCCCAAACAAATAAATAATAAGTCCCAGATTGACTTAGAAATTAACCCTTTTGCTATGGCAGAGTTCCTGTAGAAATGCACTCTGGTCCCAAGCCTTTGCAAAGAAAATCTTTACCCATATACGGAGAACTTTTGAGACACCATCGGCATCAGGTATAGTCTTTTACCCTTTTAAGCCCTTCTTAGCCAGGCTGCTGACCCTTTCCTCTGATATTGCAAGGGGGCAACTCTTAGTTAAGCTAAATCTTAATCCCATTCGCAGCTTGGGGCTGAAAAAATTTATATGCTCTTATAGTCGTTTTTCTAAAAAATTATCCGTTGCACTCAACATCAATATTACATTGGAAACGAATATATTATACTTCGCTGATAGTGTACAACTTTAAAAAAAACTCTACCATTAATATGTATTAACATCTATGCTGGTACATGCAAAGTTCGTGAGAAAACTCCAGATATTTCTTTACCGTTCTACATCTACATAAGTACCCTGCAAGCCACCTTTCGGCGTGTGGCAGGGGGTTACCGTTATGGTAATATGGTAAATATGTTAATATTAACAGTAGAGGTTCATTTAAAAATGGTGCATTATCAGTAAAATGCAACATTTTTATTTCCAAGGTAACACATACAATAAATGCCACAAATATATCTTTAGTAGAACAACTGCAATAACATTTTACTTTCTTCGGCCCAATGTGGAGAAAGGGGCTGCAAATTAGGACAAGGTAGGTGTATCCCCCATGGGGTTTCGGAGGAAACGGTCTAGCGCTCCTCTGATATGAGCCCAAAAGGGTAAAGTTAGACGCTTAAATCCTGATTCTACCCACAACTTATACCTGCATCATCAATACACGACATTTGTTTGTTTGCAGAGGAAAGTCTCCATCGTCTATAGACGACATTTGTTCATTTGCGAATGGAAACCTCCATTGTCCATAGACGACAACAGGAGCGAAAGAGTTAAGAACCCAAACTCTCACAAACGATAAAGATATCAACTTGATACTCAATTATGTTCCTAAAATTGTTAATAATTGACATTTTCAACTTTGAAACAAAAATTAACTTCTAGTAACCAGAATATAATAAAAGGTAAACAAAAACATATGATTAAAAAATTTAAGTCAGATTTTAAAACAAAACAAAAATACTAACAAATTGATTTAAACTAAATTACCTTCAACTAAGGCCCCATCATTGGGATTGCTGTATCCTTCCCCTTTGGTAATTTGTTCCCTAATGATGCCTCCATCTTTTTTATGGCTGAGGTCTTCCCCTTGGAAATCAAGCAATTCAATCTGTAAAAATGAAAAGCTTTAAAGCCTTTAAACAGGGATGTCCAACCTTTTGGTGTCATTGGGCTGCATTACAAATCTTCTCAGGAGCATGGGCCCCTTGATAAAGGCAACCCTTATATTAACAAAAGTAAAGAAAAAAACCTTTGCAAAAAAATTACACTGGCCTGAGAAAGTACTCAGGTTCTGAACTACCTGGGTAACCAGGTAATTTTCTTAAGAAATACCCGGGTACAAGATTTCTCCCAAAAATACCTCTTAAAATGCAAAATTTTTGATAGAATTTTCATAATTATATACATAATAAAAAGAAAACATACTTTTGAAGAGCACTGCTTCTAACAGAAAATATTTTAATACATTTAACAACTTTTCGCAAGAACAACACCGATGTCTTCACCAACTAGCAGAATCTCATTGAGGTTCTCATCTCAAAAATTCAAATTCCCATCAATAAGGAATGCACCATAGCACTTTTATGACGTTTCCCAAAAAACTGGGCTTATTTAAAATAATTATATCATATATATGAAGGTAAGGTAAGGTAATCAGAACTTTCCAGTAAAGAAAAACTTTTATCTCTAAAAAATGGCCCTCAACTAAACAAACATTAAGGGAAAAAACATAATTTGTCAATGTGATTTATAGAAACATTGCGTGATTAATACTTTTCCTTGATATTGAAATCTGCAGGTACCTGGTTGAATTAGAAATTGGGTGCCCTTTTAAAAAGATGGACTTCTTATAAAGAGGATCATTGGCTTGAAATTCCCTACCTATGATTTTGCAACGTTCGTTTATTTTTCGGCAATAGGACGTAGGCCACAAAAATTTGCTTTGAGGACCACATGCAGCCCACAGGTTGGACACGTCTGCTTTAATAGATTATCAATTCCACCTGCTTATTTCAATAATTCACACTAGACAAAAATTTACTCATAAGATGCAACTCAACAACACCCATAACCCATTCCATAAAAGCAGAAATGCATAATTTAAATTAAATACTAATTTAGTATTTAATTCACAGTCATCAATATAACATTTATCGCTTTGATGTAATTACTGCAAAAAATACCATTAATCTCTTTCAAATACATCAAACCTCCCCAGATGGCCTTAAAAATATCAGACAGGTACCAACATGTACAATGTGTTTTTATACTAAGGCTTGATTTAGTTTACATAAAAAACTAACATTTTGATAACTAAGATTTTGAATATTGGCAGAATTATCCAAAAGACAACAAAACAGTTGTAAAAAAAGCAATTACATATCAAAATTTCAAGAATAATAATAAAACTCGCATGAAGCTAGAATAATACAACAGAACTTGTTACCTTGAGATTTTAATACATAAATGTTTGATGACTAAAGCAATGAATTGCTGTTATTGTCAGATGTGCTGGAAGAATAGATGCACAAAAACTTCTCTTCTGATAAACTTCACCCAGCAATTTTTTACTAGGTAAAATCTGTATAACGACCAATACTTGCAGATCATAAAGTGTTGGAATATGTTCAAATATTTGACTTGTACAAATATCGATACAATATATATCGATAGGGTTTTTTTTGCTCTCTGTGTCATGGCCGATCTCTGTGAAAAGCCTGATGATCTGTGCTCATTCTGATAAATAAAAAAGAAGTTCTTTCTTTTGCATTTACTTAACTCTTTTACAAATAATTCCCTTCATAAAGCTGTTACAATTGAAAGAGCTATTGCTAGCATGAAGCCAAGATTAGCTCAATTATTCCAAACTCAAAGATTGTTAACAGAAAACAAGGAAAGTGACAAATTGTTTAGAGCTAAGGTCTAACTTAGAGCAAGCAAACCAGAAGGGTGTGAATATAGAAGTTAAAAGATACCATTGAGAAGAATTGTCAAAGTTTTCTGCATGTTCATCTTTATCATGTAGTTTTCTCAAAATTTTTCCTCCTGAGTACACAAAATTATACAGATTATCTTTCATACAATTTGATTGGAACTTTTTATAATCACAGATGGATGGAAATTAAGAAATAATAAACATAAATTGTTTACCTCAAAGATAAGAGTAGCATCAGGAGGAATTTTTGGAGGGCTGCCCTGTTTCCCATATGCATACTCAGGTTTGCAAGTAAACACGGCCTTCTCTCCTTTTCTCATTGTCGCTACACCAATGTCCCATGCTCTTATCACACTTCCTACACAAAAAACACAGCAATCAATCTCAAAAACAACAGTAAGCAATAGTCAATAATAGGAAAAAATTGGAACAGAATATTTACCCTTTCCAAGCATGAAATCAAATGGAGTCCCTCTATCACGACTTGAATCAAACTTTGTACCATCTGTTAGGGTACCAACATAATGCACAATTATTTTATTTCCATTTGCCGGAATTTTATCTGAGGATCCTTCAACTAATATTTCTTTTAATACTCCTCCATCCTTATCAGGAGTAACATCAACAGCATTACTGCTTGGAACATATTCTTTGGATTCAACTTCCATTTCCTCCCCCATTTTCCCTGAAAATCAGCATAAATCACAGTATTTAATCCCTAACAGAGAAAAACATGAATAACATAAAAATTTCAGTAATGAGGAAAGTTGTATAAAATCTGCAATTCATCAATTCTTCTGCAGGGTCTACTAGTGACATTTATTCATGTTCCTTAATTCATATAAGTGCTCAGTAATTCTGGCATTAATTGAAAATACAACTTACCAGCAACGAGTGGTTGATGCATTTATATACATCTCAGGTAAAACAAGTTTCTAAACTACGAATTACAAAAGAAGTCTGAAAACAAGTCCAAAACATCTTGGGAAATAATCAATACAGCTAGAGGGAAATATTCTAGTCACACACTTCTTACAATTATAGACCCTACAAATTACTTATCTCTAGCTGACTGTTTTAATCAGGTATTTTCAATAGAATGTACCACATCTTCAGCTTCCAGAATTTTATCTAACACCTTCACATCTATTACTAACTCCTTTTTCCTTAAGCCCTGCACAGAAACTGAGTTAACAGCAATCATTTCTAAACTGAGTTCTAAGCAAGGAGCTGGATCAGATGAAATCCCTGGTAAAATTCTCTTTCCCAGTTACAATATCAACATAAACATCATAAAGTTTCCTCTGTTATTCCTGATTAATGAATCCCTGAAACAAGGTATCTTTCCATCCTCTTTAAAAATGTCTAGAATAGTTCCAATCTACAAAAATAAAGGTAGTGTAAATGATCTAAAAAATTATAGACCAATAGCTATCCAAAATGTCCCAGCCAAAGTATTTGAAAAAATATATTACAGACAACTGATGTCTTTCCTAAAAAAGGAAAACCTGATTACTGCATGTCAGCATGGCTTTAGACAAGGCAAGATCCACTGCATCAGCAGTTTATTGCGCTACTAACCATATACTGCCTTCTCTTGACCATAAGCAGGAAACCTTAGGAATGTTCTTTGACTTCTCTAAGGCTTTTGATCATATCAACCATACTTCTCTTATCCAAAATGAATAGAAATGGAATTAGAGGTATCCCTAACAATTGGATAAGATCATATCTCCTAAATCGCTCCCTAACTGTTTCTTTAAATGTGGGGTTAATTATTGTTCCAGTTACAGAAAAAGCTCACTTGGGGTTCCTCAAGAATCTATTTTGAGCCCAGTTCTATTCCTTATTTATATTAATGATCTTGCTTTTTCTTTCAATGGAACAGTATATGCTCAGTTGCTCTTGTATGCTGATGACACTAATATCTTGCTACCAGCTCCAAGTTATAGCAACCTCTTAGACAAATCCAAACTAGCAGCCAATCATCTTGGCAACTGGTGCAAAGATAATTTACTAAATCTCAATGTGGAAAAATGTCAAATGATCCACTTTTCTCACAGCAGAAAAAAGCCTGCTTGTAAAATTCAACCAAAAATCCATCCAACAAGTTTCTACCACAAAATTTCTTGGTATTAACTTGAGTAGTAACATCTCTTGGGAATTGCATATTGATGCACTATCTGTTAAATTAAGCACCACTTGTTATATATTTAGACAATTGAGATACTCAGTTAGCAGAGACATTCTACTAACTGTCTATTATGGTTATTTTTATCCTCACATAACTTATGGTCTCTTATTATGGGGGTCCTCACCACACTCAAATAAGATCTTTAAAATGCAGAAAAGAGCTGTGAGAATAATTGCTTGGAAACCGCATGACTCCCCATCAAAGCCTATGTTCAACTCACCCAGGTTACTTCCTTTCCCATGCCATCCCATAATGATCACTATTCTTTTTGTAAAAGATAATCTTCATGAATTCCCAGTTAACTTAGATTTTCATCACCACTTCACCAGAACAAAATATCATCTCCATCTAAATCCTATCAGAACTAATGCTGCAAAAAAGGGACCAAAAGAAATGGGCATCAGACTCTATAATAAATTACCACATCACTTAAAGCATATAAAATCTTCCGACACTTTTAAGTCTAGCCTGAAGAAATTTCTACATAAAAGATGTACTACTCTGTAGTGGAATACTTAGATTACAACAAATTATAATAGTGCACAATGTACATTGAGTGAACCAACTGTTTCTTGTTGTATGTACTCTATATTTTGATGTCCGATGTTTGATGCTGATATATTTTGGATATATTTTTATATGTGCATAGGCATATATGTGTACATATACGAATACCTGTACCTTTTTTAATCTCTCATTCGATTTTTTTTCCTTTGTATGATATGCATGACTTGTCCTATATCAATGGAATTTTTGATCCTTAGACTAATACAAATTATTATTATGATTTTATCAAGTATCAAATGGCTTCAGTGACATAGCGAGCAGCAGTGTCTTATGTATAACTTTCAGCTGAAATTAATGTAATTCCTGAATTTTGCTCCCAAGAATTTTAACGTTTCAATAAAAATCAATAAATTGCACTCTTTGAAGTTGATCGAATGCTACCTTCCATGATTTTACGCGGTAATATTCAACGCAATCTTGGTTATAGTTTTCTCGAGACTGAACGACCAAAAATTACTAGTGGAAATAAAATATATACCTTAGTTTTATTCGAAATATTACTTAGATCTCATGGAAGTCAACTCTTATACAGCAGTTACCATCTGAATTCCAACAAATATTTATTTCCCCAGACTCACTAAGTTACTTGAAATTCAGGAGATTCGCAAGTTTACTTTAAATTAACCAATAATAATATGAAAGTTATACAACAAAAAATAACTATATACATATATATAGTATATCCGAATTGTAAGCTATATATATATTTAGCTTACAATTCGGAATTGATACAATACATAGGAGTCACTCTTTATTTCTATTAATACAAGATCCGCCTTGCTACAAAGTTATTCGGTGCATTTGAATGCACCAAACTGAATTTCTCTTTTCTCAAAGGAATTTTTGAAGTGTCAATATACGCTAGATCACATCACAAAATGATGTTTTTGCTAAGATTTATAATAATTCAATGTGGTACAATTTTTGTCAATGAGAAGTCATGCATGTAAAAGCGAACACCTCTGGCTATTTTTCCTCCTTAGACTTCATACTGTAAAGAACGTTAGACACCAACAACACAAGTAGAGCACAAAATAAACTATAAAAAATCAATAGCACCTAGGCTATTTACGCTTTCTGTATGTAAGGATATTAGGAAAACGAACGCATGAAGAATGTACGATTGTTAAAGCAAATTACTAACAAAAAAATCTTCACAACAAACCCTATGGGAAGTTCAATTCCTCATTATTGAGTATCATAAATGTAGGTAAGTGATAACTTAATTAACTCAAAAGAGATTAAATTACTCTCTCAAAAAACCACCGTCAGCTACACAAACCAATAAATATTCACGATCAAGCCAAACAACCATGTGTAACTGATATTACGATAGTTTTAATCATAAAAAACTACTAAATACATCTCGCCTATCGGATAGAACATTGAAAGAGTACACATGTGACTCTTAGGCCATTCCACAATGCGTGAGTGCGGTTAATGAACAAATGAAATAAATCGATACCTACGAAATCAAGAACAAGAAATTAAAGCTAATTAAAATTTGGCAAAAACTTACCAAAGTAGAATGTAACTTATGAGGTTCAAGGATTGAACGAGCAACTACGAAAACGACGTCTCCAAAGCGTCACAGGCTCGATACGGAATAGAAATACAAAATGAAAGAAACTGTAAAGAAACTTCTGGAATTCCAGAATAAAGCATCCGCGGAAGATACAAGGTAGATGTCTTACTGAAACCACAGAGAGATATCAACACTATTCATTTAGCTCAGGAAACTACTATCGTAAAGAACTCGGCTTTTCAAAGTCATAGATAAAATAGAACCTGAACACGTGAACAGAAGAATATGCCAAACTATCCCGCTTATTTATCGAATTAAATTGGAACTATTTCACTGTTTTCCAGAATAAAATCAAAAGATGTCAGTGCTGTACCCGCTGTTCCATACACCCGCCTACTTCGAGACGACGTTGCGGGGTTGCTGTTTTTGTGATACCTAATGATATTACTTTGCAAAATTATTTTCGTTTGCTTATCAAGAGTTTTATTTTAGATTTGTCTCTGTTAATAAATACTGCAATCTTTTTTATCACTATGAAATCAGTTAAGCATTTTAATGTCGTTAAGAAAAAGAAAAGAACACAAATGAAGTTTTAAATGCATGTCAAAGCAGGAGTAATTCATTCGTGTTTTTCTGCTGTTTGGAAGGTCTTCTTCACGGGCTTTTCCTCTATTCTTTCCGCTACTCTTTTCATTGTCACATATTTCCCATCTCCTCTTATGCCTTCTTCTCTATACCCTTACCCCCCTTACCCGCTTTTCTTTTACCATTCCTTCTATTCCGGTTACTAACAAACATTCTTCTCAGGAATTAGCCAATCCAAATCTTCTTTTAATCGTTTCTATTAAAATCTTTTCCTCACCTACTCTCCTTATCACCTTATTTCTCATTTTCTTTCCAACTCACTCTTTCCATTTTTCTTCATATCCACATCTTCATGTCTTTTTTCGTCTTCCCTCTTGATAGACCAAGTCTCTGATCCATATAATACTGTTCTCGATATGACGTTTGACAAGGGATTTCATATGGGATTTAACATTTTATCATTTTCTTCCCAAATTCTTTGATTGATAGTAGTATACATAGTAGTAGCTTCCTTCTCTTTCGCCGTTGTAATCCTTCCTATCTACGTTGAACACGACTTATCCTGTCATTATACTTTCTAGATACTTGAATCTCTCCTCTTGTTCAACGCATTCATCTTCTACTTAAATCTGAATTTTTTCTACTTTACGTACAATAACCCTACATTGTTTCATTTACATTACTCCATCCTTCTCGTAATTACGGCTGGAGTGAGGTCAAAAATTAAATTTGCGATCGGTAGTTTTGCAAGAAAGACAATGATCTTAATGGCACTCATTAGAAAATGAGCGGTACTATCTTAATTAATTAAATTTGCGATCGGTAGTTTTGCATGAAAGACAATGATCTTAATGGCACTCATTAGAAAATGAGCGGTACTATCTTAATTAGGGTATGCCCATCATAAATCGTGAGAATAACCATCACTTGTCGTGCACTTGAAATTTTAGTATGACTCCGGATAGCCAAGTGAGCAGCGCGTTCGCTTTCGGTGAGAGCGGTCCCAGGTTCGATTCCCGGTGGGGGCCAAAAACCAAGTACGGAAAGTTCACCCTGAACAAGAAACGGTGAAGATAGGAGAGACCGATCAGATATGATAAAATAGTGTGTGCAATTGAAATTTTGGATGAAATTTTCTCGGGTTCTCCTCCCGAGTATCGTTACCAACGGTTCTATAGCCCTGTAGCTGACTCAGCCGTTAAGGCGTCACCCCTTGAGGACGGTGGATGAGTCAGCTACAGAAACTTAGCGGAGAAAATTTCGTTTCTCGATATAGGAGGAATCACCGGAAATTTCAGCCATTTAGCTGTAATATAGATACAGGGTTTTCCAAGTCGTATATTATCTCACAAAGATACATCAAATTTGTTAAAATGCAATCAAACAAAATACAACGTTTTCTGTAACCCGCATATAATCTTCGCTCTTCCTTAATAGTAAGGGTAACAACGCTTCTTAAGTGTTACGTCCCTAGCGGAGGAGGCGATTACCCACGAACTTCTCCTTGATGACCCATTTAGATTGGTATTATCTTAAGCTGAACGGTAAAATGAATACTTAGTTCACGAAATTTCATAGTTAGTGAGCATCTTGTAATCAAATATTTACTATTAGTGGGTCGTGGATTTATTTGCGAGCTGAATATCAGGGGTCATAAAAACAATCCGAGTATTAAAACGCTATCAAAGCCCAAAATTCGACCATGAGCATTGCTATCTTTTGGACTGATTGAGGTTTAAGAAAAAGGAGAAATATTTACTGATGGAACGCAATATAGCACCGCTTTCATCACTTAACAACCTCCTCATGAACCTATGAAGACATACCCATATTCACTCTTGTGATAAATCACACTTATTACGTTTAAGATGTGGTTAATTGCATATCATTAGTGAAGATAGATGTTGTTATCAGTAACCAGGAATCAAACTTCTACATTATTACCAACCTTTGACCTCGTTCGAACGAGTGCGTCACGGACTTATCCCTCAGCGAGATTTGAAGAACTTGAGAAAACTGGGATAAAATTTTCTTCTGAGGCATCCCATCCTGCGCCGCTGTAATACGATTTTTGGCAAAAAGATATCAGAGTAACATTAGTTCGTGGATTTGCATAACTTAACGTGACATACTTATTGTTTTCCAGGAAAATTCGAGAGAGCTTCACAAATGGCTCTTCGAGGAGCGATTGCCTCTTTCAAACAGGCAAAAAGAATTTTGCCGATCAAACAGAAATTTACTTCGACTTCACTAAGATGTAAGTAGATTTAACTTTTGACGATAATTTAGGTCGAATTAATTTCATGTTTGTGCTCCGTCAAACGAGAGACCAAGAATGAGATGCACAATCTTTTCAGGCAAGAGTACTGACGTTAAGCTGGATTATTTACAATATCCAATAGTATCCTCAGCATTACCCTCGAGCCATCAATCAATTAAAGTTTTCTTTGACAACAACAAAACCGCAGACTTCAAGAATATATGGGTAATTATAACGTTAAACATTACAACGATGAAGTAAACAGTTACGTTTATCACAAGAAAACTTATTGTTAACAATTTGTTAACTTATTTAAGTAACAAAATATTTTATACGCAAAATTTCTACATTTATCTTCAATCTCCAATCCCGTAATTAGAGTAGGATGGAGGGATTTCATCTCATTTTCCCTTACTTACGTTAGAGAAATTATGGATAATATAATTTTTGTATCATTTTAGAAAAAAAAAATCATAATATTTTGAATGTAAAAGGTAAACCCAGAACACTTAAGTGTAAACAAGTGGATCTGTAAGCACAAAACCTGTGGTATACAACTTGTGATTAAACGTTTACTAAACTGTATGGGGCGGATCTTGGCAGTTTTTTTACGGTGGCAATCACTAATAAGCATGGCAGTCCAACTATAAGCTTTCATCAAATAAATTAAGTGAAATTAGCATCAAAATTACTTGTGTACGTAAGATCTTACTGAAAACAGATGAGTATATTTAGTTATATATCCAATATAAATTCAATCATGTTGGTCAAGCAAGTTCTGATTTCGTGGAGGATGAATGGCACTCCTCCTTTAATCCCTTGGCTTTTAATGTCCATGCTCATGTAGCATATCCATTATTTACTGCCAAAACTCATCTTTGGCCAATTTTTTAAGGAATTTTATACAACAATTTTCATCATACAGTTCAATTAGAGAATCTCTCTTGTGTTAATATTTTTAGAGGTAATATTCTCTAAGGAATGTGGGTGGAACTTAATTTTTATCCCAGAATTTTAGACAACTGAAATGGAATGACATGCATGGCTGCCTATAAGCTGGAAAAAGGGTTTTCNTCTGTGAGGACCTCGGACGGCAGGTTGTGCATTATAGTATATTAATAACTGTTCGTCTTGCTCACATTCCATTAACAGTGTGACAGAGACACAGCACGGTAGTTCAGTGGTTAGAATACCTGCCCGGAAAGTGGGAGACCTGGGTTCGAGTCCCAGTCGTGTCGCTATTTTTCACACTTGTTATTCCTTGGAGAAAATTCATTCACTCAATATACTGCATTAGCAATGTGAGACAATTTAAAATTTTTGTACAGTTTTTACAATTCAATTAGTGATCTAATTTCATTTTTGAATAGGGCTCATTGAGAAGGTGTCCCAGATAGCAAAGTGGACAATGTGTTCAACTTCAGTGAAAGTGATCCCAAGTTTGATTCCCATTGGGTTTTCACATGCAAAATAACCTTAGCTGTCAAAGCAATTTCAACAATTCTACTACTACTACTAAAATTTAAGAATGATGACATAATATATTTTGAAGAACTCAAAGAGACCATATATACCAATTTGGCTAAGAAAGTACTGGTTTTGGGATTATTGTCCCAGAAGATTAAATAAATATATCAATTTCTACCAGTCTTCTGGTTCCTGCTGCCAAATTTTTATAACATTATAATTGTTTATATGGTATTTTACATCCTCCTTCTGCATTAAGAGATCTCTAAACAAGAATTTGATTGACTTCCTTAAAAATTTGTTTGATTTCTTTCATTCCTTTTTTTTAAGAAACCTCGAATATACCCTAGTTATAAGGGGCATTGAATATATTCTTAACTTGAGGTCTGTAAAATTAATTATGATAAAATCTTGGTATACTGCATCCACTCTGTAAAGTTCCTCTCTGTTAAAACATTTCCTATACCTTTGAAATAAAATATAAGATGATTTCTATGTCTTCATTTTTCAGGCATCTAGAGGGCTGCTATGTAGACATAGATGAAGCCATGTCAAGATACGAAACACTCCTGGGAAATAAAAGCATTTAATTATTAATGGAAAACCTTTAGGAAAAAGAAGGCTATTGTAAATAATTCCACAAGATAATATTCAGTTGGAATAAAGGAACTACAGGAAATTTAATTTCCAAATAATATTAGCACAGAGACTTAACAATAAACTTTAATTCATCTGAAGCTGTGAATTGCTCATTAAGCTGCTAATTCAGTTGGAATAAAGGAACTACAGGAAATTTAATTTCCAAATAATATTAACACAGAGACTTAACAATAAACTTTAATTCATCTGAAGCTGTGAATTGCTCATTAAGCTGCTAATTTAGTTTATTTTTTCTAAAATTGACAGGTGCAAAAATACCAATTTTGTCACTAGCTAAAACCTTATTAAAGCAGTATTTCAGTGCAAAAATACCTCCATTTTAATCAATAATTCATNCGGTAGTTTTGCAAGAAAGACAATGATCTTAATGGCACTCATTAGAAAATGAGCGGTACTGTCTTAATTAATTAAATTTGCGATCGGTAGTTTTGCATGAAAGACAATGATCTTAATGGCACTCATTAGAAAATGAGCGGTACTATCTTAATTAGGGTATGCCCATCATAAATCGTGAGAATAACCATCACTTGTCGTGCACTTGAATTTTTAGTATGACTCCGGATAGCCAAGTGAGCAGCGCGTTCGCTTTCGGTGAGAGCGGTCCCAGGTTCGATTCCCGGTGGGGGCCAAAAACCAAGTACGGAAAGTTCACCCTGAACAAGAAACGGTGAAGATAGGAGAGACCGATCAGATATGATAAAATAGTGTGTGCAATTGAAATTTTGGATGAAATTTTCTCGGGTTCTCCTCCCGAGTATCGTTACCAACGGTTCTATAGCCCTGTAGCTGACTCAGCCGTTAAGGCGTCACCCCTTGAGGACGGTGGATGAGTCAGCTACAGAAACTTAGCGGAGAAAATTTCGTTTCTCGATATAGGAGGAATCACCGGAAATTTCAGCCATTTAGCTGTAATATAGATACAGGGTTTTCCAAGTCGTATATTATCTCACAAAGATACATCAAATTTGTTAAAATGCAATCAAACAAAATACAACGTTTTCTGTAACCCGCATATAATCTTCGCTCTTCCTTAATAGTAAGGGTAACAACGCTTCTTAAGTGTTACGTCCCTAGCGGAGGAGGCGATTACCCACGAACTTCTCCTTGATGACCCATTTAGATTGGTATTATCTTAAGCTGAACGGTAAAATGAATACTTAGTTCACGAAATTTCATAGTTAGTGAGCATCTTGTAATCAAATATTTACTATTAGTGGGTCGTGGATTTATTTGCGAGCTGAATATCAGGGGTCATAAAAACAATCCGAGTATTAAAACGCTATCAAAGCCCAAAATTCGACCATGAGCATTGCTATCTTTTGGACTGATTGAGGTTTAAGAAAAAGGAGAAATATTTACTGATGGAACGCAATATAGCACCGCTTTCATCACTTAACAACCTCCTCATGAACCTATGAAGACATACCCATATTCACTCTTGTGATAAATCACACTTATTACGTTTAAGATGTGGTTAATTGCATATCATTAGTGAAGATAGATGTTGTTATCAGTAACCAGGAATCAAACTTCTACATTATTACCAACCTTTGACCTCGTTCGAACGAGTGCGTCACGGACTTATCCCTCAGCGAGATTTGAAGAACTTGAGAAAACTGGGATAAAATTTTCTTCTGAGGCATCCCATCCTGCGCCGCTGTAATACGATTTTTGGCAAAAAGATATCAGAGTAACATTAGTTCGTGGATTTGCATAACTTAACGTGACATACTTATTGTTTTCCAGGAAAATTCGAGAGAGCTTCACAAATGGCTCTTCGAGGAGCGATTGCCTCTTTCAAACAGGCAAAAAGAATTTTGCCGATCAAACAGAAATTTACTTCGACTTCACTAAGATGTAAGTAGATTTAACTTTTGACGATAATTTAGGTCGAATTAATTTCATGTTTGTGCTCCGTCAAACGAGAGACCAAGAATGAGATGCACAATCTTTTCAGGCAAGAGTACTGACGTTAAGCTGGATTATTTACAATATCCAATAGTATCCTCAGCATTACCCTCGAGCCATCAATCAATTAAAGTTTTCTTTGACAACAACAAAACCGCAGACTTCAAGAATATATGGGTAATTATAACGTTAAACATTACAACGATGAAGTAAACAGTTACGTTTATCACAAGAAAACTTATTGTTAACAATTTGTTAACTTATTTAAGTAACAAAATATTTTATACGCAAAATTTCTACATTTATCTTCAATCTCCAATCCCGTAATTAGAGTAGGATGGAGGGATTTCATCTCATTTTCCCTTACTTACGTTAGAGAAATTATGGATAATATAATTTTTGTATCATTTTAGAAAAAAAAAATCATAATATTTTGAATGTAAAAGGTAAACCCAGAACACTTAAGTGTAAACAAGTGGATCTGTAAGCACAAAACCTGTGGTATACAACTTGTGATTAAACGTTTACTAAACTGTATGGGGCGGATCTTGGCAGTTTTTTTACGGTGGCAATCACTAATAAGCATGGCAGTCCAACTATAAGCTTTCATCAAATAAATTAAGTGAAATTAGCATCAAAATTACTTGTGTACGTAAGATCTTACTGAAAACAGATGAGTATATTTAGTTATATATCCAATATAAATTCAATCATGTTGGTCAAGCAAGTTCTGATTTCGTGGAGGATGAATGGCACTCCTCCTTTAATCCCTTGGCTTTTAATGTCCATGCTCATGTAGCATATCCATTATTTACTGCCAAAACTCATCTTTGGCCAATTTTTTAAGGAATTTTATACAACAATTTTCATCATACAGTTCAATTAGAGAATCTCTCTTGTGTTAATATTTTTAGAGGTAATATTCTCTAAGGAATGTGGGTGGAACTTAATTTTTATCCCAGAATTTTAGACAACTGAAATGGAATGACATGCATGGCTGCCTATAAGCTGGAAAAAGGGTTTTCCTGCTCTTTGAGAAATAATGGAGGAAGTGAAATTTTCTTCATTGGTGTAATCCCCATTCATCTGAATATTGGTGTTTTAAATATTATGTTCAGACAAACAGTTAAAAAAATAACTGCAGTCACCCTTGTACTTTATATTTGCATGAATATATTCTTATGTATTGCATTTAATATACATATATAAAAGAGATTCATAGAATATCTTATATATTTAAAAATTGTGTATTACTTAAAGAATGACAGCATATACTCCTCCATACTCTCTGCAAGTGAATACGAGTCACTGTTGGCAAAATATATTTGTTTCATTCAGCTTCCTTATTTCAAAGTTATTGGAATGATAATAATTTTTTCTATGTTATCATGAGATATTTACTGCTATCATTTGTCATGTAAAGATATTGAGTAACCTTAATACCCAACTCCAAAACTTCCACTTTGTCCTAAATTAAAATTTTACTTAATGGGAACATTTTCTAACCATAGCTTCGAGATAACTGCAAATGTCCACAATGCATTAGCTCTGAAACAAGGCAAAAACTGGTTGACACTCCTTCATTAGATGTGAACATAAAACCAAAATCTTTCCATGTAAATGATAAAGGACAGTTGGTGATCACTTGGATGGAAAATGAGGATGAGCACATTTCTCTTTTTGATTCCAGTTGGTAAGTAAAAATCATTTTCTTGATCATAACATAAATACAACTATCATTGAATTTCCAGTGATGTACTTAAATATAACCCTCAAATAATTATGACATAGGCTTTACAAATATGGTCAAAGCTTCATGCATGAAACTTTTGAGTCAGAATCACATGACAATCATCCTCATCGACCACCAATAGTTCTATGGGATCGAACTACAATTTGGAAGCAATTTCCTGAAATTTCCTATAATGAAGTCATGGATAGTGATGAGGGACTAAAAACCTGGTTAGAAATGATTCATAAATATGGTATTGCAGTGATGAGGAATGTTCCTCCAAAGCAAGTAAGTACGTATACATGTGGTATACTCATGTAATTAAGTTACTGTACAACATCAATATATTCTTAATATCCACAAAAATGTGTTACCTTTGAGTTATAAAGTGTACTGTGCTATAAAAAGAAGATAAAATAGATGTAATGGTTTTTAAAATTTTCAGGGTAAAATTGTAGAAGTTGTGAAACGCTTTGCATATGTCAAGGAAACGCAATATGGTGTCACCTTTGATGTGATAAATGAACCAAACCCTTCTGCTCATCTTGCATACAGTGGCCTTTATCTTCACCACCATACTGATATGAACTATCGAGAAAAAAGCCCTGGCATGCAATTGCTTCATTGCTTGAAGGTAAGAAGTTGACATCATTTAACTGTGGAGATATTGATTTGATTAAATATAGGATGATGTTAGCATATATCGAAAGAGCTAAAGAAACTTAATTCTTCTTAGATCTACAATTTTAGCCTTTTTAAGAAAAGTGTCAAATAAATAATTTTGAATTGCTTGAAAATTATTTTTATATTGCAAAGGACAATTTTTCTTACCCTGTAAGCCACCACTTGGCATTCATCAACTTGGGTATTAATGTAATAGTAAATACAGAATAAAGAAACAGTTCTGGTTTTATAAATCTTTGGGAATATTCTACTCTCAAAGAAATATCCTCTTCAGAGTGCTAGAGAATTGCAAGCTCCACCAATGCCTTATATTTTATGAAAGACATATGAACCTTTAATAATGAATTGAATTGCTTTTGCTGATATTTCTCCTTGATGTTAAAATATGGTAGATAGGTAATTTACAGAGTAGTAAAGATTGGTCAATGTACTTCTTTCTATTGCAAATGTACAGTAAAATGGGTTCTCTACAAATTCAAATGATCATTTTTCATGAGTTTAATATAACTGTCTAAAGAAATTCTGAGGTGTAAATTACAGAATTGCTTTAGCATTATAGGTTGTTATGGAAAAAGAACAATTTAAAATATAGGTGATGAGCAGGCGATACAAAGTTATTGATAAAAATTTTCTTTTAAAGAAAACACAGTAAGGGAAAATAAAGTGAGGAAAACTTTTTTATATCACGTTTGGGAAATTTTGAATTTTATAGGATGAAATTTGAATAGTTAAAAGCTGATTCATTATATTTTAACATCTTGATCTAAACCCTAAAAAGTAGTAAAGCATCACCTTTCACAAGATTCACTATAAGTCAATGAAATTTCACTTAGAAAATCTTTAAGCTGAACTCAATTAATGACAAACTTCTTGTCTCAACATTGGGTGATTTATGATTAGTTAAACATCACAAGTATATAATTTTTATCTTATAAAATAGGGGAATTATGAAGTATTGCTTTCCCCAACAGGCAAACAATCCCAAAGAGCTGGGTGAAGATCCTGGAGGAATGTCGTTTTTTGTAGATGGATTTAGAGCAGCAAAATGGCTGGAAGAAAATGAGCCAGCAGCTTTTCATGTGCTCACTAGCACCCCAATACGTTTCCAAATCAAGAATCAAGGGGTAAAGCAAGTTAATACTTTATCACACAAATGAATAACAGCAGCTATTAAATATGTATTTCCTTTCTACAGGTTCGATACTCTCAACTCTGGCCAATCATTTGTCTGAATTCTGATGGTGACATTACTGAAATCCACTATAACAATCGTACCATGGGACCTGTTCAAAGTCCTTCACATGTAGTAATTCCATTTTATCATGCCTACAAGGTAAACAATGCTATTAATGGTAATGGTACTGACGTTCATCATAACACAATTTTGTATAGTTCATTCATTGGAATGCGAATGATATATGATTAAATATACTATATTAACGGATGCTAATTTTTAGGCCTTCATTTAATATTATGAGAGAATTTAATCCTAGGGAATTATACTGTTACTTATTACTTTGATGTTACTATATTATACTTATTATACTGTAAACAATTACCCCATTGCTATTTGTAAAGGCTTGTAGCAGGATGGCAACCCTTTGTTGGAAGAGTGCCATATCAAATTATTTGTAGACTGATGTGGATCCAAACCATAGTGTGAGATGCTGACATCATCTTTGTTATTACATAAATAATAGGCTTCAGATGTTGTCATCAATAATAAATTACCCCAACACTTAAAGCATATGAAATATTCTGACACTTTTAAGTCTAGCCTGAAGAAATTTCTACATAAGAAGATGTACTATTCTGTAGCTGAATGCTTTGATGACAACACATTATAATAGTGCACATTGTACATTGAGCGATCCAATTTTTTTGTTGTATTTACTCTATATTTTTTATGTCAGATCTCTATGTTTGATGTTGATATATCGTGGATGTATTTGTATATGTGAGTAGGTATATATGTATACATACACACATACTTGTACCTTTTTTAATCTCTCATTTGAAATTTTTATCTCGTACATGACTTGTCCTATATCAATGGAATGTTTGATCCTTGGACCAATAAAAATTAGTATTAATGAAATTCACAGTTATATATGTTAAAGCTTGAGTTTTTAAGTAAAGAATACATAACAAAGATAGCACTGTCAGAGTTGTGTGTGCCAAAATCTCTAACTAGCATACCTCATAAGGCATATAAGCCATAGGTTCACCACCCCTTAGCTCACCCCATATCCTTGTTTTACAATTCCCAGTGGTAAACAATAAACATTTTAATTGCAGCAAAAATTTCCTTTTACAGCTCTTGTCAAGTAAAATGAGAGACCCCATATCTGAACTGAAGTTCCACATGTTACCTGGAGATTTGGTAGCATTTAATAATAGAAGAGTGCTGCATGGAAGAACTGGCTTTGATCCCTCAAAAGTTGTGAGGTCAGTTACAAATGAAAAACTATTTCATGATCATATCGCATTTTTAGCAATATGTTGATTTAATTAACCTATAACCCTTGATTTTTTGTAAAACAGTACATTTCTTGCTTTCTACCTACTAACATCACTTGAGTATCTTCTCCTTCCTTCTCCATCTTCTCAAAAAGACATCAATTTCCTTCAACTTTATCCTTTATATGTTATGCATACTTAAATCAATGAGAGGTAAGGTTTAAAATAGGCTTTAAGCTTTATCAGCATGTCAAATTTGTAAGGAATTATAAGTTTTCTCATTCTATAAAGTACATCAAAATAATTTTCAATTGGAGATGTAATCCATTTTGAAAGAAGATACAAAGTATTCTCAATAAAGGAAATGTTCACTTTTGAGAATTGTAGGAGTGTTATAAAGATTAGGAAAATATAGTTGCCATTTTTCAGGGTTTCATTTGCTGATGAAAGAATAAGCTATATTTCGTCTCTAGCAGTTTATTCTAGAGCAGGGGAGAGTACCAGGGTAAGGTGGTTGATGAGCTAGACAAGCCAAGCATTGGGATGCTAACAGGTTAGGGGAGACTTAAGTATATTTTCTTTTACAATTTATTCAGGCTTCAAATGATTTTGCAATGAGGTGCCTAAGCTAACAGAACTTGACCCAGAAGGTAGCTATTTTAAGATTAAAGACAGCATAGATACGAGGGCTGTATGATAAGTACCCATGTTTAACGACTGATGGCACCACTGACACAAAATGTGTATGCCATAATTTAATGCCATCTTTAAATATATGTCAGTCAAAATTTTAGACAGATTAATCAAGTAGTTTTGTTTTGATAGCTGCTGAAAGTAGTCAAGTTCGTTTTTGCTTGCCACCATGGAGAAAGAGCAATATCGATCAGTGATTCCATTTCTTTTTTTGGATGGGAAGACGTGTGAGGAAATCAAGGGGAAGTTGCATGCTGTTTATAAGGACCATGATCCTTCAATGACTACCATCAGATATTGGTTTAATGAATTCAAGCGTGGCCGAATATCCGTTTTTGATGAAGAGCACCCAGGCCATCCGATTGGTGACTACAGAGGATTTAGTTAACAAAGTCCATGATATCGTGCTAGAAGATCCCAGTGTGAAGATCAGAGAGATTGCTGACATTGTAAAAATCTCAATTGAACGCATACAAAGTATCCTACACGAAAAATTGGGCATGAGAAAACTATCAGCGAGATGGGGGCCGCATTTGCTCACAGTGGAGCAAAAACGGAATCGCATGACAACTTCGGAGCACTGTTTAGACATGTTTAAGCGCAATCTGAAAGAGTTTCTATGGTGTTTCGTGACTGTTGACGAAACATGGATGCATTACCACATGCTAGAAATGAAACAACAGTCAAAACAGAGGGTTTCACCCAGTGAACCTGCTCCAAAGAAGGTAAAAACGCTTCCATCAGCCGGAAAATTCATGGCCACCGTTTTTTGGGATTTGCGAGACATCCTCTTCACTGACTATTTGGAGAAGGGGAGGACAATCACGGGGCAGTACTATGCTGATTTATTGGACCGATTCGATGCTGAATTGAGGAAAAAACGTGCTCTTCCATCATGACAACGCACCAGCTCACTCATCTGCAATCGCCACAGCAAAACTGGTTGAATTATGGTACGAATTGCTACCTCATACATCCCATTCTCCAGATTTGGCCCCATGCGATTTCTTTTTGTTTGCAAACATGATAAAATGGGTTGGGGGAAAGTGATCCACGTCAAACAAGGAAGTCATCGCCACAACAGGGGCCTATTTTGCAGAGTTCGATAACATATTTTTTGGATGGCTTTAAAAAGTTAGAATATCACTGGACTAAATCTATTGAGTTTAAAGGAGACTATATTGAGAAACAAATTTAAAAGGAGTTAAAAAAATGCATTTTCTTGCCTAACACAGGTACTTATCATACAGCCCTTGCATAAATCAGACACATCTGCTTCTCACTGACAAGGAAGTTTCCTTTACTTTTATATAAGTCAAAAAGGTAATTAGATGATATTTTGGATTTAAAAAAATCAATGGAAAATAAATAGGATGATAAATAAATAAAAATAATTCCTAAAAAGAATTTGTAGGAGTGTAGGGAGGATAAGGGCACACTGGATGTTGCAGAGGTTCTGTGGAAGAATCATTTGGGCTACAGATTTGTAAAAAATTCTATAATAAATGTGAATGATTCAGAAAATTTAGTCAGCTGTATGAAATATATAAAAACATCCTCCTTTCTCTTGAACAGTTCATTCATTCTCTTCTGGCATCCCTAAATATAGTCATTTCTATTTATGATTTCTCACAGCCTCACACACACACACATATATTATATATATATATATATAT
>KZ309220.1:213609-224078 GCA_000376725.2 Ladona fulva | reverse complement strand
GTGGAATAATTTATAACAGTTAATCAGTTATTACTAAAATGAATACAGTCCAGGGAGATCTGGTGGAACTTCATAACGATGAGAGTATTTATTTCAATACGTGTAAAGGCAAGTCCACAAATGGAATGGTATACCATTTGTGGACTTGCCTGTACACGTATTGAAATAAATACTCTCATAGTTATTACTAAGTTAAAATATATTTCCCATCCTTCAAAAACTGTTCACACTTAGATGAATGAATGAAGATATTTTGGAAAAAATCTACATTGGTATTTGAAGTTAATTATTCCACAGCCTTAGATTTGTTGCACAGCAACATCATCAGGTGAATAAACATAGACTGCATGCCATGTGCTTGCAGCAGCTGGACAAGACAGAGATGGAGACAAGGGATGGGAGGTGGAGGGTGTAAGGGTGAATAGGTTGGAGGGTAAGAAAAAAAGGGTGAAGGAGACGATTATCATGAGAAAATGAAAGGGGGAAACTGCAAAATATTCAAATAATGGTAGGAATGATACAGAATGTAACTAAGGAGATCAAGACAAAGTAAGATCCAATTCACTCAGTAAAGAATATTTAAAATTATTGATTCATTAATCAAATAATGTTTACTAACAAATATGATATGTTATGAGGAACAATAAGCAGTATGGATTAAGAATATCTAGTTTAAGGGAGTGGATGGAATAAAGGTATTCATGTAAAATGCTGACATCAACTAATTTTACAAAAATTTCAAACTGTTAAAATATATCAAGTTTTGGTTTCTTTCTCTTTACAAAATGTACAGTTGGTTCAAAATTACCATAACTGGGCTCTACTAACTGTTTACAAATTGAGAGATTGCCCAATATCTCCTCCGCCATTAGTCACAAATAACACTTTTGCGCCAAGTCTATACCCACTTCAGACTGATGCAACTGAAGAACCTACTTCCTGCCTCACAACTTTAGAGGAGGCCAAAATTTTTTCTCCGATTCTCTATTTCTATTTATTTGCTGGCATAGAAAATTCTTATTCCATTATCCATTAGTAACTCCTAACTGAGCTTTATGGAATCTAATGAAAAATGAAACTGTCAACTATTTATCCCCGAATTCGCCCATCAATCTTTATGCCATGTGTGTGAAATTTTAATGAATTTCACACACATGGCATGCACGCATAGGGATTTTCACTGATTACTCCCACTAGTAGTGCTTACAACATTTCATAAATACCAGTTAACACTGCATCATCAGCATAGTTGAAATGAGAAAATCTGTTGTTAATTCCACATGAACTTTATTATATGACAAGTTTTGTCGATGGTCAGGTTGACAAAACTGGTCGTGTATTAATGTTCATGCGGAATTAACAACAAAATTTCTCATTTCAAGAATATGAAAGGATTCCATAAAGTTACTCCTGGGACTGTATCATCAATATCAATATACCAGGGACTTTTATCATCAATATATCCTTGAAACTATTAAATATTCAAGGTCTACTACATCAAAGGGAATTATTTCTAGTCTCACTAATTGATTCATGTAACATAAAATGGATGACACCAATTTGATATGAAATTACAGAACACATTTTAAACTGACAGAAGTTAGCTTACTGAAAAATTGATTATATAAATCTCTTACAAAAATATTAATTACGTGTTTAGTTTATTTACGTGCACCATATGGTAGGCCAACATATTTGTTGCATTTGGGTGCTCCACTGATAGATGCAGTACAGCTTAACTTCTTCTTTCGTAGTGGAAATCAGATTGAGCTATTTTTGATATGAGAAACTAGTTTATTTTTATTTTCAGCATCAATGAATTCTGTCTGGGGAAAATATGGCATTGAAAAGGAAGCCTGCACCATTTTGGTTCTTTCTTAGAAATATACTATCCACAGTAAATTCTTTATACAGCACTACATTTGTTCTTGCTAAAAGTAAAAAAAAAAACAGCTTTAGTAGCCATTTTCATCCACTACTTGGTTTGCGATACAAAGCTATTTTTTAGAAAATTCCCCACCCAAGGAAAAGCAGCTAACATATTTTAAAATAATGCTTCAAATTTGAGTGTGTAATTTGATTTGTGAACGTAGTGAAATTATGTGAAAGAAGAAAATTTTTAATTAATAATGAAGACAGATATCTCACAATCTTGTCAGTAACAGAGAGAACTGCCAACTTCTGTTTTGCAAGTGTATTCAATGTACAAATTTGAGGAAAATTATAATATTACCCAACTCAAAGCGAGTAGATCCATTCACAGAACAAATTGCCTACAAAATATAAACGTCCAATATAAATATAACACAGAAAAATGGTTTAAAGTTAAATATCTCCACTTCAAAATTTTTAAGAAATGTCTTCTTGAGATTCAGTTGGTAACCCCCCTCTATGTTGTTGATATCACTTCATATTGAATTCAATAAAATTTTACTCCCTTTTAACAATAAACATAATTTCTTTGGTGGGAAAAGGGGAATCTTAAACTTTGAAGAGGTGTTGGATCAAGTGGTAGAATGCATGACAATATAAATCACTTTTCAAGACATTTATCTAAATAGTAAGAGGTAAAAAAATATTATTTACAGAACCTTAGAACATCTAAAGGGAATAGTAGTCATGATGTTTGGTACAACTCTTGAGCTTCTGTTAGTAGATAAAGAAAGTAATAATAGCATGAAGTCATCATGGAATAACAAACAGTGTAACTCCAGGATTGTAGAACATTATTTATGTGATTGCAAAGAGGTTACAAATTTTAAATCAACATTCAGGGGATAGAAAAACAACACAACAGATAACATTCATAACATTTAAATAGCTGCACAGAAATAAAAAGTTGTAAAAAATTATTATCAGGATGATATTCATACCCAAAAATGGAATAAAGATGACAACTAAACACATATGAGATACATTAGGTTCAATAATTTAATATGTAATTTAAGGACAATATACTAACTTAAATTTCAGATAAATAATAAGGAAATTTACTAAGTTTCCTCATCCAATGAAATTTTTGTGAAAAGTTCTTGCCATGTCATTGGTTTATCATCCTGAAAAATAATGCTTAATTTCAGTGACCATGTCATTTATAGATAAATTGATTTCAAATATTATTTAATTCATCAACAAATACCTCTTTGATAATGGACTCAGGCTGCATTCCTTTAGTCAGTAGTCTTAATATCCCTTCCTCATATCCACTAAAGACAGAATTCTTAAGGAAATCAGTGTCTGCTTCCTTGTACTTTACCATTTGAATCACAGCTAGACTAAGAACAAAATGAATTATAATATGTCATCAACAATATTGAGCTATTCACCCAGAAAAAACATTAAAGCTTACTCAATGTCTCCGATAATATAAGCTTTATTCAAGGACATATGCGTTACAACTACTGACTTAACTATACCCATTAAAAACTAATTTTAAAGTAAGAAACTGTCATGATCTAGAGATAACAGAGTAAATAATCACTTTATCACATAATTATTATATCTTAGTATTACACAAAATTATTGGAAGATTAAAAATAAAATACCAATAAGTTGAAGATTACATTATTATATTACTAAATTTCTGAAATCTTATGAAATAAAAACTTACTTCAAACAAATGAAATTAAACTTGTTAGGGTATTAAGGTAAATATATTCATGACATCAATAAGTTTGATACATTACCTATATGTACTATTTTCATTTATTCAATCAACTGATCACCTATAAAACTATTTTTTATAGCATACATGAATTCCCTTATGGATTGGTATTTCACTAATACCATCTACACCAATCATAAAATTATATAAATCTTGTAAACCCCAATCAAAAGGATCATAATAAGGAGAAAAATTTAATCTTAGGTGCAAAAAGAGATGGAATTAAAAAACTATACACATCACAATATTAAGAAATGTTGCTCTCAAAAGAATTTGAATGAATCTGACTAAGAAGGTGAAGGATACTAAGGCTAAATGGCAAAAAAATAATGAGTGAACTAAAGAGTAAATTTAACCAAAACAGAATTATTATACAGGCACAAATATTTTTCTTCACTTTCCGATATCTGTAACTGTGGTGAGACTTCACGGATTTGGTTTTATGACACTGAGTAAAGTGTTTTGTGATGATATCTTCCAGTTTAAGTCAAAATAATTCAGCAGGATAATGTAAATTATTCAGTTATATGAAACAGATTGAGTAAAAGATGATATTTAATTTTAAAGAAAATAGTTCAAAAGAAATTACAAAGGTTTCCTATTTTTTGATAAAATAAAAGTTGATTTAGAATCAACAATTTATGATGTAATGTGATTATTGCATTAATTTCTTTTTGCTGTTCACACAAATGGTGATTGAGTAACATTTTGTATTGGATACTTCTAACAATGCTTCCTCTAACGTTGGTGAGATTCCTGTATGCCAAATACTATTTTAAATGCCACCCTAATTTTTAAATACTCAACATCTTAAAATGATAATTAATTGATATGGTAATAAATGTTAAATATAAAATAATAATTTATAAATGATAAGAAATTTGAAGCCTTCAGCTCTAGTTTTCATACTACTTTTTATGATATCAATCAACGTGTACACTATTCTGGGATTCCTCAACTTGTTTTGCAATTTAGCAGTTGAAATTAATTAACTTATTATTTATATTATCCTCAACAAAATATTGGCCCTCTGTAATAAGCAGCCATAGCAATTTTCTTTCCATCTAAAGATGAAAGATATTTACAGAGAACTAACGCCAACACCCTAGAAAGCTGAATTTTAGGCAAAAAATTTTTTCTCAAGATTAAGTTTTTGGTTAAAAGTAAATTCACATAATCGATCATCAGCTTGCAAATAACAGAAAGTAGAATTTATCACAAAATTATTCCTTTTGTGCTTCACTAGCTTAGCATCAACATTTATGCAATTTATTTTGCCTCAGAAGTTCTTCCATCCAAGACTTCATAAACTTCAATTGAAATTAAATATAACTTTTCCCTGCTGTTAAGTATAAAAAGAAATTATAATAATAAAGGAAGTAATAATAATAAGAAAAGGAACAATTCCAAATCAATTAAATTATACTAGAAAAACACTGTTAATTTCCAATTCCTTCAGAAATAAGTTACTCGTGAAACATTCAATGACATTACTATTTCATTAAAAAACTCACTGGTTCCAATGCATTAAATCGATTGACTACTTACGGGGAACTGATGATACCTTTACTTGCATAATCATCATGCATTTCTTCCAAGTCAGGGATGACTGGTATATCTGGAAACAAATAAATGTATACGTATTTAGAACTCACCAAATATTACAATACTACATTCACTCTTGATAGATCTATTAACTCACTTATATGAATATAACTATAAATGGAATTAATAATAATGGGATGAAACTACTTCATTAGAATTTAGTTATGAGGAAAAAACTTTTTCTTAATAGGACTTGCAAGAATGAAAATAGTACATAATTCACATTTTATAAGTGATATATTTGATCTCATGACTACCTTTTACTTTGGTATTTAATAAGCTGTCAAATAAATTACCAGTATAGGATGCATTTTCTCACAGCCATTTGAATTACTGTATAATGTAATAGATCAATCAATGAATAATTAATTGACATACATACCATCATCTGAGTCTATTATTGTTAGTCTCTCCACAGATTTCAAATTCTCTCTGAAATGATCAAAATATTTTCGAGCATACAATAAGTGGAGCATTTCTGACATATTAGAAAAGCAGTTTTCAATTATTGATTATTATTTCAATAATAATGTCATTATTTTAGTACAACAGAATTTATCTACACCTATTATCTATAATTTATTTACAGTACCATTAGAACAAACTTATGATTGTCTCAGACATTTTTACAGCTGGAACATTCCAGATTGAGTGGAGTTTATTGAATTCATGAAGATTTTTAAGCACTATATATAAAACTATAAAAAATTGCTACCATTTAGTTTAGAGTATTCTTAAATAATTTAATATGTAATTTAAGGACAATATACTAACTTAAATTTCAGATAAATAATAAGGAAATTTACTAAGTTTCCTCATCCAATGAAATTTTTGTGAAAAGTTCTTGCCATGTCATTGGTTTATCATCCTGAAAAATAATGCTTAATTTCAGTGACCATGTCATTTATAGATAAATTGATTTCAAAGATTATTTAATTCATCAACAAATACCTCTTTGATAATGGACTCAGGCTGCATTCCTTTAGTCAGTAGTCTTAATATCCCTTCCTCATATCCACTAAAGACAGAATTCTTAAGGAAATCAGTGTCTGCTTCCTTGTACTTTACCATTTGAATCACAGCTAGACTAAGAACAAAATGAATTATAATATGTCATCAACAATATTGAGCTATTCACCCAGAAAAAACATTAAAGCTTACTCAATGTCTCCGATAATATAAGCTTTATTCAAGGACATATGCGTTACAACTACAGACTTAACTATACCCATTAAAAACTAATTTTAAAGTAAGAAACTGTCATGATCTAGAGATAACAGAGTAAATAATCACTTTATCACATAATTATTATATCTTAGTATTACACAAAATTGACATCAACTAATTTTACAAAAATTTCAAACTGTTAAAATATATCAAGTTTTGGTTTCTTTCTCTTTACAAAATGTACAGTTGGATCAGAAACTTACATTTAAAAATATTAGCTTAAATTACTATGCCAAACTCTAATGCCTTCTAAGTATTTGAATGGTAAGTTTTTTTTGGGTAAATTTACCATTTTCGTACAATAAATTTTGGAACATACATACTCTTTTCTGAACCAAAAAGTATCTATGTCTTGGCACAAAATAAAAAGATCATAACTCTATCTCATTTTTATTTATGAAAAGTACACTAAGTATTAGGAGGAAGATTCTATCGTATTTTGCTAAAGAAAGAATTAAATACAACAAGGTGCACCTTTATCACTGTAGCATTTATTTTTGATTAAAACTTTAAAAAAGTAATGATTTTACAGTGTAGCAGGACTTATTTTGGTAATAAATTACAGTTGCAATTGGAGAAAATTAAAGGAAAGCAAGGTATCTTAGTAGGTTGAAAACCTACGGAAATCCCAAAGGAATAACAAGTGTGAAAAATAGCAACACGACTGGGACTCGAACCCAGGTCTCCCACTTTCCGGGCAGGTANTAAACTTGTTAGGGTATTAAGGTAAATATATTCATGACATCAATAAGTTTGATACATTACCTATATGTACTATTTTCATTTATTCAATCAACTGATCACCTATAAAACTATTTTTTATAGCATACATGAATTCCCTTATGGATTGGTATTTCACTAATACCATCTACACCAATCATAAAATTATATAAATCTTGTAAACCCCAATCAAAAGGATCATAATAAGGAGAAAAATTTAATCTTAGGTGCAAAAAGAGATGGAATTAAAAAACTATACACATCACAATATTAAGAAATGTTGCTCTCAAAAGAATTTGAATGAATCTGACTAAGAAGGTGAAGGATACTAAGGCTAAATGGCAAAAAAATAATGAGTGAACTAAAGAGTAAATTTAACCAAAACAGAATTATTATACAGGCACAAATATTTTTCTTCACTTTCCGATATCTGTAACTGTGGTGAGACTTCACGGATTTGGTTTTATGACACTGAGTAAAGTGTTTTGTGATGATATCTTCCAGTTTAAGTCAAAATAATTCAGCAGGATAATGTAAATTATTCAGTTATATGAAACAGATTGAGTAAAAGATGATATTTAATTTTAAAGAAAATAGTTCAAAAGAAATTACAAAGGTTTCCTATTTTTTGATAAAATAAAAGTTGATTTAGAATCAACAATTTATGATGTAATGTGATTATTGCATTAATTTCTTTTTGCTGTTCACACAAATGGTGATTGAGTAACATTTTGTATTGGATACTTCTAACAATGCTTCCTCTAACGTTGGTGAGATTCCTGTATGCCAAATACTATTTTAAATGCCACCCTAATTTTTAAATACTCAACATCTTAAAATGATAATTAATTGATATGGTAATAAATGTTAAATATAAAATAATAATTTATAAATGATAAGAAATTTGAAGCCTTCAGCTCTAGTTTTCATACTACTTTTTATGATATCAATCAACGTGTACACTATTCTGGGATTCCTCAACTTGTTTTGCAATTTAGCAGTTGAAATTAATTAACTTATTATTTATATTATCCTCAACAAAATATTGGCCCTCTGTAATAAGCAGCCATAGCAATTTTCTTTCCATCTAAAGATGAAAGATATTTACAGAGAACTAACGCCAACACCCTAGAAAGCTGAATTTTAGGCAAAAAATTTTTTCTCAAGATTAAGTTTTTGGTTAAAAGTAAATTCACATAATCGATCATCAGCTTGCAAATAACAGAAAGTAGAATTTATCACAAAATTATTCCTTTTGTGCTTCACTAGCTTAGCATCAACATTTATGCAATTTATTTTGCCTCAGAAGTTCTTCCATCCAAGACTTCATAAACTTCAATTGAAATTAAATATAACTTTTCCCTGCTGTTAAGTATAAAAAGAAATTATAATAATAAAGGAAGTAATAATAATAAGAAAAGGAACAATTCCAAATCAATTAAATTATACTAGAAAAACACTGTTAATTTCCAATTCCTTCAGAAATAAGTTACTCGTGAAACATTCAATGACATTACTATTTCATTAAAAAACTCACTGGTTCCAATGCATTAAATCGATTGACTACTTACGGGGAACTGATGATACCTTTACTTGCATAATCATCATGCATTTCTTCCAAGTCAGGGATGACTGGTATATCTGGAAACAAATAAATGTATACGTATTTAGAACTCACCAAATATTACAATACTACATTCACTCTTGATAGATCTATTAACTCACTTATATGAATATAACTATAAATGGAATTAATAATAATGGGATGAAACTACTTCATTAGAATTTAGTTATGAGGAAAAAACTTTTTCTTAATAGGACTTGCAAGAATGAAAATAGTACATAATTCACATTTTATAAGTGATATATTTGATCTCATGACTACCTTTTACTTTGGTATTTAATAAGCTGTCAAATAAATTACCAGTATAGGATGCATTTTCTCACAGCCATTTGAATTACTGTATAATGTAATAGATCAATCAATGAATAATTAATTGACATACATACCATCATCTGAGTCTATTATTGTTAGTCTCTCCACAGATTTCAAATTCTCTCTGAAATGATCAAAATATTTTCGAGCATACAATAAGTGGAGCATTTCTGACATATTAGAAAAGCAGTTTTCAATTATTGATTATTATTTCAATAATAATGTCATTATTTTAGTACAACAGAATTTATCTACACCTATTATCTATAATTTATTTACAGTACCATTAGAACAAACTTATGATTGTCTCAGACATTTTTACAGCTGGAACATTCCAGATTGAGTGGAGTTTATTGAATTCATGAAGATTTTTAAGCACTATATATAAAACTATAAAAAATTGCTACCATTTAGTTTAGAGTATTCATAATAACATAAACAGTGGTAGAGCCAAAGGGGTTTCCAATGTTAAAACCTACCCCAGAGCAAAAATGCCTTTTAAAAAACAAGGTTATGGGAGATAGATTGTTATTCATTAATTATTTACAGTTACACACACCACTGATGACTCCTAGGGGATACAGGTAAATCTGATTCCATCTTTATTACATTTTAGGCAGAAGTTACCAGCCTAGGAATGTTGGCAATTTTGCCTCCACAGTTCAGAACCCCCTAGAATCAAATCCTAGTAAAAATGTTTTGTTATGTACATGGCCAACATGTACTTAGGAAACCACAAGTAAGTTCTCATAACATACTTTTATTTAACATTGTTGCAGGGATTGCTATTTGGTAAAGGTGAAGTGGCAAAAATTCATAAAATATAAAAATAAATAATATAATTTCCTCAGAGAGTAAAAGAAGCATTACGTTTCGATTGTTTCAAGCAAAATCGGTGTAACATCATTCTTTTTGACTGTGTAGCACATCATCATTTCTTTTCAAAATTTTAAAGATGTACTCAAGGTGTTCAGGCCGAACATTGTGAAACGCCATCTAAATAAATTACTAAGTTCTTCGTATTTTCCACAGTTTTTATTTTCAATCGACCGGTTTCGACTATACAGTCATCTTCAGGTACCAGAACATGTCAGACTGGCAGAATTTATAGGTGTGTACGGAGTTTTGATGGGAGAGAAAGGAGTGGGGAGGGGTCGTGATATGTGAGATCATTGGTGAGGTTAGGGGTAAGGGATATTTCGATTATCTCCAATGCGTTGAGTTTTCTTCCTTTCTGTTGGGGATGGAGGAGTCTTGCTTCGAAGGAGCTGGTGTGGCCTTTCTCCATCAGATGGTTGGCGAAGGCGGAGGTGGGAT
>KZ309220.1:177305-201080 GCA_000376725.2 Ladona fulva | reverse complement strand
AGATGTCACGCTGCCTTGCCAAAGAGCATAAGAAATTACTTTTGCTTCCATAACTTCCCCTTGATTTATTTTGACCATTTGGATGTATGAGGTATGACTCTCTAAACCTGGTGATTGGTGGTTAACATTAGTTTTTATTTCTATTTTCATTCCTTGGGTAATGCGATATATTATTCAATGCTACAGATGTTTGAACTATCTAAAATTACAGATTAATTATGTTTTGTCAGTTCAAAACTTGAATATTATCTTAGTAGTTTACACATCAATATATATTATCTATGTAAGAGTATACACATCTCGTGAATCACCACAGAAGCAATCAAAACACTTAGTTTTACGAAAATATAGTGCTATTATATGTTATGAAAAGGAAAGAGTGGTACTACTTTGTTTTGTCATTCTTTACGTAGAATATGTAGCGTGCACAAAAGATACAACAGAAATTGTTGTATATCAAAGGCCACTATGAATTCAGAATTATTTTACTCTTTGCAGAAGAATGTATTCATAATTGCGTACAATACTTCAATATCATAAGTTTAAACTGGATGAATTACATATCATTTATACTTTGTACAGAAGAATGTATTCATAATTGCATACAATACTTCAATAACATAAGCTTAAGCTGGATGAATTTCATATCGTTAGCAGAAATCTCGTTTATCCTTCCTCAACAAAAACATTTTATAATCCCACAATTATTCTCATTGTCTGATGGAAACCAGATTTTACCACTGAGTCATTGCTCATATAACATCAACTTATCATCCTTGGCATTTAAAAATGATTACATATATATCTACAAGTAACTCTATTCTACGACTATTTATTTAGAATGAAGAACCATTGGCCGTTAACAGTATTGTCATTTCGCAATTATCTCACGAATAACATTTTGAAAATCATCTAATTTCTCTAATGGGACATTCATGCAGAATTTCACACATGAATAAATCCTATTATGGAGCAAATACCTTGTGATAAATGGTGCATACCTTAAGGCAAGACTCAATGAATTCTTCTATCGTTATAACACCATCCTGATTTAGGTCCAGTTTCTTAAAAACACGGTCCACCTGCTCCCGTGCCTTCCTGTCTTCTTCCACCTGTAAAAAAAAACGAAAATAATCAAACTCTCAAATCATGCTATCATTTGGGAAAAGAAATAGCCATCACTAATATTACAAAATCTCTCAAATGCTAATTCCATGAATACCTGTTTATTGTAAAACAAACAGAAGCAACTGACATTAGAAAATGTCAAGTGCGATTTTCTACTTTAGTCTAATATGTATAATAATTCTTGTGACAGTTATAAGTATGATATTGAAGCAATGAGGCAATAATTTACTATGGTAATGTTTAATGAATATTGGAATTGAATCTTGAGTTTTGAATTCATCCCAAAATACTATTAGGAAAATAAAAGCAATTTTGATACATTCAAATGATTCAATGAGCAGGGTTGTAGTCAGGATCTGTGGTTATTGGTTTGTGCCATGGAGTAAACACAAAATTGCCTGCATTCCTAGAAAAAGCAAACTTCTGCCCTGAATGTAAGAAAGGTGAAATCAGATTTATATGTATTCCATGCGTCACCAGTGGCATGTCTAACCATGGATTGTTAAGCAATTGCAATTATTTCAAATAACCTCAATTATTTAAAACCCATTTTGGCTCTGGGAAGGTCCTAACACCCAAAAACAACACAAATACAATAAGAAGGAATTATAATTAAATTTCAATATCATAATATATTTCATCTCTTTTGGTCGTTGATTTTGGCTCTGGGAAGGTCCTAACACCCAAAAACAACACAAATACAATAAGAAGGAATTATAATTAAATTTCAATATCATTATATATTTCATCTCTTTTGGTGATTGATACAAGTATCCCTTTAGTTATCCAAGGTTTTCTTTTTTTTCTCCTGTGTGATAGGTTTAGTATTTCCTTTTTACAAAGGTTTATATTTTCCCTCATAACATTCATAAATTCATTGATACAGTATATGATTCCTTTGTACTTATCACACACAGAAGAGAAGGGCAAATTTAATCATTATGTCTTGTTCTAATGAAAGCTGCAAATGCTGCAAAATGTATATAATTTGAAAGATCTTGGCAAAATTCGCTTGTTTAGCTGGTAATAAATATTTAGTGTGGAACAAGGTGCATTTTACACAAAATGGCTGCTTTAGTGTTGTTTAAAGGTATATTTTATTTATATGCTTTTTTAGCGGATAAAATTATTATACTATTATTTAACAGAGGAGGACTTAAGTGGCTTTTTGGATAAATCTGGGGACAGTGCTGGTGGTCAGTTCAGTATTAACATGAAGAAAGCCTTCAGTCAGCTTGCATGGGTAACAGTAGAAAATATTGTGGTGGAGAGATTTGGATCAAAAGCAGCCCGAATATTTAGGTTTGTTCACCACTTTAAGGAAGAGTTTTTTTTATCGAGTAATTCCTTTTTCTGATTTTTTAATTAACGTATTTAAATATTTTTCAGGCTTGTTAAGCTAAAAAAATATGCTGAGCAGGACCAAATTCTTCAACTTTGCATGGTTCCTTCCAAGGAGTGTAAACTTTTAATTTATCAACTCTCCCAAGAAAATTTTCTCCAGTTAAGGGAATTGAGAAAAACACTATCCAACACAGGACCCAACAAAACCTTCTACATGTATCATATAGACTTAGAGCAGGTGAAGTAAAGAGGTTTCTTTATCTGTTGACCAGAACCTGGTTTTATTACTAAGTTAAGTAATTTTGTTCAATTTCAGGTTGCCCGTATGGTTCTTGAAATGTGCTACAAAGCAATGTATAATGCATTAGTGAAGAGAGAATCTCAAAAAACAGAAAACAAGAGGTTAATTGAAAAGCAGCAGCGTATTGAATCAATTGCTTTGAACTTGAAGGAACAAGGAGCATCAGAAGAGCAGTTGGCAGAAGTAAGTAAATCTGTTAGTTGCGGTATTGATGGAATCCTTTCAGTTTATTAAGCTTTGTATTTAATGTTATCTATTTTTTAGATTGAAGAAATGCTGACTCCTCCTGAAAGAACTGTATTGGAGAAAGTTCGTGTCACTATGGATAAATTGACAGAAGCCGAACTTCAAATTGACGAGACTGTATTTTTGCTACAGTTATTTTTAATGTATAAATTAGAGAAAATATAACGTTATCAAAATAAAACTGGTTATTTTTTATTCTAAAACTCATGTTGCTAGTTAGCAGCAAAAATGTTGATATATATGTACTCGTGTATTTAATAGTTCATTCAATCTCAGCGGTCTTAAAGTTTGGTTCCCATGATTCATAAGTTTTGTAAACAAACGCATACGCATTACTGTGGATTAGGTTAGTCGACTTGGTGGTAAAGCGGCGCTTGTAAAATTATTCGGTTGGGTATTAAACGATAATACTTTCAGTCGTTTAAATGCTGAAATATTTGTAGAAAAACTATTATGGTGATTCGTACCTCGAATGCGCGTGACAATTCTCAGATTTTGTGATTGATCTTAACGGATCCAAAAATGGCGGACGGCGTGGACATAGATTTGTACGCCGACGACATCGAGCAAGATTTTGCTCAGGTGATTATGAAATCTCATGCATCAATTGAATCTCAAATAATTAACTTATTTCGGCGGTGTTTAGAATGTTAACATTTGTAGACATGTATGGTTTAAAGTTGTTTTCCCCGTTTTCTTTGAAATGGTGTTTAGTATATATACCTTAAAGTATGTTAATGTGGGTGGAATTTTATGTAGGCGGAACGAATCTGATGTTTGCTTTATTGTAAATATCTCAGTTTAACGTTGTTGAAATTCTGTTCATTACATTCTGATGGCATTAGTGGCCACAATATAGTTGATATAAACATCACTGAATGACCGGCGTTACGAGTTATTTCTTTGAAGATATTGGAAAGCATATCTTAGTTATTTCAAATATTGACCATTCCAAACATTGCATCCGTTGAGTATGTTAAGATGCGTGAGCATTTTCAATTTTAGGATGAGTTCGCTGGAGATGGAGTTGATTTGTATGACGATGTTATATCCGCCCCTGCTGCTGGAGGCGGTGGCGGCGGGGGTGATGACAACACTCAATCCTCACATCCAACCACCACAAATCAGAATTCCGGTGGTCGTTCCCCAAATACTCCGAACCCACCTTATCAGCAAATGGGTAACAATATACAGCCAAACCAGATTGGCCGGAGACACCAGCTTTATGTTGGAAATTTAACTTGGGTAAGTATTATTTTTTTGAGTGTAATTTTAACATTCCAACATTAAAATTTCACCGTTTAATAAAGTGTTAGATTTTTAATTGAAGCAATTATCCAAGTTCGTAAAATGTTATGCTATACTGGAAAGATGCAGACCTGTTCCCGAAGTTTCCAATGTTTTTATACTATGATGAAGTAACCTCGGTATTACAATAATTATGCGGTATACTTTTACGATTAATTTTGAAAACCTTTTTCTGCGAGTGGCTTGGAAGTGTTTGGCATCACGTTTACTTGTTAAATCGTATCAGATGAAGAAGAATAAAAGAAAAATTTGTGTTAAAGTATTTGCGGTGTGTTATTTTATATCTGGAATAATTGTACCAATTTTATTTTGCTGAAATATTTAGGAATTGATCTTTTGGTTAAAATTCATACTTACGTGATAAATATTTCCCTAGTACGAGTCTTAACGATGATTGCAAGTATTCAGTGGATTGAACATAATCCTGAAGCATAAACTCTTAAAATGATAAATTGTTCTTATCTCTATCATTAGTATTTACGTAGTTGATCAAACCTCTGTGAGATATTTCCCTTTCACGCTTTTATATGTGTAGGAAATACCTTTGAACTGGAAGTAGAAAAGAGCTTGCTTAATATTTCCAAGATATAACTTGGCCTTCCTATGTTTCCTTTGGTTCTAATTTTACATGACAACTGATTTTGTAACAGACACCTTGCAACTAACCTTATTAACCCTTTGAGTATTTGGTTTCACTATTTACTTAAATAGCATAATTCTTTGTTTAGTTTTTGTTAGTTGTGCGAATTTTGATTACGTAAATTTTTGGAATGAAAAGCTTTAGGACTGATATCCTGGAGATACAAGTACACACTAAATAGGTGGACCTTTAAGTCCAAAGTGTTGATGAAAAAATGTTTAAATCAACTTAATTATGGGAAAGTCATGAGTATAATCAACATTACAATCAATATTTTATAGGCCTATAAGTCATAATTAATATTGATCAAAACTGGTGGACTTGGGTAAACGTTTGTGGATGATTATGATCATTGTCAATCCACTGAAATTATCTTAATCGTATTTGATAATTATAGAATAAACTTAGGTATATTTACATACGATATATGTAAGAAATGAAAATGTTAACTAAATATCCTGGGAGTTGACTTGTGTATAAGATCAACTTATATACTGATATAGATGGTATTCCATATTTTACTTGATAAAAGAAAACATTTTTGTAACTAAGTGGATGAAAAAGAACTGTATTCTAAATGGATGGATGATAAGACCAATTAATTTACATAAAATTTCCCTTAGGTTGTTTTTAAGTAACTTTTAGAGTGTCAGATTATTTTTGTGAAATTTATTTAGTTTATTTTTATGTTTTCAGTGGACCACTGATCAAGATATCACTGATGCTGTCCGAGACATAGGAGTTAGTGACTTTATAGAAGTGAAGTTTTTTGAAAATAGAGCAAATGGACAGTCCAAAGGCTTTTGTGCCATTTCATTAGGGTCAGAGCAAAGTGTGAGATTATGTTTGGATAGACTTCCCAAGACAAGTTTGCATGGCCATCTGCCTGTGGTCACTTTTCCTACAAAACAGGCTTTAAACCAGGTAAAGAATTATTTACTGTGACTTAATGATGTTTAGGTGGCTGACTTATTTTTCTTTCCATGATGAATTTTCAGAAGGCATAGGAAATGAAAGTAGGGTTTTCTTGTAGACTGAGAAAGAGAGATGGATTATTTTGTTCTGGGAAAATGCTCCATTACGTGGATTATATGTATATTCCATTACCTGTAAATTAATACTTTTGATTATGGAAAATTTGCCACTGAATGATGTGGAAATTATTTAGTAATTTTCTTTAATTAGTACTATGCCTTTATGCTTTGAGGAAGCTTACAATTGCTGTATTATACAACCTTTTGAGATCACCTCACAGAAGCAGTTCACTAACTCATCCCTCTTATGGCTAGTTTCTACAAACTTCATCTTATCATCAGGATTGGTTTCCAGAGGATAAAACTAATCGTTGGTTAGATCTGTTTCTTCAAAGTTGCGCAGAAAATTTTTCCTCTAGATGGCCTCCTTTCACGTAGTATGATTTTTAGCCATGGTGCTGATGTGCCACATATGAATCAAGATGAGGGAAATGATATTGGCGATTTAAAAACAATAATAAACAGTAAAATGCTTGTGAGAAACTTAGGTATTCGCTTTATCCTTGAAATTGTATTTCCTAAATAAGAGAAGGTGGAAATTTCATCAAAGCGACTGTGAAAGCATTGGATTCAACGTAATAAAATTTATGAAACAAGACCAGAAGTAGAGAAGGATACATTTGGTAAAATCTAGATTGCAGTTTACTTCGCATACTGGTTTCCTACTTATTTATTGGAATTTAAGTATCGTGATTGTTTAAAACTTGGGAAATGTTTTCCACGTTTCAAGTTTTAAATTCTGAGAATTATTTGTACGATCCTGCTTGATTGTCCATTTTTATGATGGAAAATTTGATCCTGCTGAGTTGTGTTAGTTAAATATCTCATTTAATAAATTGTTAATTTCTTTAATTAAAGATAGAATGCTCAATACTAATTTTAAAATTATGAATTCTATAATGAAACTATATCTGCTTGATTTTTTGTAATAAGCAGTTCCAAAACACAATGATATTTTAGATACGTTATATTAATAACTTGAACTTAGCAAATGTTTACTATTACTAGTCAGTGTATACATTTACCTAATATGTCAGGAGAAGTATGGACTCAGGGTCAAAGTGTATACAATTTTTTTAAGTGGCACTTAGGGCCGAATTTTTAGACGACACTCAAGTGGCCACTAACACTCAATACGTCACAAATCAACACATGAGTGCTTGCGCCAAATTTTTAGTCACAGAATGAGTGCTATATGCACTCACCTTATGAGATTTGTTGGATGTACACTCAGAGTGCTCATAGATCGTTTTGTAAACAAACAAGATGGAGGAAAATCTGAAGAGAAGCTGCCGTCTAAGGATTTAGTTATCAAATTTAAAGGTTAAAACGCAGAATTTTTCTTTAAAATTGGTATGGTTATTCTAATTAGACTGGCGTGTTTTCATTAAGGTACTACTTCTAGCATGCTGAGCCATTAATGTTATTATTTGGTTTTGTGATATATTTTATGTTAGGGAAATGCCTTTTGCAACTTATCTAAAACTGCTTCAGATATAGGTACTTCTAAATTATCATAGGTTATGACAACGTTGGAAGTTTTTGACGATGATTTGAATGAAATTATGGATTATGCCATGGAAAACACGTACCTTAACATACACAGATTTTACATCAGGGACTTAAGTAATCCCATGTATTATTATTATTCCTCTAAGAAGTTCCTCTAGCATTACAGGAATAATAAGGAAATTATTATAGATGAGTTATTTCCGATGATAAATGGCAATGTAGTTAATAATCGTGGTCACCCGATGCCACCAATACTAAATCTACTGGTATCGTAAAAACTTTTTGCTACATAAGTTTTCCGTTAGGTAAATTAAGAATTAATAAAGAAAAGTCTGTCGTAGCTGGGAATCGAACCACGGTCATCCACTTTCCGTTAGAGAGAAAAAAGAATCTTTTTCATTTCTTCATCTAAAATAAAGCATGTGAATCATGCGGGGATCATCATCTGGGGATTTATTTGGCTTAATTGTACGCAAGAGTTTAGCGATTTCCTCTTCAGTAAAACAAATACTTGACATCAACGCGTTTGTGTTTGTTACCGGAAGGCTGTCTGAGCTATTATCGGCTGCAAATACGCTTTGGTAAAAGTCGTTAAGGATGTTCGCTTTCTTCTTCGGATCACTAGTAATATTGCCATCGTTATCCCTTAATGAGCAAACGGTTTGTAATTTTCCCTGTCTCTCCCTAACGTACGACCAGAAGGCTTTAGGGTCCTCCTCTAAGCTATCACCTAGAATTTTCTGCTTAAAATTACGTAGGGCGTTTGCATAGCATGCTTAGTATCGGATTTCGCATTCTTATGCTTCTCTAATAATAACGTTGTTTTTGAGCAGAAATCAGACTGGTCTGTACCCTTAAGGGCTTTTACTTTTCCGTGAAGTGCTCTCTGTTTCCGAAGTGCGTTTCTAACCTCTTTATCATACCACCTAGGTTCGCAATCATTTTTTGAGAATTTCGAAGGAATATAAAGGTCTATGTAACTATGCATAATTTCTATAAACTTTTTCCAGGTTTCTTCGGAGGACAGATTAGTGACGTGCGACTTAAATGAATTAAAATTGGTCAGTAAATTCTCGGCAAAGCTCTCGAAATATGCTTTGGAGTAGAGGTGGATTTTTCGTTTAGGCTTTTTATGCTTATTTAGTTGTATATCGATGTCTACGTATACGCCCTTGTGGTCGCCAAGTCCATCGTCTATCAAAATGTTCTTTACTCGCTCAGGAGAGTTAATCAATAAGAGATCAAGAATATTTTCTCCCCTTGTTGGTGATTTTACCGCTTGGTTTAATGAATTTTTTTGAAGCACATTTAGTAATTTTTTACACGAATCAGCATCTCGGGCACTTCTTTTAACGCTGTAATTTTCCCAGTCGATATCTGGAAGGTTAAAATCGCCTATAATCGTTACGCTTTGATTATTCTTGCGGGTGTAGGAGTTTATCTCATCATTATTAATTCACCGTTCAGACGGTAATTGTGGGAATACGGCGATTTCTTTTTTGAAAAGGTGATGGACCTACTCTTGCTTGTGTTAAGTCATCCCAGTTCAGTGATTTATTGCAGAAGTAGTTAATTCAAGCACTTATAAGTAAATACTTACTTGTAAGATGTAAAGAAGACGTACAAAATAAAAAGCAAGTCACAGCAATTATAAGTTTAAGCCACATTAGAAAATGTTATTGATATAAATCAAATCTTAAATCAAATTAATACTTTTACTTACGGTTTACCATAGCAAGTATAAGCATTGCCTAGTAAGTGTACACAGTTACTAGGAAAATAGTGTACATTTTGATCCACAGTTCATTTTCATTTTTGCTGAAATCTTACATAACCTACACTTACTTGTGACTGTATACATAAACTATCCATGTTTTTACTGTAGCATAAAATTTAACACACTGAAATAATTGCGTCTGTAGTTACATAATTTAGCATGTAAAAATACAAGATTACCTAGTTTATTTCTGACAATAAATACATTGTTTAACAAGGTAAAATCTGGCCCTCCTTATAATTTATTACATATTTGGGAATAGTATGAAGCCTAAGTTAATAATTAAAGCATTTCACCAACTATACGTAACAAACTGCTATCAATTTGAAAGTAAGTTGAATACTAAAGCTGTGAACTGGCATTTTTAATTTGACAACAGAAATTACCATTAGAAAAGGAAAAATGTTAGGCATGTTGTGCTGTACAAATAGATTTCCAGAATTGCTTGAATTAACTACTTCTGCAATAAATCACTGAACTGAGATGACTTAAACTAAAAATCGTCTGTTGCCAGTTGTTGCGCACGGAGCCATCTTTGCATACTATCGGCAGATAAGCAGTTCATACGCTGCCCCTAGAATGGATTACTTATTTGCTCTTTACCCTTGCGTTAACTTATCAAAACTTTCTAGAAACCCATTTTTGCCGGATATACAGTTTACCCAGAGGAAAAATCTTATCTAGCGTTACAGAAACCTGACATTAATGAGGTAATAATCACATATCTTAATGACTGGGGTGGAATGTAATTTAGATGAAATTTTCTAAATGAAGTGTGTACATTCATTCCTAATAACCTTTATTGCTGAAATAATTATTATTTCTTGGAAAATTGTGTGGTTTCCCACATATCATTAGAGAATTCGTATCCCCCAAGAATATTTGTCAGTAACCAACTTGGTCCAGGAAAATAGATTACATGGTTCATTGCCACCCTATGCCACATTTCTAAAGTCGGCTTGCAGGGCTTATATGTAGATGAATTCAATTTCCATGTAACTTTTTAGTAATTATATATTTTATTCATTCTTTTCAATTGAATTTGATATTATGACTTTTAATCATTGTATTTGCATCTGAAATTATTCACATTTCTTTGTTTGTGGAAATGGCATAGCAAAAGGTAAGGGATTGTCACATTCCACTTTCCATCATCTTGAATGGAGAAAGTTGATTTGAACTTCAAAGAAATCAGAGTTCAGCAGACTTTCTGATTTAAGTGATATTGAAAGTGCTGTAAACCCTCTTATTCTGAAAATTCAAGGAGCTAAAAAATGTTATTGTGTTCCATTAGTTTCACTCAAATAAATAAAAAAATCATTTATTTATTTATGAACTAGTATTATAGATTGAAGATATCTTCTCTTTCATTTGATACAAAAAATGGCATTTTAATCACATCATTGTAAAATTTTCAAAACATTTACTCTGTATTATGAAGATATATAATTTCAGATGTTGTTCATTAACGATGAAATAATTTTGTTTACTCTTGATGAACAACATCTAAAACAAGATGTATAAATAATGTGCCAGCCGATATACCATTTTCTGATATTTACTTAAATCAGGTGAGTGCTTTCATGCATGAAGAAAATACTAATTAATATGTGGATAAATGGCTTGGGATAGGTTTGTACATGGATCTGTAAATGCACAACTGCAGTACCTTGCAAGTGTTTGGATCTTTGGTTTAATTATTTCAAATTAACTAATGTTTTTTTAGTCAATTGACCAGATAAGTACTTATAATTTCACTTTACATCCTTTGTTTTTCTGCTAACTAATCATGTGCTCAAATCAGATGATATTTCTATTTATTGTTGGTGACAAATTTACAAAATTTGTATGTGCTTTGGTACTATGGATTTTGAACATAATTTGTTCCAATAGGCCTTATGAATTCTAAATTGTTCCAAGGCCTAATATTTTTTTCTTATACAATAAAGGAAAGTAATTTAATCCATTCCCTTATTCTAAACTATGCTGAAATTTCTGTAAACTTAGCTACAAATATGCAAAATTGAACAAATTAAAAAATCATCCCTTGTCTGTAGCAACAATAAAATTTGTCTACATTCTTCAAGTTGAATTCCTCTTAAATTTAACCTATGTATTCTGGACAATTTGAACTTCAAAGAACCACTTTGTAAGTATAAGATATGAGTGCTCAGTATAAATATAAAAATCTGATTGTCAACCTTAGGGTGGAGTGTTAAGCATGCAACACCTATGTCCAAAGTTGGAGTTGCAGCTGTTTTTTCCCTGGCCTGGGCATGAGTGCATGTATTTGTCTTAGTGCTTATTATGATTTATTAATACATATAATTGAAGTTACATGTTCCATTAATTTCAGTTTGAGGCTCAGTCAAAGACAAGGCCTTCGCCACAGCAAAATCAGAATCGGAATAATAACCAGCAAAGGATGATGATGGGTCCACCACCTCAGGGGATGAGGGGTAGAATGCCTCCTCCACCTGGCATGCCACCTCCCCCTGGACAGCGTATGCCTGGCCCACCAATGCAAGGTGGACCTCCTGGACATCCTCCACCACCACAGCAGGGTCATATGCCTCCTGGATACCCTGGTGAATTCACATTAGCAAACTCTTCAGGTCTTTTTTTAAACAATTATATCATTTCTTACATGCTTTCTGTTTTGTCGAGTTTTCCTTTTTTTGACTTAGTTTCCTTACTGTTTCCTAATTATTTTTGGGTGTCAATAATTTATTTTTGGTTTTGATTTTCATTTCATTTACTTTTTACAATTACATTGAGTTAGCCTTTTGTAATTTTCATTTTACATACCTGATTAACAGTCAGTGATTCTTATATGTTGTTTGCTGGTTTGCATGTAACTTTAAAGAAGACCATGCAACTTACTTAAATCATGATCTTTTTCACATGTTCCATCTAATTGTGCTGTGGTGTTAAATTTTATGCTATTGGGAATCTTTTCCTTGCGTTTGTGTGAGTGAATTAATTCTGTTATATACTTAAGACTCACAAAAGCTAGTCTCCTTTAGCTCATTGGCTCTACTGATTGATCTCTCTTTGGTAACGTGATGTTCAATGCAAGCTTTGGGTGATTAAATTTGATGTTGAAATCATTTATCCCTACTATTAAACCTGTAGGAAGCAACCTAGTTAGGAATGTACACAACGTGATGGGAGGATACCTAGTGGAATGCCATGACAGTGAATTTAAGCATGAATGTATTGAAGTGAAAAGAATACAACCTTCCTGGACAACCTCTGCAATTATTTAGATTATAAATATTTTAAAGTTTGATTTGCAAAAATTGCAAATCAAAACCAACATTTACTTTGATTACTTTGTAAGATACTATAAAAATTCATAGTATATGGTCTTTAATTTGCTTTTAATAATATAAGCAGAGGTAGGGATTCTATTGTCTATTCTTCACTTCCTATTATTATCAATGCATTTAAATGTTTTTTCTTTGTCTTGTTAATGACATCAAACTGAAATGATATGGAAGATATTCTTTCTAGGTGTAATTAGCAATTAATTTTGTTGTCAATCATATAAAATTTGCTTTATTTATTTGAATGTTTGCAGTGATATGTTTGATCCAAGTCAAACTGTAAAATATTTATTATATAAATAATTGCAGAGGCTAGTCCTGGAAGGTTGTATTCTTTTCACCTTGATACATTCATGCTTTCATTTACAGTGGGATGTTATTGTCTTTACCTTTTTTGTTCCAAACCATCATGTTTTTGAATCCTGTTCTGAGTATTTTAAAAGTTACGTTATATCATTGTAGTTTTCTGTTTAGTTTACCTTTTAAGGGATTCATGTTGTATGTAGTGGCTCCTGTATATCCAAGTTGGTAGTACATTCTCCCTTGGTGTTAATGGTCTTAATTTAGTATATAGTTTAATTCCTGGAGGAGGCAAATATTTACTGTTATCCCCACAGCATTGTATGATGAATATGAATAGCTATCAGGTTATGGGGTCCAGTCTAGAAAAGCCAGTATGGTGGTAGTAAATTGATGAGTTGACCACATATCACCCATGGTGAATGCCATCTGTATAGGCCATGGGCCGAATGTTTAGTCACTACTTGAGCAAGTGTAGAATCGCCACTCTGTTAAGCAAAGTTGCACTCAGTTGAGTGTTGTATTTATCTAATATTCAGCATGCCATCAATATTACAGTATGACAATGGAGTAGAGTTTGTAAATAATATCAAAGGAAATGCAAATAAAATGTGGCTTGAATTAAAATTCAATCATGGTAAATTTCAGGACTAATAGCAAGGAAATGATGAGCATACCAATGAAGATATTGAAATTATATTAATTATTAAATAAATGGAAGCAAGAAGAGCAATGTAGTAATTGGGGCAAGAAGTTGGGTTTTATTAATGTTAATTTTGCAGTTAATGAAGAATTATCAGGCAACATTTCAGCAGCCAGCTTAAATTGAGCATGTGTCATGATCACCTAGGGACAATACAAAAAACACAAGTAGGAAAGGAAGTCTTTTAGGTTTTGCAGGAATGTCTTATTCTACAAGATTCTTCTCAAAAAAAGCAAATTTTAGGAAGGAAATAATTACTCATTCTTGCAAAACTTTCTCAAGGTTCCTAGGTAACTACACTTGTTTAGGAAGTTGCTTCTGAACAAGCTTTGAATGAAGGTATTTTGGTTGTGGGAGAGATTTCAGAATATATCACCATAGTGTCTTGAGTGTTTGCACTCTATACCCAAATTCGGTGTATGTCCTCAATCATGGATTTCAAAAGAAAATGTTTTAGCAGAAGAGTTACCTCTCTGAACAGAAGTCACTGAGCAATCCTTAGGAACAGGTCAAAACATAACTGTTAGGGCCAAATTTTCAGTCACCACTCGAGCAAGTGTAGAATCGCCACTCCGTTGAGCAAAGTTGCACTCAGTTGTTGCCAAATTTATAGTAGAGAACTCCACTTGGCTCAACCGAGTGCAACCTCCATGACGTATAGAGAGTACTGGTGACGTCTACTATGTGGGAAATTCATCCCACTGCCAGGATTAGGTTGCGTTTTTCTCTATTAAACAGATAGACTTTATTCTTCTACGCAGCTGACGTTACTTGTAACCAAATAATTTGCCACATAAAATAATTCATGCAAAGTAAAAGGTTAGGCAATCTAATTACTTTCAATGTGACTACAATTTATCAAGCCCCAATTTAGGGTATTTACTCCTATTTATGGAACACAGCCATTGTGAAAATGTCATTCGAGAGGTTCACTACAGCCGAGGAAGATTTACTGAGAAATCTATTTGCAGAACACATTAAAATTTTGGAAAGTAAAAAAATGATACTGTTTTAACTTCGGCTAAATTAAAAGCTCGATGAAGATAAGAAATAAATTTAATATCCATGGCCGCGTAAATAAAGTGAGTGGCATTTTCAAGTCCTATCAATGGTGCACCTTAAAGAATTATTCAAGATTTTATGTGCTTATACTAACCTGAAAAGATTTTCCCAGCAAATACGTGATCATAACATAAAGGAGTATTCTCGAGTTTTGTGCTAATGTTAGGAAATGCAATGTACTATAAAATTGCCTTAGAAAACATTAGGAAAGTTGGGAAAATATATGTGCGTAAATAGCTGTAAAATCAAAAAAAATTTGTAGATAAACGATGTAGAGCGCATGATTCACATGCTTTATTTTAGATGAAGAAATGAAAAAGATTCTTTTTTCTCTCTAACGGAAAGTGGATGACCGTGGTTCGATTCCCAGCTACGACAGACTTTTCTTTATTAATTCTTAATTTACCTAACGGAAAACTTATGTAGCAAAAAGTTTTTACGATACCAGTAGATTTAGTATTGGTGGCATCGGGTGACCACGATTATTAACTACATTGCCATTTATCATCGGAAATAACTCATCTATAATAATTTCCTTATTATTCCTGTAATGCTAGAGGAACTTCTTAGAGGAATAATAATAATACATGGGATTACTTAAGTCCCTGATGTAAAATCTGTGTATGTTAAGGTACGTGTTTTCCATGGCATAATCCATAATTTCACTCAAATCATCGTCAAAAACTTCCAACGTTGTCATAACCTATGATAATTTAGAAGTACCTATATCTGAAGCAGTTTTAGATAAGTTGCAAAAGGCATTTCCCTAACATAAAATATATCACAAAACCAAATAATAACATTAATGGCTCAGCATGCTAAAAGTAGTACCTTAATGAAAACACGCCAGTCTAATTAGAATAACCATACCAATTTTAAAGAAAAATTCTGCGTTTTAACCTTTAAATTTGATAACTAAATCCACATGCTTTATTTTAGATGAAGAAATGAAAAAGATTCTTTTTTCTCTCTAACGGAAAGTGGATGACCGTGGTTCGATTCCCAGCTAAAAACCGGTCCAAAAGACTAATTTTCGTTTTTTCGAGTCCAGAATTTGAACATTTTCATTGTTTTGCAATATAGCCGTGGAGACTGTATATGATCATGTGAGTCTGTTATCGATGTCTTTAAAAGTGTCATAATTGACAAATGTATACAGGAAAGCCAAAAAAGACAATGTCACTCCTAGGGAAAGTTTATTTATAAAATCTAAAATGATATATAGTGAAAGAAGCTATAGGAATATCATTGTTTTTATACCCTTTGTCCTACATCACTGGCAACTTTTAGGGTCAACATGTGTATTTTGTTATTTATTTTCATTTCATTTCTCATTGCAGTTTTTAATAACACAATTAATTCGATAAGCATATTTTATCTTAATAAGCCAAGATAATAATAATACTTATTAAAAGCCAATAATAGTTAATATCTATCCGGTAAATAAATTATTCATCGACGGTGATGTTTTCAAAGCAAATTCGTTGTACGATTTGCTGGTATGCAAAAAAGGTACTGGAGACTGCTGTAAGAATTATTTCAAATTTTTTTCATATTATAGCAGATAAGGTGGTGGATAGAATTCAGCTTTGAGAAGAAACATTGCAAGGGTGCCTTGTAATTATGTGTGCTTGCTGGATGCAAAAAATCTCCGTTTAACCAACACTCATTCACACATTGATATTGCCTTTCTCATACCAGTTAAAAATTGCAGGTCCCATCGATTCTAAAGTAAGCTCAAATTCACTGCTTGTCAGTGAGTAAAAACTCTTAAACAGCTGCGCATCTTTAATTTCTGTAATAACGCTTGGTCAGTTCTGGATGCACACGTTCTTTCAATCCACAGCTTAACGCAGATGTTTTTCTTTCTGTTATTCTTCTTCATTTTAGAATAAGCTAGAATGACTACAGCCGCTGCGATATTTCTTACGTGAGATGATATCTTGACTGCTCTCAGGAATTCATGCAGTGGACAGGGATTGGAAAGATCTCAAGAGCAATCTCAGCAAGAAGCTAGCTGCTTGTTCACTCTTGCAAGTAGTTATAGCTAAAATCAGCTCTCAAGTCTATCACCACCCAATAGTGACTCTCGAGAGTTACTCGCGTGAAAATTCTTGTTTGACGTGAATCGCTCTCCCCCAAGCCATTTTATCATGTTTGCAAACAAAAGGAAATCACATAGGGCCAAATCCTGAGAATAGGGTGGATGAGGTAGTTATTTGTACCGTAATTCGACCAGTTTTGCAGTGGCGATTGCAGATGAGTGAGCTGGTGCGTTGTCATGATGGAAGAGCACTTTTTTCTTCGCCAAATGGGGGCAGTTTTTTCCTCAATTCAGCATGAAATCGGTCCAATTGTACTGCCCCATAATTGTCCTTCCCTTCTCCAAATAGTCAGTGAAGAGGATGTCTCGCAGATTCCAAAAAAACTGGCCATGAATTTTCCGGCTGATGGAAGTGTTTTTACCTTCTTTAGAGCAGTTTACATGCATCCAATTCGTCAACAGTCACAAAACACCATAGAAACTCTTTCAGATTGCGCTTAAACATGTCTAAACAGTGCTCCGAAGTTGTCATGCGATTCCGTTTTTGCTCCACTGTGAGCAAATGCGGCACCCATCTCGCCAATAGCTTTCTCATGCCCAATTTTTCGTGTAGGATACTTTGTATGCGTTCAATTGAGATTTTTACAATGTCAGCAATCTCTCTGATCTTCACACTGGGATCTTCTAGCACGATATCATGGACTTTGTTAACTAAATCCTCTGTAGTCACCAATCGGACGGCCTGGGTGCTCTTCATCAAAAACGGATATTCGGCCACGCTTGAATTCATTAAACCAATATCTGATGGTAGTAATTGAAGGATCATGTTCCTTATAAACAGCATGCGACTTCCCCTTGATTTCCTCGCACGGCTTCCCATCCAAAATTGATCAGTTTATCAATCCTCCCTTTATCAAGGAAGATTTCATCCCAGCATTCTATTTAAATTATATTTTTTTACTTAAGGAAAGATTGAAAATTTGGGTCTTTTACAATCCCATCCACAGAAGAATGAATTCTCACTCGGTAACCTCTGGGGTTCCGATCTTCCGATGTACTGCAGCGTATGACGTTCGACACTAATGGAAGCTTAATTTTCGGCAATCAGGAATTTTTTCATTTCCAGACCGTTTTTTCTGCCAAACAAAGCTCTCTCAGGGTCTTCTGCTTGTCGGTGTCCCTTTTCCTCAGTGAAATAAAGTGGAATTTGTACTTGACTCGTGTGCAAATTGTTACCTAAAAATTATAGTAACAGTATTTTTTTGCCTTTTGAGTAAGGGAGGAAAGAGTAGGAAAAATGGCAAACAATGGTGACCCTTTGCTGAATGCTCTTGCTTCTTTGACCTCCAGTCTTAAGGGATTAAGAATAGTATTCCCCAGCCCTTCTCGATGCCTTTAAACTGCATTTTGTACCCTCTCCAGTTTTTGGAAACATGTGTATTAAGGCTGATTTTCCGAAGGAAGATTTCCCGCAGCCTTCCTGTTTTATTGCTCTTCAGCCATTGTTGGTACTTCAATGACATTTTTAGCTAAAAATAGAATTCAGTTTTCCTTTTGCATTCGTTTGGAAGAGTCCTTTCAGTGTTTTGTGTTAGCTTGCAGCCAAAAAAGAGTATCTTCTGTAGTTCGTGTTTGAGTCTCGTGAAAGTTTTACCAAAAGTTCTTTTTCTTACCATACATTCTTTTTGAAGAATATTAGTTTATCCGTCGTATTATACTCACTTTAGCTCTAAAATTCTGTTTCAAATATTTGCGCTGAAACTTGAGGAGGGAGTGAATGCATTTGATTCCTTTTCATGGGATCATCATATTGTTCTATCGTATATGTACCACCAAAAGTTTTGTGAATAATGATTTTTACTTATGCTGTAGTGACGTTGAATTTCCTAAGTTGTACAGATAGTGTATTTGGCCATATTTACCCGTGGTAACCAGTACCAGGCCATATTAAATTTTATTGCCTTTGATTATATATTTAAATTGTATAAATTGAATATTAGTAGAAATGGCTGAAGTAGAAAAGAATAAGATCAGAAGAAGGATATGGAGCAAAGAAAAAGACATAATTTTCAATGTTTTTAAATACTTCACTGCTAAAATGAATGTGAATGAGGCAGTGCGGGAAACGAGTGCAGCAACAGGGTGTTCACAAAGAGGTGGGATTCACAAATTCACTTTCCAGTTAATGTATATGTGTAGATAAAATTTCAGAGGAGAAAATATCGCAAATCTTAAAATCATTAACTTTGGTGGCTTTCATCGATTTTGGTTTGCTGTTAAGCGAATCGAAGTGCAAGGCGACTACTCTCTTGGATATGAAAGTCAAAAACTAAAGTTCTGTTCAATTTATTGTCTTGAAACAAACTGTAAATAAAATTTTCAACATTTTTCTCAATTTCTCTTGCGACAAGTTCTTCGTCATCTGAGGAACAAAAAGTTTTAGGCGACGTATAAATTAGACTGCATGACCAAATTTTTTCGAAAGTTACGTTCCAATTTCATAATTTTTACGAAGACGTGATTACTCGAAAATTAATATCATTTGATTTTTAAGCGTTCGGATGATGCAAAGAGCAATCACAGAAAAAAGCAGAATTTTATGTTGTTGGAAGCGATTAATGGCAGTTTCAAAAATGTTCATGGGTGAAAATCGCAGGGATTCATTCAATATTTGCTTTAAGCTTTGTTTATTTTGACATAAAACCATAGAACCTTTATCACTATGATGATAAAGTCATTCTCATTCAAACTTCAACAGAATTGAAGTTGAAATCGACCATCGTATACTACAAATCTTAATTTTATCCATCCGAATCAGATGCTCCATGTAAAGGAGACCCGGCGTGAGGCTTTCCGTTTCCCCCGTAAGGCAATACTGCCAGGTTTTTTGGAACGGGAAATGAAATGCTTGCTATGGATTTTTGTGATATACAAAATGAAGCAATGTTTACTTTCATAGATCTTTGAGAGTTATCCCATTACATGCATGTGGTAAAATGTCTCAATATTAAGCTAAGAAAGGTTGAAGGAAGGTGGTAATTTACACTCTTAGGTGTAAATTCCCACCATTTAACAAGGCCCCAATGTTGGGGCCCAGAAGTTATCTTAGGTCTGGTAATAAGATTTTTATGTCATTTTGTAGTCCACTAAACAGATATTTGTCAGACTATATTGGGCTACAATCTCTATTTGTTGAAATGTATTGCATATAAGCTGGCAGCATACAAGCAGCTTGTACTTATAGCTATGTGTCTCAACATCCTTTTGGTAACAGTCATTGCAAGATCAAAACCATGAGATAAATTTTCATTATTATACTTATTATGCCTTTTTTAGGTCCTCCTCGCCCTGGACCCCCTCCTCAAGGACCTCCACCACCTGGGCCTCAACAAAGACCACCTCCAGGAATGGTAAGTACACCAAATATGTGTACGGTTATTCCTACTCTGGTATCAAAGTATTTTTGATGTCATCTGGAAACAGACATCAGAAGTTTTTTTATCTGCGATTTTTGTTTTTCTTCAGATTTGTATTATTTAAACTTGAGCCTGTAGATAGATTGGCCTATTCTCTCCATTTAAAATCGTATCTGCGTGAGAAATCATTTAGAAGAGTTGACTTAGCCAGTTGTTTTGCTGCTCAAACCAAGCTGTGCTTGGAAGAGCCATCTCAGTTGGAGTAATGTTTGTATCTTATATAATTGTCAGTAAATTGGTTACAAGGTGTCTTCAAGATTGCTCAAGCTTTTATATTTTATAATTTTACTCAAAGTTTTGTGCCTGTTATAGCAATTTGATAGAAAGGTTTTCTAATAACTCAACAAAAATTGTGATTGTTATGAATAAAGTATTTTAGTTACATAGTAACAAGCTGAAAATTTGAAGTTGCAGGTTGACTTATTTTAACCAAGTAGTGCAGAAATATTTTAGATGTGGTGGTCTTATTTTATAAGTTTATATAATGAGACGCTAAAATTAAAAACTTTGTATGAGTTTTGAGTAACCTAAAATTGTTTATAATAATTTTCTCAACTTTCTGTTTATGAAGTCTGATTTGTTTAAATTTTGTTACTTTTTATGTCTTTGCATCAAAAACCTTTGTAATGAAATGGGCTGCATTTTGCAGCAGATTGTTAGTACATTGTTAAATTTGGTAATGATGTAATTTTAAAATATTCTTTTATAAACTGATGTTTTAAGATAAATTATCATTGTAAATCATATGCCTTGGTTGTATTTTACTATCAGAATTAGTATTTGATTTCAGCAAAAAATTTTTGGCTAAAATTTCATGCATCTCATTTGATTGTTCAATGCCTTTTTTATTCTAACAAAATATTGAAATGAGTGTTGATATTGCAGAAGTTTTTGTTGTAAGGATTAGTAGCACACTTAAGGCTGCTGTAGCGCTTGCCCAAAACAGCCGATTCAAGGCTATTCTATTTTGACTTTTGTGGCATTAATTAGCATTGTAGAGATACACTGCTTTCTGCATTTTCAAGTGAAAAGATTGAAATATTGCAAAATCGTTTTAGATTTTAAAATAAAGTTTCAAAAATCCCTTTAATGACGTTTGAAATCATAAAAAAATAGATATTTTTTGGACAAATTTACTCGCTTATTTTAAAAATGGAAAAGATTTCTCATAATTCTCAACCTTCTTCTAACAGTATGAGTTAAAATTTAAGGGGGTCACAGATCAAACGCGGCTGTAATCTAGGAACTTACCTCTGTTTTCGTAGGACATGGTGCGGCCTCTACTTCGCCCTGAAAGTAGGGGAAGGGACTTAGAGGGGAAGTTCTCTTCGTGACGGCTGAATAACAGCAAACAGTATCTTCCCTGCTATCATTCATTATTTTTTGCATTGTGGGGCATTGGGAATATTCTCATAAACCACTCGTCTTTGACACTGTGAAGAAAGGAGCTGATTTCAATAAATAGCTGCCTTTGGGAAGACCATGAATACATCAAATAGATACGCGAAAAATAGACATCTGCGATGAAAAACCAAGTCTACATTTTTAGAACCAAGTCTACATTTTTAGAGGGATAAGAGCATGCTTTTTCCTTAAAAAATAATTTGAGAAAGTTTTGAGAGGGTCTTTTTTCGTATATGTGAACTGAAAATGCTCATCTTGGGCATCGTAACGAAATTCGTAATATTTTCTGTCAATTATTAAACTAACAGAAAGCATTAGAAAGATGAAACTTTTTATTCAGACACTGTGTATTAACACATTCCCTGCCCAAGAGAAATGTAAAGTCCACCCAATTCCAATATAAAAAATATGGAGCTATCCGAAGGCCCAAAGAAAGAGGGAAACTAAACAAAGAGGCCCAGTGGATGTGAGTGCATAGGAAACTATAGTGGCCACGCACAGACCGTTGGTCTTGGTTGGTTGGGACCGTTGGTCCACTTGACATGGAATGGCACAAATAGTCCCCACCAAATAGAACTGTAAAAAATTCTATTCTAGTGCTAAAAATCAGTTATTGTCGTGCTACTCTGAGAAGTCACATTTTGTAAAATAGGAAATTAACTTAGAAAAAATTTTGTGTTGCATTTTATTTTTACTTTATGACAAAAAATTTCGCCTTTCCCTCTAGGAACATAAGTATTGGGAATATTTACAAGAATTACATAAAAATCGCTATATTGGAATTAGAGTAGGTTTGAACTTCCGAAAATTTCTGCTGCAGTTGTCAGAGGCGTAGCCAGGGTATTTTGCGCCCGGGGGCAAACTATAAAATTGGCGCCCCCTCCTCCATGTGTAATCACATTTTGTATTACATTAACATTATATACCTTACTTTATACGGAAAAACAATTCAAATTTTAATGGAACATTGTATTTAAAGAAGAAGCAACGTTATACAAATTATAGCATATGACTCACTCAGTCACTGTCAAAGATGATTTACATAGTCCACAATAAATTAATTTTTCTTGATTTCACTGTCGCAAACTGGTCAATCACGTCATCGAAATCTGTTGTTTCCAATGTTTCTCTTTCAACGCTAAGAAGAGCACTGAGACGATCCTCTCCCATTGATGCACGCAGATACGACAAAATAAGTTTCAATTTGCTGAACGACCGCTCACAGCAATTGAAACTGCTGTTGTTAACAAAATTTGTAGTGAAATTCGCAGATTCGGAAATACGCCATCTCAATAAAACCAAGAAGATCAAAGGAGTTTCTGGTAGAGCTTCAGTTCGGTTACTGAGCAGCATTCTGCAATCACCAATTTCGATGAAAAGTTCGTTGCCATCGATGTCCGTATCGTAGAAATTTGCAAAATCTGCACAATTTCGACGAATTGCATCCTCATCTGTGTCAGATAGAAGTCTTAACGTCCAGCAAAAATCCAAATTTAGTGTTCAGGTCTTTTAGTCGTGAAAAACGTGTTGACATCTCATGTTGAAGCCGATCAAATGCATTCTTCATAACGCGCACAATTTCTTCTTCTGATGAAATTTCTCTTGCCAGTTCTCCAGGCATTCTCTTACGTCGCCTGATTCTTCTGTCCACCTCAATCCCCCAGGTCGAGCAGCTTGGCTCAAACCATCACGAATCTCTTGCTCCAAAGATTCAATATCAGTTGCAGCTTCCTTGAAATTCATTGTAGGATCCTGTAGGCGCTTCTGTACCCGATCGATTTTCCCAAGAACGGCATTCCAGAATTGTAATAAAACTATGAAATTAAAATTCAATACGCAGGCCTGTAACTGCTGTGCACCACTTCTAGTTTCAGGTGTCATAGTTGAGTCCTCCGATAATTTTTCTAGCAGTCTTACTAGTTCATCCAGTCCTTCATGGATAGCTTTAACAGCTTCTGATCGTGCACTCCAGCGTGTTTCAAACTCGTTTTACTGTTATCGGAAGAGCTCTTTTTAACTCTTCCCAACGAATTGTTGAATGAGAGAAAAATGAATGTATACTTTCAAGAGTCGTAAAAAATGTGACGACAACTGGATCTTGCTTAGCTGAGTGTACTCCTGCTAAATTTAAGCTGTGGTTATCACAGTTGACAAACAGTGCTCTGTG
>KZ309220.1:145995-167184 GCA_000376725.2 Ladona fulva | reverse complement strand
GTAGAAGGTTGAAATTCGCTACATCTATAGAAGATAGGGATTTCTATCGTATGCCGTAAGGATATCTGTCCTAATAGACCCAGGTTCGATGCTAGGACAAATCGTATGGACGTATTTTGAATAATTCGTTTAGGTTATTGTAGTTGGTGCATTTAACTCGGTGTAAAGAAGGCGGACTGTTGCAGGTGGTATGTAATGCGATAGTTAAACTAACTTACATTAAGCTTGCAGTATGCAAGCAACTTTTACTCTTGTATATATATATATATATATAAATTCTGTGGGGTTTGTTTGTGGTTTAGTTTGTCTGAGGTTGGAGTCCACACCGTTAGTCCGATTTGCACCAAACTTTGCATATGTGTTCTCTGAGATCCGGAAGGAAGTAGTGTCTCCATTTCATTCGATAGCTTATCTGGGTTTGAACCAAAATCGTTCAGATAGATTTCCATAAGAAATACATGTAAAGTTCAATTTTATTGGTTACGGACTTTATTTCTTTTGAAAAATTGAATTAGAAGGAATAGTCATATAAAATCGAGATAAGTACCAAAACAAGGGAAATTGACTACAGATTCTTATTATGGTCGTGGAATATTGCTTTTATATTGAAATTGTGAGAATTTAGATAAAATATACAAATATTTTGTGAAATTTTGAGGTTGTAAACAACCTGTCCCCTTGACGACCAATGCGATTATTGATTCCGAGTTAATGCATTTTCCCGTAAGAATACATGAGTATTTAGACACATTCTAAAGCAATTGACGATATGAAGAAGATGAAATTTTTCAGAGATTTTAACTATTACAGTCACGAACAATTTGTAGTGATGAATCGCAGGGGCAACGAATTTGCGTAGCACCATAATGAACTAATGGAAATGTATGAGTAACTTTTTGTCTATCAGTTCTGATTCATGACACATTTTACGATATAATTTCCCAGATCCAGAAGTTGAAAATCTTGCAAACTTGCACATAAACTTGAGACATGTTTCATAAGAAGGAAATTCCACAAAGATTCAAATTCTTATTATGCGAGATGTAATTATCTCTTATGTACAAATAGCTATACTACATTTAGTCTGGCTTTTATTCTCTCTGTTGAGAATCAATGGGCACTTTGTCCAAGGATGGCACTTGGACAAAGATTTTTTGGCAACTCCATCACTTGATGATGACCAATCTGCTCTGAAACTTGTGTTTGATAGACTTGTGGGAAATATCTAAAAGGATGAACCTTATAAAATTCCTTGTAATGGATTCCTACTCAGTCTTCTTTTATTCATTTTATTACACATGGTATTTATTTAAAGAGTGAGTTTGGCTCCTTTTTCAAATTTTTTGGTGATTATTATCAGTTTAACTCATGAGATACATTTGTAGGTCCTGGCTATCCTCCTCACAGCCAGCCCCCACCTATGCAAGGGCCACCACCTGGCCCTGGTCAGGGGCCTCCTCCAAGGGGACCTCCGCCAGGTAAGACAAAAATTATTTATGTTTAACTTAGACTGATTAGTTTAATTGAAATTTCTGGCATTGTAATCGAAACTTTTTCCCCTTCTTCATCTGTGTAGTGTGAACATGGAAGCATTGCTTCAGTTGATTGAAATTATCATGAATTTTATGTAAAGCTAAAGTTGTCAAAAGCCAGACTCTGTTGTTAGTTTTTATATTCTGAAATCAATTGCTGGTTCATTTGCAGGAAATCGCACATCCAAACACCATAAATCTCTTTAAGTGCATATTAAATGTATTCCCTTATAAAAATGATCATATTAGTTGTAACCAACATCTTTTTCTACAGGATGTTGTATAAATTTCTCTTGTTATCTATTCTGATGAAATGAAATGTTTTGAGAAATACTGTAGAAATATTCTAATGTGATACTTACACATTTCATCTAACTGACAAGGGGAGTGCCACCTCTGTGGGAGCTCTCTGTGCCTAACTCTGATTTTAAGTTGCTAATTTTGTGTTAAAAATGTCTAGTTGTGACAACAGTCGGAAATGTGTCTATTATTTTTGAGCAAGGAACAAACCCTTCAAGTGTCACACAAATCCGTTTCCCACAGAGGTGGTGCTCCCCTTGTGAGACAATTCATGAAAGTTTGTGAGTGGCCAGAACATAGTGAAAAGTAGCCTGAAAATTGGATAGAGAATTTAAGTATTAACTCTTAATTATTAACTATATATACTTAATAAGGTTTGTATTTCAATTAAAAAAATCTACTTAGTTTATACACCTGAGCTACTATCAGAGTCTGCATTACAATTAATGTTAATAAACAGTATAATATGTTCTACAGTTTTTTATATACTGTTCTATAGTTGTTTCTGAGCAAATTATAAGATTTTGCCTAGATCTTACGTAGTATTTGAAGCTTTTAAGTTATATTAATGGCTTATCATATAATTTGAGTAAAAGAAAAATGTTGTAACATGAGCAATTGAAAGACAAAGTTGGAAATGTTAAATTAGTTATCTAGGTTATTATTTCTTGAAAATAAACCTTGAGAAAATTCTGCTTAGTTAAAATTAGTTAGAACTGATGTAAAATCAGCAGATCTTAACAACATTTTATAATTCCTACAATTTATTGGAAGTCCTTAATTTAAGTAAAATATGGGGGATCAGCTTACACATGAGCAAGGGTTTATACATTCTTAATATTTTATATAATTTTGAATCTTGTTTTCAATTACCTTTTTTTAAGTATTCTGTGATTAGTTAAATATTATATGAAACTATGCTATCATGGTATCAATAATTTGATTATCTCAGACATGGAAACTTATATATTTTATTGCTGGAAATATCAATGCACATTTAGTTTTATTTTGATTTATTATCCTTAATTACTTGTGTGGGGTCCTAAAAGACCCCAACCATTATTTTTTTGAACAGAATGAGAATAGTTGTACTTTTTACACAATATATTTATTATTAAAAACAAACAATAAAAACTCACGACTAGTTTCGGCAAATGATTGCCATCATCAAGTTATGATAGATCTATGAGAGACCATCTTCATGATGTATTTCCACAAAACATCGCCAGCAACTGAATTTTAAACATTATTTTTTTGTCTGTGTAATAAAAATTATGACTTCTATTCCTTTTAAATTTGCAGTACCTTCATCATTTAACATCTTTAATATGATTTTGTGTTTTTGTTCAATTTTGATCAGTAGGTTTTAATTCTAAACGTAATATACCAAAAAGATAAGACATACAAGTTTTTGCTTTAGTGGACTCAAAAATGTTTTATTTAATAAGGTTTGCAATATATGCAGGAGTTCAGCTGAATGGACCATGCAAAACAGGAAATAAACCAGATGAGGTAGTAAAACATTTAGTTATGCTTTTATATGCAAAGAGCATACAGTATTGAAATGTTTTGAATGTAAGGATAAGGATGACAAAATGTATTATGAATAAATAAATTTCTGCTAAAAGATTTGTTTCTTAATTATTTGCCATGTTCAAATTCTTTTCAAATACTATCATTTTAACTCCTTAATTCTTTGATTAACATTGGAATGAAAATAACCTGATATTTTTATGTGAACATTACTAAATTAAGTCTGGGATCCTAAAAGACCCCACGTGAGTAGTTAAGGAACTTTATTTTATGCGAGTAACTAAGGGTTGAAATTCATTTTAGTGAAAGATTTTTATACAGGAACTTGTCTAGTTACCATTGTTTTGTCTTTAGGCAAGATATCACACTCAGCTATTTTGTTTTTGGTTGTGTAAAAAGTTTCCCTACATATATTTAGGCCCAGGAGGGCCACCTCCAGGTCATGTTGGACCCCCTCCTCAGGGTCCTCCAGCTCCACACGTGAACCCAGCATTCTTCCAGCAAGGGGGAGGGCCCCACCAGGGACCACCACCTCCACATGGCCCTCCTCATGGATATGGCCCGCCTCCCGCATCCCAGGTACGAGGTTGGGGGAAGAGTCGGGTAAGTTGAGCCTGGCTTGCCTCGCCTCTCTGAAGCTACTTGTAATTTTATGTGTTGCTTTCTTTATTGCTAGTTCCTGATATTTTTATGTCTGTCATCAAAATCAGGATGGGGTTGATTTCTGTACTTCAGAAGAGGTAGGAAGAAATGTTTTGGAAATTAATTTTCAGCCTATGAATATATCATTACGGCAAGGTTTGGAAATTGTACTTAGTTGATAGAGACTTAGAGGAAACTGTTAAATATCCTATTTTATTTAATAATACAAGTTTAAGCTTATGCCACAAGGCACCCAAAAATAAGTTACTCCTAGAATTGATTTCTTCAGTGATGACTCTTTTATTGGATAACTTTTTGTGGGATAACTTTAAATATGATGGGAAGGTCTTTTCTTCAGTTGGACTTGGCCTAACCAGAATAATGTACTCATTTAAAGAGATGTGATGAAAGGTAAGTCTTCTCATTTCAAGATTGTGTCCCTCTCTTTAGCATTTATCTCACATTCTCTGTTGTTTCTATTGAAAATAAGTTTATGGATACCTTTAAATGTTTGTTTTGTAATTGTGATGTGCTATGAAAGTACAATTGAAATTAATATGTACAGGAGTTTTTCCATGGAAAGCTATAGCTCAGAAGAATAATTAATTGTAAATTTTCCATGATTTAATGATGTTGACCAGTTTTGCTGATGAAGTAGGGAGTGGGGGGGGGTAAGGAGGGAGTGTGTAATTATAGTTTCAGGAATACTCTTTTTGGGAGGGAGATGAGGGGGAGTTATGTTGGGAGGTATACTAAATGAAGATTTGTTCAAAATTTAGCCTCAGAAAAAAGTGCGGTTGCCATATAGTGAACGTAAGACTAATTTTTTTTCATATAGTAAGATTTTTTACAAATCATTCACAATACGGTCTTTCAGTCCTTTACACGTTCGCTGCCCAGCAGAAATTTTAAGTCCACCCAATTCCAATATAAAAAAATATGGAGCTATCCGAAGGCCCAAAGAAAGAGGGAAACTAAACAAAGAGGCCCAGTGGATGTGAGCACATAGGAAACTGAAGCCTGCACATGGCCGCTATAGAGGCCAATGGGTGCTGAACGTGTTAAAATTAATACATATCTATAGTTGTATGTTTTTTACTTGTTTATGAGCTTATACTGAAATATGACAAGACTGTTTACTCAAAATATACATTTTAAAAATTTTCTCAAAAGTTTTGCTCTCCATACATGCTTTCTGCAGTAAATAATGACATCAGGATTTCATGTATTGGAAATGTTACCGTATTTACATTTATAATCTCAATGTTGCATTTAAATAACTGTAAAGGTCAGAAGAAAACTTGAATAACTAATGGCAAAGAAAATTTATCCTTTGGAGAAGCTAGTCTCCGTTTGATTGTCTTGTTCCGCAATCTTGCTTGATTTTTTCATAATCTGGGTAAATTTGGTATTTTTCTTCTATGGTATGAAAGTATAACAGCATACTTTAGATGGATATTAACTGTAAATGGATTCTATAGAATGTGTAAGTTTTTGCAAAATATTTTAAATAAGGGAATGGATGGATTGGATGATGTTTATATAAATTCTCTAGTTGTAAAGAAGTGTCATCGACACAATCCACTTATTTTTGTCTCACGGCAAATGTCATTGTTATCAAGCAACTTGTATTTTTCAATCATGCAATAAAATCAGTAGAATAAACAAAATTAACTCTTTCAAAGCACAATTTATGGTATGATCTACTGAAAAATGTGCTTAGTTTATCTGAATACTGAGCTTAAAATATTAGTTCAACATTATGTAACTGTATAATAAAAATAAGTGTATTATTTGCAAATATATTCCCAAAGATAATCTTTTATTTGGATATTTACCTGGAAACACCATCTTGAAATAACATAATGATTCAAGCAGATAATTCTTGAAATTTGTAACTGCTATCCATCATTAATGGGCTAGTAATTAAAGCATTTGTAGAAAGGTAATGATTTTAATGACTCTTTAAGATCTTCAACTCAATCTCATGTATGTTTTCTTGTGGTATTTATTTAGCAAAGTTCTCTTCTTTTATAAGAATTAGTCCATTTTTTCTAATTCACCTAGTTTAATTGAATTTACTTTCTGCTTTGACATAATTAATTTCCAGGTTTCTTAGAGATTTCAAATATCATTGGGTATTTCTGACTACATCATTTACAATTTGATGTGCTGCTCTTTAATTCCCTGATAATATATATCTTGTATATTATCATTTGGAAATCAAGTTATAGAATATAGTCCATAATTCATTGCAAATCATAAAGTTTACTTTAAGTAAGTTACAGATAGTGGTAATTTGTTTTACCCTCAATCTAGTTCTCATTAAAAAATAACCTTTTAATATCCTTCATAGTTTGCTCCTCATCCTATAACTTTGCATTTATTATTTGCTCTTTTGAGTCATAGAGTAAATGAAATAAAAATTTTATTGCTTCATTGGATTCCAAAGTTTTTATGCATATAATTTAGTGTTTATATAATATATACTCAAATATTTATATTCATATGAAATATCTTCATTTGCACTCATTTGAATTTTTATTTGGTGTGAATTTTAAATGTGTTTCTATGTTCTTCTGATTGCTGACTTCCTTTTTGTTTGAGAGTGGAACATTTTTAATAGAAACTCACATTGATCTATTTTGTTCAATTGGTGAAGTTCTAAATCTTTTAATTTCTGTTTATAGGCAATCATTTTTCATTTTGAAAATCTCCTTAACCTGTTTTGAATTATTCTGATAAATTCTATCTCTGCAATTGAAGGTGTGTAATGTTATGAATTGACTCACCCAATAGTTGAAAACATATGGGTATTCTAAAATATATAAAGTAGAATGTGTAAAAATATTTTCTTAGCCTGTAAATACCGTTTAGATCAATACATTAGATATTAGGAACTTGTTATGGTGAGACATGGGTTTACTGTGGTAAAGGTTGGAGGTGGTGGTGTCCTCTTCCAGCCTGTGGGACAGTATGGTGCACCTCCTCCAGATCATAGGCCTGATGGCCCTCCTCCCCTAAGTGAGGCAGAGTTTGAGGAAATTATGGGACGCAATAGGACTGTGTCAAGCTCTGCAATTGCAAGAGCTGTATCCGATGCTGCTGCTGGTGAGTATAGTGTTTCTAGAAATTTATTCTTATGCACATAATAAATATTTACTCCTTTGGTTAAATATATCCCATGTTTTATTTTTATTTAAGAAATCCTTTATAACCAAAGAGAAACATGTCCCAATAGAAACTTAATCCTTTATTTATGCAAGAAAGTTAAATGATAAAATATTGTGCTGCAAAGATGTTAAAATATTAAAGACTTTGATTTGGTAAATTTTATGGCCAGGGGTGGCTCACTTTTAAGAGTTTATATAAAGGATTATTTGTATGATTTAACATATTAATTGGTGTCACTAATATAATAATAATAATAATAAACGTCTTTATTGAAGACATCTAATGTCTTTGAATTTGGTAATGCAATGACAAAAAATGTGCAAATTTCAAGCAAGACATTTTTTTGTTCATAATTTTTATATAAATCAGATGGTAAATTTTGGTGACTTTTTTTATGTGTTATTTTAGGTGAATATGCAAGCGCTATTGAGACACTTGTAACTGCCATATCACTAATTAAGCAGTCCAAAGTGGCTAATGATGACAGGTGTAAAATCCTCATCAGCTCCCTACAAGACACCTTACATGGTGTGGAAACCAAGAGCTATGGTTCCTCTAGAAGAGGTAAGTGTTAAGTTAACAGTTACCTACTAACTAATTTTTATATAGACATTTGGCTACTCGGGGTTTTTGATAACTCTTATTAAGTTGAGCGAATGATAGTTTACATAGTGTAAAATAAACCTTGAAACTGCACCATATATTAATATAACCTTAGTTGAGATAAAATCATATGCATTAAAATCTTTCTTATACTAGGTATTTCATGAATATTATTTTGCAGAATAAACTAATTTTATTTCCTCTTGTATGTTTTTATCCAGAAGATTCAATTTGCTGTAGCAAAATTATTGTCATTGAATTGAGTTTGTGAATTTATGTTTCTTTTCCAGTTAAGTGAATTGTCTGTATCACATTTGGGAATAATCTTATGTTTCTTATATGTAAATGTATAATTGTATGCACAGTAAAATCTTGTTAACATGAACCCAAAGGGTTGCTCAATTCACTCCTTGGCAAAACTGCAAATGGCAACTTGATTATAGACTTTACGTATTTCTGAATTCTAATAAATTCTGACACAACAATTAAGAATAAAATAGTTTGCTAGACATAGTCAAGTTTGCTTGCAATCTCCAGTCTTAGTTCAGTCCATTTCTGGATGTATCGTTTGCATCTTTGAATAGGAATCTGTAAGAAAAAGATTGGAACATGGCTGCTAAAAAATAAGAGGTTTAAAAACATTTCCTAAGCCATCTTTCAGCAAGCGGTACTCACGCTCAGAGACAAACGGGAAGCTCCGGACTTCCCAGAAATTGGTAAACCTCTAACAGGAATCTGGGGGGATATTCTATAACTCCGCACCGAAACGAAAGTCAGCCATTCCTCGGTAACTTCTCGGTGTGACGTCAAAAAAGAGCGGAGAAGATATAGGTGAGATTCTGTATTCTTCGATTCGGTACGACAGCCATTTTAATTCGGCCACTTCTACCGAGACGAAAAAGCTCTTAGTACCTCAGTGATTTCTTCGGTTAGCCCTCGTAACACCGCAGCAATTGAATACTTATTTCCATTTACGTTGGAAATTGTCAATTTAATGCTCATAATTAGTAAATAACTTTTCTGCAAGTAGGTGTGGATCATATACTGCCTGTACTTCTACAATTAATTGTAATTATTACCTTTATAAAAGTATAAAAGTCCTACGAAGTCTTAATTTTGCTGCAGAAAGTATGAAACTATTGAATTGTATTTTGTTTCACTATTTATAGTAGTCTCTTGGTACTTACTAAATGATTAGATTAAACTAAAATGATTTTATAAGCAATCAACGTTGGTGTTTTCTCGATTTGGTAGCGCATTGTTTGACATGATATGTCCCCATTCATGAGTTGACCAGTAAATTATTACAATAACTTAAAGGTACGCAGTATGTAACAATTGTTACATTTTTTTTACATTTACTTTTTGCCACATTTAAATGTGGCAAAAAAACTGTTGTGCTCTTAGACAGAAAAACATCTCATCCATTCTTTTCCAATTATATTTTATCACACGTTTATTATTTAAAAGACATACTTCTTTGTCATAATATTTGTGCATAAATATTCTCAAAATAACTTCCGTGATATGATAAACTTCTTATAGAGGTGCTACCGTTCGTGTTTTTCGCAATATTGAAATAGTGCACTTTTGTCATCAAATATATAAGAGCATACACGCTGACAAATACAATTGCAATCATTTTCCCATAATACCTTGTTTACCACTATTTCCAATACGCAACAACAAATATGCCGCTAACCTAAGATACCGATATACTAAACTCGATGTTTTCTGCTAGTGGTGAAAGGCGAGTTCCAATCCTCACATGTTTCTTCGCTCACCATTGGTGGAGATGAAGCACGTGACCTCTAACTTCGGATATCATCGGAAATTTTCTCCTTCCACCAGCTGGGCAACGTTCCTACCGAAATCACCACCGAGAAGCATACTGAATACCGTGATAAGTCTCTCTCAGTAAATTCTCTCGGTACGCTTTCGTTTCGGTAAGGAAAACGTCATCAATTTCGGGCCGATATCGAAAAGTTGCAGAATACCCCCCCTGGTCTCAGTGGGTTAAGGCTCACTCAAAGCAATTTTTAAAATGCATCCCAGGAACAGATTCTCAAGACCCTGAAATTTGTCTGACTGGCCTATCTAAAGGTGCGATTCCTATGCGACGACTGAAACGGCTGTTGTCGCGAGACTTGAGCCGCGGAATCGCGATCCGAGTCGCTTGCTCGACTTCCAATCCCGTGACTTTTGTCTCAGTTGCTATGTGAACGGCACGAAGAATACATCGCTGTTTGTAACGTATCCTCTTTTTTTATTGTTTAAGGTTTGTCTACAGCTTAGGTCATATTGCACCGTTTACATCTTCAGGTTGAAACTTCTCAGCTGTATCTTAGTGGTGTCTTTGTGACCACATAATCGCGTTAGAGGCGGTTAGCGCTAACTTAGTTTTAAGGTAGTGTAGGTGATTAAAATTAATATTTTAAAAGATCAATTGTATAGAATGCTACTCATGCCTACTCGACCATAGATGAATTTACGATCTCTGTTTAGGGGACGTATTCTAAGTGAGAGTTGGCAATGTTTTTTAGGCAAAATTTGTAAAGAGCCCGCTTTCCCTAAAAATGTTCAGTACTCTGAATATTATGTCGTGGTCGTCTCCTAGAGCTGAGGCCATGTCTTTCCTGATTCCCAACCAGCCTCCTCTCATGTTGTCCTTTTCTTCTCTGGAGACTATTATCACGAAGTGGCACCAAGTCATTATGACTGTTTATTCGTTCCCAAGTCAGGAACAATTCAAAAGGGGGGTGTAATATTTATCTCTAAACTTAACCTAGCTTAAGACCTAGTAGAAATATTTACATTGATACACCTTTTCAGAAGTCATAATTTTACACATTTATACTTTTGAGCTAATTTAGGTGAAGAACGTATGGCAACGTCGCTTTATTTAATAAATCTAAAATATGCCTAAATTCAAAATTTTCGGATCATAGAAAATTTTATTAATAATATTAAGAATGTCACTGTGCAATCAACATTTCCTAACATAAAAACTCTAGGACAAGATAGATTTTAAACTTTTACGCCGATTAACAACATTATAATACATATCCGAAAATTTGAGAAAGCTGAAATCCCACTTATGTGTCTCTGGATGAGATTGTGATGCCGTAATTTGTGCAGTTTCCTTGTAATTGATTTATATACAGCATGAAAAAGCCGAGATTCGCAAAAAGTGCCGTTTTTTGGTACCTTGGTTTAAATATTTCTTCACGATAAATTTAGTCCTTCGTTGCCATCAACCAAAACATTCCAGTAATAAAATATAAAATAACCTTTATTTAGGTGTAAATATTGTTCAACTGCGTTGAGCATTAAGCTCGCAATAAATTAACTAAGTCCAGGGGCACATATTTAAAAAAAATCGATAGTAGTCATAACTTGACAGAAAAAATACATTAAAATCTGTTTCCCCTTTTCATTGAAGAAATATAGTTAAGATTCCTTCCAAGGATTTTGATATGAATGATTGCCTTTTAGCCTCATAAATTTGTTAATGTTTATTTCTCAGAAAGTCCAGATAGGAAAGGGCGATGCGGGTAATGAAACCCCAACTTCCTCCAACCAACTCCATTATACATATATTTATTGCGTTACGCATTGTTTATTCGTAATCTGTACAACGGTACGAGTGGTTAGATACCCATTACCTACCTATTCACACACATATGGAGCATACTCCTCCCTCCTCCGCCTTACAAATAACCATTTCCGTTTGTCCATTTGAGTAATTTTTATGTAACTGCGAGGAGATTTATAACAAATGTCAGCGTCCTGAAATTGTCTACCCTCCACCTCTTCTCCCAATGATTTCGATATGAACAATATCCTTTTAGCAACATAAATTTGTTATTGTAAATTTCTATTGTTATTTGCAGTCTCTCTTTCTATGTACTATTCAAATAAATCATCTATGCCGATTTACCCTCTTCGATATTTATCTCTGAAACAACACTCATTTATCTCGGGATGCATATTCCTTGCGTATCAAAGACTTCAATGTATACATAAACAATACTTTTGTCATATTTTTAAGTCCGGATAAATGTTTCATCCCCTATTGCACGCTCCGATTCCAGTAAGGCATACATCTAATTATTGTTTAATAAAAGGTTAAATACTAGCAAAACCATTGCATTCTATTCAGCAACAACAATAACAGTTAATTATGAGAAATCTCAGCCTTGCCCAACAACCAATTTATCGCGTGTCGTTACTAAATCATCGCAGCACCCATCCGCCGTGGACCAAATCGTCGTGGGACCAAATCGTAGCGGACCAAAGTTCCGGCTGCGAAGATTAAATTCCGTCCAACGCAGCCCGCTGAGATCTGCTTTCGAGAAAAGATTTTATCTAATTGACTACGTTTTTGTGTGGTTAAGCATTTTGCGATGCCATTTATTGCCACTAAAAACAAAGTGACGCTAAGTACTGAGCTTTGGAGGACTCCGTTTTCCTATTCGTAAGATTTCGATAAAAATTTCTTTATTTTAATTCTAAAAACTCGACTAGTTAAAAAAGTTTGAATAAATAAAGGTAATTTACCCCTGTAACCCATCTGTGCAGAGTATTTTAAATTTAATACCGCTAAACCCTGTCGTATGCCTTCTCCATATCGGTTTCCGTTTAAACGGAACGTTTCCAGTTCAATAACATTTGTCAGGTATTGAAAGTGACCTAGGAAGACTGTCTTGCGGTAAAGTGAAGCAGCAGATACGTAAGATTGAAAATCAACATTTGTTTATTTTTCTTTTCAATTTTCTTGAGGAAGAAGAAAGTTGCAAATAATTTATGAAAAGTAAGATATTCTACACACCTGGCTGTTTCATATTTCAGCTAATCCCAACCTGATATTACCCCTGTCACTGATGTCGTTGTACAGATGGTGTTTACTGTTGAATAAGCTTGGGTGTTGGCTTGCACCAACTCAATCAGTTTCAAATTATCCATTTTTCAAACATAAAATGCGGTGAACTTACTTCCAGTCGTGGCGGCTGATACGACTAGACTGCTCGAGAAGGGAGTCGAGTCGTAAGTCTAAAGCCGTCTCACCGGAGCCGCTTCAGTCACACGGCTGTGGACGCGCCATTGGAAAGGGTTGCATAACTTTGTATATAAGAAGTGTCATTCGTGTAGCGTTTACAGACGCACGGCTATAGTCGTGCGGCTATAGTCGCGCGGCTACAGTCGTTTCAGTCGCCGCATAGGAATCGCACCTTAAGACTGGCCATCTCAAAGAATTGTTATTTTCCACTGCACAGATTACAGCTTTCACCAATCAGGTTCAGTATTTTTTTTCAGGAGGGCAATAATACCTGGTCTAGGGAGTGTAGACGTCTCTTTTCCGTTTGCCAGAAAAGCATACTTTCACATTGCTGAGCTGCAATTTGCCTAAAATGTGCGATGCACTATTCTCCATCGTAAGCAGCACCTGTCTATACTATCATAGGGCAATTAAAACAAGAGCCACTTCTGGCATGCGATTCTGTTGCCTTTTTTTTGCTATCTCAGTGCAGCTTACATCAGTAAATGTCTGTAGAACAGCATGGGCTCTTGGATTTTCCTATCGCCCACACTCGAGGCTTTTCAACTTTTTCTACTTGCTACAGGCTTTCTTAAATAGTTTGTCAAGAGATTATAGAACATTTCATCCCTGTTTAAATGTTCCATGAGTCTTACTTCTGGAGACAATTGAAATTCAGTATTCATTTGCATTTGGTTTGTGCACTCTAATACCCTTTAGAGGTTACCCTCATGATGTTTTGGAAGGGCCGCAACTAACCAGTACAGCATTTTAAGTTACCAGTCTCAAAGTTAGCAGCAATTGAATTTCTTGAAGAATAGGTCTACTTTAGGGTATATTTGCTGACTGCATATGCTTTTTCCACTTCACCAATTCTACTTAAATGTATTGATGATAAACTACGCGCAATCGCTTAGCTTTATGTCCAATGCTGCCTGATGCAGCATCTCCTTGTAATTTTCTTTATTATTCATCATTGCAGGGAGTTTTGATTTCTGAACATCAAACAAATGAGCGATTTCAGTTTTAATGTAAATTCCGCAGTCCACTTCATCTACTGGAAATTAATACTTGTTTGCACAAATTTACTCATTTTTTAAACAAAGCGTACCAATTTCTAACAAGGAACATTAACGGACTGTTACCGCCCGATTTAAGTCAAACTCGGTAGATTCATAGAATATAGTGAAAAAATAAGATTTGTGAAATCATATGTTCCCTTGTGACCTAGGGGCCGAGCTATTCGATATCAAAAATTGTAAACTGACCACCCGGACCCCTCACTGTGATGCTGCACTCCCAGGCGGGAATAGCGGACGCGTGTCCCAATGAGCTCACCACTTCGCTGAGAAAACGTCGCACATGGGAAATTTGAAGTGAATTATATAGGGACAGGAATCACTGGGAGATATGGACTCTTCATACGTGGCACAGAATGTACTCTGTGACCATGATATACACAGAAACTGGAATTATTGCTGGTCGTGGCCTCTCAAACCCTTCCCAAGTGTTCCATCGGGTTTAAGATTACTCATGTACTGAATGGAATTTAATTCATGTTAAGTGAATAAAAATCCATTTTTACTCCATGTAATCAAAATTTATTTCAATCTTTATAAATTGTAGAATGAAAACTGCCAAAGATTACGGAACCAGGCAGTCCTCTTACGTTTCAACTGCTCGTTTTCTATACGGATACAATAGTACATACCTATATTATAGCATGCTACTGTACTAGACTACACTCTCCCAATATAAGTAGATGCACAAATTTCCATAATTTTTGCTTCAGTCAAAATGTTTTACTGAAACTAATTAAAACATTACTGTTATCTATGACAATGTTACTGCCTTTAGGTCTTTGCCTTTGANCCCAATATAAGTAGATGCACAAATTTCCATAATTTTTGCTTCAGTCAAAATGTTTTACTGAAACTAATTAAAACATTACTGTTATCTATGACAATGTTACTGCCTTTAGGTCTTTGCCTTTGAGATTTTCAATATGCTAATGAATAGCTTGTAATTGTAATTATCAGATATTTTTCCTTATATTAATGGCTTCCTGAAATAAGATTTCGAATGGGCCAAGATTGGTATGACCAATTCCTTTCCATTGGACCCCCAACTCCACGTATTTCATATTTCCTCCCCATAATACATTCAATTCCATATCAAGAACCCTCTGGAAGTGATGCCAACTTAAGACTGATTAAATCGAGATAAAAATTCGTAAGTCGCAGGGTAAAGATTGGGAAATGCTTAACGTGCTGCCGTAACTCTCCATCTCTCACCTAATCCCACTTCAAATTCTCACCTGGGAGTTTGGCGTCACAGTGAGGGGCCCGGGTGGTCAGTTTACAATTTTTGACCTCGAATATCTCAGCTCCTAGGTCACGAGGGAACATATAATTTCACAAATCTTATTTTTTTCACTATAATCTATGAACCTATCGAGTTTGAATTAAATCGGGCGGTAACAGTCAGTTAATGTTCCTTGTAAGCAGCTTTTGATGAGCTAACCCGTTCCTTTAGTACAAGGGTACAAGACCTCCAACCTAAATTACAGCCCTGAACTCAATAATATCCTTGTTCCCAAGAAATCTTTTCCTAAGGACATGATGTTAGTTCCCTAGTAAATCGTTTCCCATTAATAATGGCAGTAGGGCCACTGATGGCTATAATATTAACAATATTAAAAACTCCTAAAACCATCAAAAGAGAATTTTTTTATGGTAACTCTTTTGATGGTTTTAAGAGTTTTTTATATTGTTAATGTTATTGTTTGCCATCGGACGATTTTTACACAGCAAAGCTTTTTGCGTGATGCTAAAATCTTGTTTCTTTTTGTATTGAGGATGGTTTGAGAACACTTGAAGCATTCATACCACATCTTTGAGAGTGGTGAAAATCTCAAACAAACTTCTATTAAGTTGAAAATCTGGAATGTTTTGACAGCACTTCAAGGATGTTTTAGAATTTGTTATTGTTGTTTGGCAGGAATATTTTCTATTCATATCGTAGTAGCCCTTAAGCTTGCATGAGATATTGCCTTGCTTTGCATACTACAAATACAAGTGATGAAGATGTCTTAGCTGAATGTGCTGGCACATATGCTACTGTGTGGTACAGGTACATATTTTTGATCACCTACTAATTCACCTATATGCAATCAATTTCCGATGCCTTTGGAGCAATGCCCGAAGATTGGCTATGTTTTACTTAAAAATTTGCAAAAAGCATAAATTGATGGTTTGCTTTAAGCAAGTGATCGTTAGTTTGGGACCAAGATTTTTGTTCAAAATTCACACTAACTGAATTTTGTGTTGAATGAATAAAACTCCGTATGTTGTGATGTTATGTACGAGGGTTAATAAAAAAGCAGAATTTTTAAATTTCCTGGGCTGTATAGTTTCAATTGTCAAAAAAAATTTTCTGTGTATTGGTACACATGTCCCTAATGTAGCCATTTTGAAAGCTTAGTCTATTGTTGGCAGTAAAAAAGGTTACACACATTTAGCTCCTGCGATTCGGTCTCCTCAATGTTGCCAAAATGTTGTCCTTTCAAGGTTTTTTTTTCAGTTTTGGGAATAGAAAGAAATCATAGGGTCGCTGGCTATGTCCAGTGAATAGGGTGGTTAAGGCATCATAATGGTGTGAGCTGGTGCGTTATCATGGTGCATTTGCCACGAATTGTTTGCTTCACACAAACTGTGTAGAACTTCCAGGTAATATTCCTTATTGACCGTACGACCTGGTAGCAAGACTCATGATGAACTATGATATTGAAATCAAAGAAAACTGTGAACAGAACCTTCAAATTCGATCAAACTTGACATGTTTTTTTTTGTCTTGGTTCTTCAGGAAGTTCCATTGGGATGACTGGGAACTGATAATTTTGATGTCATACCCGTACAACCATGTTTCATCACCAGTTATGACCAGTTTAATAAGTTCTGGATCGTTATAGACTTCATTCAGCAACTCTTGAGCAATGTTCATTTGGTGCTGTTTTTGGTCAAAATTCAACAATTTTGGGACAACTTTTGATGACACCCATTTAATGCCCAAAACATCCATAAAAATTGCTTGGCATGAGCCAAATGATATGCCAACCTCATCAGCAACCTCTTGGTAATGATTTGGCGATCGTCCATAATCATTTTCTTCCACCTTTTTTGATGTTATCATAGGTTGTCAATGTGCTGGGACATCCTGGACACTTGTCATCTTTTGGCGTGTTGCATGCATACACGCAAACTTTTTCATCACTCCGACCGACTATTCTCTTAACGAAGCCGAGTTTTTTAAGCGCTTTTCCGCATATATTATGGATGTGGGTACTCCATGTTAAAGCAACATTAAATATTTCCAATGTGGTGCAACACTTAATTCCATTTATAATGCAGAATTTAATGCAAATTCTTTGTTCTATTTTTGCTGCAAGTCAAAAATTGCTGATCATAGTTAAGCACGTGTAACCTTTTTGACTGTCAACAATAGACTAAGCTTTCAAAATGGCTGCCCTTAACAATGTACGTTAGGTACATGTATACCAATACACAGAAAAAAATTTTGACAGTTGGAACTATACAGCACAGGAAATTAAAACATTCAGCTTTTTTTATCACACCACATATCTGTTCTGGGACTGTAATTTGGGCTTGTGTTATAGAGAGATTCATGTTGTGCAAGTACATGTTAACAAGGTTTTTACTGCATAATCTTACTTGATTTACATAGCTTTTTCAAGAGTCTTTTAGTTTAATCAACCATTTGTTATGAAAAATCAGGCAGGCTAACACAAGAGCCATGGGAGTTTGAAGTTGCCATTTTTGTTGTAATTTCTTTTTGATTTATTTTTGATATGAGAACCATTCATAATTGGATACAATTCTTTGTTTAGTAAAGAGCAATTACTTTAGATTAGATTTTCTCTTTTATTCTACTTTCATTTCTTTACATTATTTCAATTATGAAATCCAAATTCTATGATTTGTGATAATGCAATAAAGTAACTGAGGGTTTTGATTGGCTGCACCATTTTTATATACCATAACTTGTTTAGTTTGAGTGTTACAGTAATATTTTGGTGATCAATGTACACAAGCTAACATATTTAGATAATAGATTTTCAAGGACTATCATCAGAAAGAAATAGCAATAATATGGAGATATTAATTGTAGCAGATACAAACATTCTTGATGTGTTTATCAAAATATAAAACTCGGGAATTTCGGGGTTTTTGTCATAGAGTGGGATCAACTTTTGCCCAGCCAATTTTAGTGATTCAGTGGTAGTGTTTTCCTAGCTTTAGTCTGTATTCAGAATCAAATGTTTGGTTAAAATTTATAAACACAACCTATCCCGACGTTTCCAGAAGAATAGGCACATCTGTTTGAATAAATCTTTCCATGAAGCAGCATATTCTTTTTTGTTGCCTGCTTTTTTAAGGCTTTAAGAATGGTCCTTTTACCTTTAAAGGTAAAAAATCTCTGCTCCAAGAACTTTTGGAATGCTTTAATTTCCTTGTGAACATTGTAGGTTACATAAAAAATTGTAAGTGTAAATTCTAAGTTTAAGAATCAAAATTTATTCCTTCAAATCCAAGTACTGTCCATTACTTTCTTTGGGCTGTTGTGAGTAATAAGAAATTGTAAAATAATCTTCACATATTAAAAATGAATTCAAGTCATATCTATTTCCAATAGCTTCATCTAAAAGTATAAATAATTTGTTTTCTATACTGAGTATGTTTAAATATAATGATGTTTATCTTTTATTAATAATTGAGAAATGTGAAATCTTAAGAAATGAAAAATTTGGAAGATTTCCTGTACTTTGAATGTGAGATACTAAATAATAATTTTATATAATAACTGTCCACATAGTTGATCATTTAGGAGTCCTAAGTTTATAACTATTTATATTTTGCTTAATGGAATAGTAACAATTTTTGTCTCTATGAGTTGGGATCAAACCACAGATTAGGTTATACTTCACTCAAACACAAGCTCTGAATACACTAACAATTCAGGAGAAACTTAAACTTTTTTAGTTTCATTTGTATTCTACCATGCACTGTGAAACCTTAATTTGATATGTATTAATTAGGAAATTATCATTTCTTTTTCACATTTTGTGAAAGGTTGCTAGTTTGTGTGAGTGATGGTGGTTGGATGAGGCAGGGATGACATGATGGGTATATGTTGGTTTTCTGTATATAACAAAATTTTATCGAATTATCTGTGATGGTTAGAGTAAGGTCTAGGAAATTTAGATAGTGGTTTGTTTCAATTTCGGAGGTGATGGTCATGGATGGGTGGAGGGAGTTTAACAGGTTAACTAATTGCACAATTTGTCTATCTGAGCCCTTCCATATGCACAAAATGTCATCATCATATCGTTTCCACATCACGATGTTTGGTAACAGAGGGGATTTACAATTGAAAAAGTTGGTTTCTAGATTATCTAAAAATATGTCCGCTGGGATGTGGAGCTAAGGTCATTTCGCACGTGAACCCCCATTAGGAATCAAACCCGGGACCGCTTTCACCAAAGTCGAATGTGTTGCCCACTTGGCTATCTGGTAGCCTGGCTCGTCAGTTCTTTGATAGGTCACACATGATAGTAAGATTTAGCACCGTTTGTGACAAATTCTCGTCTGGGATTTTCCACCCAGAGGGAAAGTGAGGACTTTACCCGTCACCCTAGCCATTGGAGTATCCCCTACTCATTCGTCTCATTATTTCCATTTTCTTTTGTTTCGTCCATCGAAAGTTATTGTCTGTTTTCCCAAAGGAACCATAGAATTGATGTGAAGTGAAGCTGAACTCTGATGAGAAAAACCCCCTTTTCGGCATGTTGCGGATGGTCATACGTTTACGGGGTAGTGAAAGTTTGAAAGGGCTAATGGGGATTCTCGACCGCACCCCTGCTGAACAGGTATCTAGGGTAAGGGTATGCTGGTGGCGACTGATCAAAAGTAAGATGGGATATGGTGTGTCTGCGATTTGTAATCTACGCCGCAGGTATTCCCTAATGTAATGAAGATATCCAAGTCTTTATTTTTGAGGAAGATGTCAAGTTGTCAAACACCTCAAGTAATCTTTCTAACCAGAATTGTATGAATGGTGCTCAATACTTATGAAAATTGAAAGAAAATTCACTATCAATAATTATACATGAAGATAAAAGGAATAATGTAGAAAACTTTGGAAAATAACAGATGGAAGAATATGTTAAAATAGAGACTAATGAATGATAACCAGCTTTACATGATAAGTTAGATATTCCAGTAACTCCCAATTTAACTGTTTAAGTGTTCTTGGTTCTATGTATAACTTCCACTACTTCTTCATTCATGCCAAGAAGCATTCTAACGTCCCAGAAATACCATAATACTCTGTAAACTTTGTGAAGATGTTTTTCATCTTAAAAAATCAAAGAAAGATCATTGCCGTTGAAATTAGAGCTACAGAAAATTTGAATTATAATATAGTATTTACAATTTTTAGGTGCATTTTGTTTCTCTAGTTTTTGTTTTTAAATTAACTACATAAACTTCATTAGCTTCTACTAAATAAATAAATCAACAACTAAAATTTTAAAAGTAAGAAATGTTGACTATTGTAAACTAATATTCATTGAGTTCCTTGTCAATAATTGTTTTCTCCATGCAGTTATCAATTTCATAGATTGAATTAACTGGAGAAATTAGCATTAGAAATACCAGCAAACATTTTATTCTCTGCACTTACAATAACCAAATTGTTTAAGTTGTTAATTGTTTAACTTGGAACATTGATGAAGTAATATAAATTGAGTTTTGAAGATCTTGCCCAATCAACTAAAGTAACTATTATAATGTCATTAAAATACACATTTTAAATGCAATTACATAGTTTTTAAATCCCCAATCATCTGTCGTAGTAACTTGGATTACGTTGATTACTGATAACTTGCACTCCTAAAGTTAGGTAAGATTTAGAATAATCCATAGGCTTGCATAGATAGTGATACTACTGTTAGCGATTTCTATCAGTTTACAAACACCACCAAACCTATTTCTAAAATTAATTGCCGATAAGATGATGATTGAGGTACTGCCATAGTTAATCATCAGAAATTGCTTGTGGAATTAAAAGAAGGTTGCCTTAAAATATTGAACATTGCCATTGTATACAAATTCAGAGATTCTACGAATTAATTGATGCATCAGAGGAAAATTTCTCAAAGTATAATCAGTCCATCAATTTTGTATCCTGTATTTTTGAGAATACGATGAATAATTAGAAAAATATCAGAGAAGTTTGCAGAAAATATTAATTTTTTTCTGCATAATCTTACTTGATTTACATAGCTTT
>KZ309220.1:130591-143003 GCA_000376725.2 Ladona fulva | reverse complement strand
ATATATATATACACACACACACACACATATATACATATATAAATACATTTGTTAGATGTATGTACATGTAGAATTTTTCATTCATTACATTATGTTGTCTATATTTTATTTCCTAATTAGTGTCATATAAAATTCACAGTTGCTGGCGATGTGTCATATAGTTATGTTTTTCCAGAAAAGCTGGATTTTTTTCTCCCTGGTTTCAGTGGAAGCAAATCCAGAAGTTCACTTGTGTTATATTTTGAAACTTTTAAATATGTGAATGGGTAAACGTCTTAACCTGGTTCTGCTTTGTAATGTGCAGCTTATAATTTTGTTTTCATGGTTGGTTGTATTCTCTGTACAAATTTCCTTGGAAGAAAGTTATATCTCAGTGTATGGCCTGTTTCTCTTCAAAAAATTGTATAAGCTCACTTGCATTCCTGGAACATACAAATGAAGTATACTTCAGAGCTTCAGCAAAGGGATTTTGCTGTTGTGAGAGATTTTCAAGCCTCCATCATCTGATAGAAGACTGATACAGTTTTTATTATTTCAAATAATTATTTTTTTTAGTTAAGTCCGCCAGCCATTCAGTTGTTTGAACTTTCACTGTTATAGCTGAGCTTTTAAAAGGCTTTAATGGGTTGTTCTTAATACATTTTGTGAAAAGCCATTGTAAATTTGAGAAATCAGGCAGAATTATGTGACATAAGATTGTACATTGTATATTTGTGTGTGATTTGGTTATTCTTATAACTGAAGTTTTTCTTTGGTGTTGTAGGTATTATGCTGATGCTTATCCTAGGGATCGATCCCGCAGCCGTGAAAGGGACAGAGAGCGTGATTATCGTGAAAGATCTCGAGAGGATAGGTGAGTGCTTTAACATTCTCCAAATACACTTAATTTCTCTTTATTATGACTACGTTTCTTATTTCTTAAATAATATATGCTAAGTAATATTATAATAACAGATGATGTTTAAGATAATCATCATATTATACCAAAAGTAAAATTGAGAAGGGGAGTGTGGAAAAACTGTGAAACCTTATTAGGAAAGATAAGATGAAAAGAGATATTATCTGGATGAAATAACTGTAAAAGAATCATTCAAAGTTCAAAGTATATCCAGGAGTAGCTGAATAAAATATCAATTACGATGGTTAATTGTAGAAGGGTTAAAAATGAAGTATTCGACTTGAAACATCTTATACGTTGCCACAACACCGATATTATCATAGTTACAGAAAGCTGGTTAAGCGAGGATATAAGCGACAATGAAATATTTTCAAAAGATTACACGATCTACGGTCGAGATTTTATAGAAAGAACAGGAGGTGGAGTCTTTATTGTGGTTAATTCTTCTCTCCAGAGTAGAGCGCAGGTCTCGAAGAACAGTGATATAGAAAGCGTCTGGTGTACCATAAGTCAAAAAATTAAGCCTAACATCAATGTATGTGCGTTTTACTGTCCACCAAACTCCCCGCAACAGGTTTTGCGATCTATGTGACCCCCCTGCTACTTTGGCCGATCCGACAGTGAGCTAAAATAAGAGAAATAGATGCGAGGACAAGTCGTTTTAGAGACTCTTTTTTTCTGCAAACGATACGCGATAATAATAAATTAAAGAAGTAATTCTACTCTTGTTGTTTACACCTCCTGCCACACGCCGGAAGGCGGCTTGCAGGGTATTTATGTAGATGTAGATTTGTGCTTAGATAACAGAACTCCTCAAAAAAAGCTGTATAACCTGAATAGTATGGATGATGCTTTATACCTATGAAAATAATGAGAAAATTCTCTATCATTATATATAAAGATAAAAGAAATAACAAGTAAATGTTGTAAGATAATGGATTGGAAAGTAATGGAAGAATACATTAAAAATAGAAACCAATAGGTGGTAACCAGTTTAAATGAGGAAATAGATATTCCTGTAATACCTGATTCATGCTTTAACTGTTATTCTTAGTTCTATATATAATCCACTACTTCTACATTCACTCCTTGGAACCTCTAATTCATCCTTGAGATATCACCATACTCTACAAAATTCTTGAAGATGTTTAATTTATTCGTATTTGTTTAACCCCTTGAAATGTTTACAGAATATTTCATCTGGAATACAGAAAATTTGAATTTGATTAATAATTTTTACCCAAGGAAGAATGGACTTGAAAAAAGTCTGACGGGACTTCCTGGTCCCGTCAGACATATAAGTACATCATTGCTAGCACTTAAGATTAAAAAAAAAAATTGGCTTCATAGATGGTAGAGGTTTCTATCAGTTTACAATCACCACCAAATCTAAGTTTAAGTACTGCCATAGTTAACCATTGGAACTAGCTTAAAAGGAATTAAAGGATGGTTGCCTTAAAATATTGAAGATCGCCAGTGTAAACAATTTTGGAATCAATTGATGCATCAAAAGTTTCTGATATAATTAAACCATAATTGTTAAATTCTGCATTTTTCAGAATACTATGATCAGTCAGGGAAGTATCAGAGAAGTTTTCTGAAAATGTTTATTTTTTTGCTGGTCCCTTTCCTCTGCGCTGCATTTGTTGCTATTGCTGTCAATGAAACGATCCTCTCTGTGTTATAAAATGGCGAAGAATTAGATAAGTTCATCGATATAGATTTGAAGTACTTTTACTGAGATACCATGTAAATTTGACAAATTAGTAGTTTCTCTTAAGGGAGTCACTTGTAGGGGAAAAATGTTGGATGAGAAAATAGAAAAGGTGAGTGAATGGGTTATGCTTTTAAAAGAGTTCACTGCTCCTGCTACAAGTAACAAAATGAGCAATGATGAACACAAGCATTGTGACTACATCTTGGATTCTACCCAAAAATCTGGAATTAAAATACCTTCTACCCCTTCAGTTGCTAAACTCGTGTGTTTGTAGTGTTTTACAGCTGTCATCACTTCCCGATTTATATCTAACTTTATCAAGCCAGTCTGTACAACATTGTTGCTTCATTCACTGCTTCACTTACTTTATTCACTACTATTGTCTGTCCAACATCATGAAGACACAATGGATTTCTTATGGCCCCCTGCATTTCTTACAGGAGATCGGCGCACGCTGTTGCCACTTTTGCATAAAAAAAAGACAGTTGGCAAAAATTAATTTCTAATACTTTTATCATACAGCAAAAATAATTCCACACAGCATGGTGCCATTTAATCGATGTTAANCTTGTCAATAATTGTTTTCTCCATGCAGTTATCAATTTCATAGATTGAATTAACTGGAGAAATTAGCATTAGAAATACCAGCAAACATTTTATTCTCTGCACTTACAATAACCAAATTGTTTAAGTTGTTAATTGTTTAACTTGGAACATTGATGAAGTAATATAAATTGAGTTTTGAAGATCTTGCCCGATCAACTAAAGTAACTATTATAATGTCATTAAAATACACATTTTAAATGCAATTACATAGTTTTTAAATCCCCAATCATCTGTCGTAGTAACTTGGATTACGTTGATTACTGATAACTTGCACTCCTAAAGTTAGGTAAGATTTAGAATAATCCATAGGCTTGCATAGATAGTGATACTACTGTTAGCGATTTCTATCAGTTTACAAACACCACCAAACCTATTTCTAAAATTAATTGCCGATAAGATGATGATTGAGGTACTGCCATAGTTAATCATCAGAAATTGCTTGTGGAATTAAAAGAAGGTTGCCTTAAAATATTGAACATTGCCATTGTATACAAATTCAGAGATTCTACGAATTAATTGATGCATCAGAGGAAAATTTCTCAAAGTATAATCAGTCCATCAATTTTGTATCCTGTATTTTTGAGAATACGATGAATAATTAGAAAAATATCAGAGAAGTTTGCAGAAAATATTAATTTTTTTTGCTGATCCTAGATATTCACTGCTATTAGCGTCAATGAAAATCGCCTCTCGGTTTTATAACATTGTGGAACGATAATTGATTTCATCTGAATTTTAAGCATTTCTGAGTGAGATATCACCTAAATTTGACCAATAAGTAGTTTTTCTGAAGTCATCATATGCAGGAAAAAATATATATTGGTGAGTGAATGGATTATGCTTTTAAAGGAGTTTATTGCTCCTGCTTAAAGTAACTAACAGAGCGACGAGTAATTGTCACTTCCTCATGGAAAAATCTGGAATTGATCTGAAAAAAGATCTCCTACAGTTTCTGTTGCTAAAATAATGTGTGTATGTATTGTTGTGTGTTGTATGTTTTACAGCTGTTGCCGATTCCTATCTCCTTTAAACCAGTCCCTGTCTTGAAGTCCTCACGAAATCAATGCTTCATTCACTCCTTCCAATCACTCAGTCTGTAACTCGCTTTTCACATTTGTCATGGTTAATGTAATTTAACTATTACAGTATGATCCTACGGAATGTGGAGAGCTGAAGAGTTGCTTTCAACCAATAAATATAAAGAATTTTTTTTCAATATCACTGAACAATTAATATACAGAGAGAATATGTATATCGAACCACCTCCCAATTTATCTCATCTAGTAAAATTCTATCTAAAAATGTAAGTTGTTCACAGGGCCGGCCATCCACCAAGTGGGGTGGATGGCTGGCTAATTTCAACATGGGCTTCTTATCCCCATGTGATACATGTAGGGCTGGCATTACATTTAAGTAGGCCCTAGGAAGAAGTATTTTAGTAGGACCCTGTGAGTTTGCATATTTTAATTAATTAAATAATGTAGATAGAAATTAAATCAATTAATACAGGTAGTTTTGTATGCAAAATTAAATGAAAAATTCATATTTATAGCCACTCTTATCAGAATTCAATGAGCGATTACAATACCTCATTCTGTGAATTTCAAAACATTTAAAAGTTATGCATATGAGAGTAGAGCATTGAAAGTTGATATTAAAAAATTTGAGTTTGGTAAAGCAATCCTCCGTAATAACACGTTTATTTCATTGACTTCAAAGAAAGGGAAGTTAATTTTAAATTCAAAATTAATGTGAAAGGTAACGACTTGTATTTTTTCCTCCTAATACATTCAGAAACATTGATCCTAGTTCAATTTTTACATGGACATGAATTGCATGGGTAGTAGAATTTGTGAAGTGTGATTGAGGTTTAATTCTGATGCTTACCAAATGAATCAAAATCATTTCTCAAAAGCATAGACAATGCTTCAGGATTTCGTACCACACATTTACTTAAAAATTGTTATTCTTGTGATACATGGTAATGCTTCAGGATTTCGTACCACACATTTACTTAAAAATTGTTATTCTTGTGATACATGGTGGTTGTTCAATGGTATGGACGTGGCTGAATCATGAATTTACATTACTGTATGTTGATTGGATTCATACAAACTCTGGTAAAGCAGGACATATGTATGGACTCCTCCTATATATAATTTTAAAGGCAAATAATTGTTCTTTTGATTTATGTATAACATTTTCCATTATAACAGCAGATCTTTGTAAGGGAAGGTGTCCAATTCAAGGTCTATACATTTTTGGTCTGAAAGTAACTCAACAGTGCATGGAAATTTTCTTTCTCCCTTTGCAATCTTGGACAGAAGCCGGCTCAGAGGCAGGCTATGTGGATATATCCCTTCAAAATGCTGTTCTAGCCATCAGCTTAACTCAAAATATTCATGGGAAGGTCACTTTCCTCAATCCTTTGGAAATAACGGTATCTCATGAGCAATGCTCCCCTCTTTATGAGAAGGAAAGCTAGATATAATACTGAATCATAACAAACAATTTTAGTATTTGTTTTAAATAAAGTAATTTATAGTACTCTACTAATGCTAATTCTCTTAATCTAATGTTTTTTAAATATTAGCAGAAGTGTCCAAAATTTGTAATGTTTTTATTTTGGCCTTTTTTCTTGTGTGTGGATATTTTATTTCTCAAATGAACTCAATTTTTTGTTGTTGAAATTTTTACCCCTGTATTATAATTTTAGAGCTATGTATAATTCTTTTTGGGAATCATAGATTTCTCTGTGGTAAAATTTAAAAAGTATACTTCGTTGAAAAAATTTTGGATGAGTTTCTTTACAAAGTGTACTGTGTTTGTATGTAATAATTGTAAATATGTCTGATCAAATCTATCAACTAGAGAAGCACATGCATATTATATGTTTTTACTTTAATTCATAGAGAGCTTGAAGATCTTGTTGCATAAGTGTGAAGAATGAGAAAAATTTAATTTGATGTGATGTGGTAGTCAAGTGACCGAGTTGTTTTCAGTTGCCTGTAAGAATGCATTTATTTATCATTTATAGAGAGGTCACGTTCGCGAGATAGAGAAAGGTCTCACCGTCGCAGGCGAGAGCGTTCCAGAAGTCGGGAATATAGAGAAAGAAGTAGGGATAGAGAACGTGACAGGTAAGACATCTGGAGCTGTATACAATACAGTCGAGCCCTTTTAAGTAGTTTTTGGAAGGGTTGAAAAATTATTAATCTGAAACCTAATATGGTTTAATTTGATTATAATTCAAGTAACTGTCAGAAAAATAGTTAATTTAATCACTCATTTGGTTAAACTAAGTCTATGGAAGTGTGACAATTGCTAAGCAAGTTTTATGCATTATTTACAAAAATATTAAATAATTTTGGTTCTTGCTGTTTTATTTATCTGCACAAGTTTTGATTATTTGTACTAATGGCTGTTTCTCAATCTAAAGTTGGAGATAAGATGTGTAATTTTGGCTCAATGAATTGTATTTTTTCCATTGAGATAAATAGCATGGTTTAATCAAACTTTGTAATAGTGCCTCATCCTTAAAAAAATATGCTAGTGTACTATTTCATGAATGTATGTTTAGCAAAGAATAGCTTATGTAATTTTAGAAATTTTCTCTCAATTTTAGCATGCATTAATTAATTATTTATGTGTGTGTGTGTTTGTGTGTGTGTAAAGTTGTAATGTAATATTATAAGGATGTAGTTTTATGTATGTGATGACGACAATGTTGCCACCTGACTTTTGTCTACTTGCAACATATGCAATAATAATAATAAGAGGTGAAAACCAATAAATCTGCAATGAAACACTCACTTCTTCCAAAGTGGTCATGGACACTCCATAGCTGCTTATTCCAAGACGACCTCGAGAATTGATATCCTCCTCTATGGCAGAGAAGAGACCAGCAAAACTGTCCACAGAGTCATGTGGAAGAATGAAGGATAGTTCTCTCCCATGACGACGTGCTTTCTCAGCTTTTCCCACGTGCATGGTGACCAAACGAGTGATTGAATGCTCCCTTCCATTTCCATCCAATACCAATCTGAGTTCACAAGCAAAAATACACATGAGAAAACATTTCCTGAGAGTGTAAAAGATTTGAAAGAACTGATTTTATAGGCACAAGTTTGGGGTTTGAAAAGCAAGGGTTCCCCCAACCCTGATAAGGAAATCACTTGTTGGCATAGTGGTAGCAATGTTGGATGATGGTCCAAAGTTTGACTCCTCTTGGTGACACTTTTTTCCTTCATTGCTACCACTACACCAGCAAGTGCTACACTTGACTACCCATCACACTTATTACTTTCTGTCTATTTTTATATCAAATAGGTTTCATCATGGTGTTCAACATCTTTATGCCAACTGCTTCTTGTAAGCAGGAAATGGTGAGTGGGGTAAAGTTTTACATTGAAGATGAGGAGATATATACATTAGGTGATGAACTTATGAAAAAATGTGTTAATTATTTTCAAGAAATTAATAATGAGCAATGTCATCTCCATTAAAAATAAAAATGTTGGAAGACAAGTTAATGAATTAAGATTTTAAGTTGAACAATATTAGTGTTTAATTCACCACCACAAACAAAAGTTAAGAAAAACATAACACATATTGTAAAGTAAACATTAAGTGAATGGCATTATATTAATATGGGAATTTTTCCAGCCTTTGGTAAGTGTTGCCAGTTTTGGAAATGATATGTACACTAACTAATGTAAATACAATGCCCCATACACATTTTTCAATTTTGATGAATTTTTCTATGGTGGAATTGGGCTCATTCAGGATTACTACTAACAAGGAGAGACTACAAGTGCTACCCCTCTGATTTGAAGGAAATATTTTTTTTTTAGTAGAGGAGATGAAATTAAACAAGTGAAACAGCATTCGTCCCTTAGTGGGTCTTAGTTTTTTTAGCATTACTTCATTTTCTCTTTGCATTTTCAGTTCATAGCAGAATGGGTTGGTGTAGTGGTTTTAACGTTAGCCTACCATGCAGATGGCCGGGGTTTGAATTGTTTGAAAAATGTTTTTTTTCACTATCATTTACTTCCTTTACATTTGGATTTTTATTCAGTTCTATGAAATCATTCATTGATGGGCTAAAAAACATTCGTTTCATAAATATATTTGATCAAAGCAACAATTTTGTGCTTGGAGAGGAGTTGTGTACAAACTTACAGTTGCTTTCTTCAAAAGGATGTTTTTTAGTTTGTCAGTGATTGATTCCATATACCTGAATGTTGATTTGAATGTAATGGAGATAAATAAGAATAAAAAAGTCATTTATCATACTCGAAACCCTGCCCTCTGCATGAGAGGCTAATGATCTAACCATTACACCAACCCATTCTGCTATGGGCATAAATGGCTGAAAAATTCGAAAAAAAATGAATTACTACTAAAAAACTAAGGCACACTTAGATGAACCATTTCACTTTTGTTTAATTTCATCTCCTCTATGATGAAAAAAATATTTCCTTCAAATCAGAGGAGTAGCTCTTGTGGTCTCTCCTTGTTAGTAGTACTCCACATATGGAACACGGCTGTGGTAAGACATTATACTTCAAGAAGAGCTCCTAATAGCTGTTGTTTGCTAGCAAACTAACCATTGAAGAATTCCAACCAGCAGGGGTTAGGGTTCTCAGTGGTCACCCTTTTCAAGCATTGTTCTCAATACTATGTTGCCACCTTTGGGAGAGAAGAATAACAGTTATTATTCTTCACCGAAGATGGCAAAATGATGATGATGATTGTGCTGAGTCCCTAAATAGAGGGCCAAAGGCACTTAGACCTATTTGGTCCATTGTGCCACCCGCCATGATACGAAATTACCCATGGAGTCCTATGGCCTCACAAAAGGCCAAGATGCCCCCCATGGGCAAGTCCCTAATGTCCCTGGGTTCTTGAAAGAGGGTGCCCATGAGACGAAGCCGTGTCCTGNGAAGCCACTGTCATAAGAATAGTCATCGGAATTCAATGAGCAAAGTGGCAATACCTCATTCACTCTATTGCTTGGGGTGTATTTCAGAATATTTAAAAGTGATAAATATAAGAGTAGAATATTGTAACTTGAAAATTACTGTGTTTGTTAAAGCAATCAAATTAAAGGAATCCTCCAAAGATAACATGTTTATTCGATCGACATTCCAAAGACATCAAAGAGAGGAAAGTTAATTTTAAATTCGAATTAAATGTGGAAGGGTAATATCATAACTGTCTACCTAATACATAGTAAAATTGAACTAAGCTCATTTTTTTTTCTAAATTATTTAGAGGCTATAGTAAATATTCCAACTACATAGATAACAAAAGTTGTCAAGTGCGATCAATTTTTAATTCCAAAATCAATTTTTATTTCCGACAACAACATTAAAAATTTTGCATGAATTTGCCCTGTGTTACATTCATTAAAAAGGAGTACTCCAATACTATCAAAAGACATTGCCACAACCTATGTACAGGTAGGACCCATACCCTGAAGATGCTAGCTTTCCGGAACCCCTGTTTGAATCCATACCCTGAATATGCTAGCTTGGCCATACCCCTGTTTGAGTCCTACCTGTACCCTGAAGATGCTAGCTTGGCTAGCGAAATGTACATTGGTTGTGGCGATCTGTCTTTTGATGGTATTGGAGTACTCCTTTTTATTGAACATTAACTTTACCATCACTGGTCCGTCTACTTTTGCCATGTGTTGATTGAATTTACGCAGGTTCTGATTAAACGGGATCCATATGGACTCATTATGTATATCATTTTAAAGCAAAATTATTGCTCTTTTGAATGATGTATCACATGCCCTATTATAACCAATGATCTTTGTAAGGGAACACGTCAAGGCCGAGGTCTATATATTTTTGCTCTGGCAGTATCTCATAGTGCATGGAAATGTTCTTTCTTCCCTTCCTGTCTTGAACGTAAGCCGGCTGGTGTTACTTTCCTCAAAATGCTATTCTAGCCATCACTTAAACTGAAATTCTTCCAGGGAGGGTCATTTGCCTCGATCTTTCTGAAATAACGTTAGCCACGTTGTCATCTTTGCTGGAGGTGGGATCGCAATGAAACACACTTTTAAACCAAATTGGTTTAAACAACACAAAATTGCCTTCTTGAACAAAGATAAGAATAAACATCACTAAACAAAATAACAGCCAACATTTACTCAGAACATAATATAAGAAATATAGCGGAAATAAATATTATGTGAGCAAAAAAGAAAAATCAAGTTCACCTTGAAGTATAAATTGAACACAGTAATGTGGATGGTACCAATAAAGAGTTTTACTTATTTGAGTCCTGTTGACTTTTGCTAAAGTTCATGAGAACAAACACATAACAGTGTCTTTGAGATGCAGTTCTGTCACAGGATACATACTGATACATGCACACCTTCACTGGGCAGCTTTGATCACATCGAGTTCTTCACTGCTGACTGCCTGTCACTCATGACATAAGGTCAAGTAAGCAGTGGAAGGGGAAGTCATGTGAAATTCAAACACTCAATTCACAGCCAATTAACATAGTGTATTTCAATGTCTATATAACTGGTGATATGCATACACATTTTGATGTTTAAGTAGTGCAGGATGTTAGCAAGGGATCTGCTTGGGAAATGCTTTCAGAGATTTGTTAAAAATGGGCAACATCATCCATAAACCTGAAGGTGTGTTTCATCATCAAACTGGTCAAAACATTCTTTTGAAAGTTATGAAGTGTTTTTTATAAGGTTTGTGCTGATTCATTCATCAGAGTTTTGCTTTACCATATCTATTTTATTTTTACAGTCCTCTATTGTTAATTACTATCTAAGTGAACTGTTCCGTTTTCCTATCTGGAATAGATTTCTCTTGGTTGTACCAACTTCAGCCAGGCTTTTTCCTCTAATTTTCTTGTTGGAAGATACCTGATTGTTGTGTATGTTTAAGACTTGCATAGACAATTTTCTGCAATTAGTTGCATAAGCATGAATGGCTTGAATGTTTCTTTGTAGCTCAACACGCCAAGGTGTCCGACCCAGGGTGAAGTCTCCTGAACCACCAGAAACAGCTGCTGTACTTGGCTCTAAATCCAGGTGAGTACTCAACTAATTTAAATGCCTAAAAAATGTGTTAATTGCTACATTTCTGTTGAACTGTGCTAAAGATTTATTACAGTATCCCTGTTATTTATGTATTATATAGATACTAGTTTCTAAAGAAAACCGCAACTTATTCCTGATTTTTTCGAAAGTATCACTTTCCTATTTTTCCTTCGATTACGATATTATTTAACACCGATTAAATTGCACCATGCTGTGTGGAATTACTTTTGCTGTGTGATAAAAGTATTAAAAATTAATTTTTGCCAACTGTCCAAAAGTGGCAACAGCGAGCGCCGATCTCCCATAAGAAATGCACGGGGCCATAAGAGATCCATTGTGTCTGCATGATGTTGGACAGAGAATATGTAAATTACTTTTCAAATTTATCATGGTTGATGTAAATGAACTATTACTGTGCGTTCTAACAGAATGTGGAAGGATGAAGACACCTCCCTGTTTATCTCAACTAGTAATACTCTGTTTAAAAATATGAGCTATACGCAGAACCGGTCATTAATCAAGGGATGGGCGGGTGCAAATTTTCCACAGGGGCAGCTTATACGCTTCCTATGTTCACATTATATGGACAGGGCAGATGTTATTGCCAAGGAGGCCCAAGGCAATGGTATTTTATTAGACCCCTATGAGTTTGTGTATTTGTAATGTTTTATACATTTATAACAGAAATATANCACCATGTCAGTGATCTTACCTTATCTATGATGTCTGTCACTCCTGTTATAGTTGATGCTTTGTTATCTTCCTAACCCAGGTGTTGTGTTTCCTGTCTCTTCTTGTGATTCCAAGCATGCATCATTCCATACTTCTTTGTGTAGTCTGAAGTCGCTGGGTTTGTCTTTTTGCACAAGATTGTCTTTTGCACACACGCACACAAAGATTGTCTTTTTGCACAAGAAAGGAAGCAAGGAAGATTTGAAGAACTACCGCCCCATCAGCCTCCTTCCTGTTATTTACAAAACGTTCATGAGAGTAATAGCTGCACGTCTGAAGACGTCCCTGGCAGCTGCCCAGCCCAGAGAACAAGCTGGATTTCGCAAGGGATTCAGCACTATGGACCACATCCACACGCTGCAAGAAATTATCAGCA
>KZ309220.1:82447-124374 GCA_000376725.2 Ladona fulva | reverse complement strand
TGAGGACCTCGGACGGCAGGTTGTGCCACTATGTGGAGACTGCCAGTCTTGCTCACAAAGCATTCCCTTAACAGTGTGAGAGAGACGCGGCACGGTAGTTCAGTGGTTAGAATACCTGCCCGGAAAGTGGGAGACCTGGGTTCGAGTCCCAGTCGTGTCGCTATTTTTCACACTTGTTATTCCTTTGGGATTTCCGTAGGTTTTCAACCTACTAAGTTACCTTCCTTTCCTTTATCCATAATAAATTTGATTTTCTTTAAATTTGATAAATTCTATAAAGAAAAATTTATCAAATTATTTTTTGAGAGGCTGTCACCTAAATACGAGATGTTTCTGTAAAAAAATGTTTCTAACATACTCCGTTTTTCTCGAATATGTGGTTTTCAATTTTTTTATAAATATTGACTTACTAAGATTGTTTTAAACTTTCTAATAATTTTGCGTTAAATTAGTCCAAAGTTATGTCTATTATGATCGCATTAATTTTAGACTGAATTATTTTGAAAGTAATACTTTATTAAACAGAAAGAGAGAAATAAACTGAAATAAGCATTTCTTCAAAATTAAATACCCACCACGGGTGCGACACTGAAAATTTAAATACCCAGATGAGTGGTTAACAAAGGTAGTTCTTTATGCATCCAAAATTAATTGAAAAAATGATTCACAGAGACAACATCCCTATAATGTGAATAAAACTAATATTAATTTTATATGGACAACTTTCTGGCTTATTTGCTTGCAATTTCTGTTATTTCACTGCAGTTTATAGAATGATGTATTTCACTTTCAGTTGAAATGATAGAAAGTTCCTTTGTTGAATCATCATGCAACAGATTTTCTTAATTTTAACATAAAATTAAAATTATGCCCAATAGAAGCCACTGTCATAAGAATAGTCATCGGAATTCAATGAGCAAAGTGGCAATACCTCATTCACTCTATTGCTTGGGGTGTATTTCAGAATATTTAAAAGTGATAAATATAAGAGTAGAATATTGTAACTTGAAAATTACTGTGTTTGTTAAAGCAATCAAATTAAAGGAATCCTCCAAAGATAACATGTTTATTCGATCGACATTCCAAAGACATCAAAGAGAGGAAAGTTAATTTTAAATTCGAATTAAATGTGGAAGGGTAATATCATAACTGTCTACCTAATACATAGTAAAATTGAACTAAGCTCATTTTTTTTTCTAAATTATTTAGAGGCTATAGTAAATATTCCAACTACATAGATAACAAAAGTTGTCAAGTGCGATCAATTTTTAATTCCAAAATCAATTTTTATTTCCGACAACAACATTAAAAATTTTGCATGAATTTGCCCTGTGTTACATTCATTAAAAAGGAGTACTCCAATACTATCAAAAGACATTGCCACAACCTATGTACAGGTAGGACCCATACCCTGAAGATGCTAGCTTTCCGGAACCCCTGTTTGAATCCATACCCTGAATATGCTAGCTTGGCCATACCCCTGTTTGAGTCCTACCTGTACCCTGAAGATGCTAGCTTGGCTAGCGAAATGTACATTGGTTGTGGCGATCTGTCTTTTGATGGTATTGGAGTACTCCTTTTTATTGAACATTAACTTTACCATCACTGGTCCGTCTACTTTTGCCATGTGTTGATTGAATTTACGCAGGTTCTGATTAAACGGGATCCATATGGACTCATTATGTATATCATTTTAAAGCAAAATTATTGCTCTTTTGAATGATGTATCACATGCCCTATTATAACCAATGATCTTTGTAAGGGAACACGTCAAGGCCGAGGTCTATATATTTTTGCTCTGGCAGTATCTCATAGTGCATGGAAATGTTCTTTCTTCCCTTCCTGTCTTGAACGTAAGCCGGCTGGTGTTACTTTCCTCAAAATGCTATTCTAGCCATCACTTAAACTGAAATTCTTCCAGGGAGGGTCATTTGCCTCGATCTTTCTGAAATAACGTTAGCCACGTTGTCATCTTTGCTGGAGGTGGGATCGCAATGAAACACACTTTTAAACCAAATTGGTTTAAACAACACAAAATTGCCTTCTTGAACAAAGATAAGAATAAACATCACTAAACAAAATAACAGCCAACATTTACTCAGAACATAATATAAGAAATATAGCGGAAATAAATATTATGTGAGCAAAAAAGAAAAATCAAGTTCACCTTGAAGTATAAATTGAACACAGTAATGTGGATGGTACCAATAAAGAGTTTTACTTATTTGAGTCCTGTTGACTTTTGCTAAAGTTCATGAGAACAAACACATAACAGTGTCTTTGAGATGCAGTTCTGTCACAGGATACATACTGATACATGCACACCTTCACTGGGCAGCTTTGATCACATCGAGTTCTTCACTGCTGACTGCCTGTCACTCATGACATAAGGTCAAGTAAGCAGTGGAAGGGGAAGTCATGTGAAATTCAAACACTCAATTCACAGCCAATTAACATAGTGTATTTCAATGTCTATATAACTGGTGATATGCATACACATTTTGATGTTTAAGTAGTGCAGGATGTTAGCAAGGGATCTGCTTGGGAAATGCTTTCAGAGATTTGTTAAAAATGGGCAACATCATCCATAAACCTGAAGGTGTGTTTCATCATCAAACTGGTCAAAACATTCTTTTGAAAGTTATGAAGTGTTTTTTATAAGGTTTGTGCTGATTCATTCATCAGAGTTTTGCTTTACCATATCTATTTTATTTTTACAGTCCTCTATTGTTAATTACTATCTAAGTGAACTGTTCCGTTTTCCTATCTGGAATAGATTTCTCTTGGTTGTACCAACTTCAGCCAGGCTTTTTCCTCTAATTTTCTTGTTGGAAGATACCTGATTGTTGTGTATGTTTAAGACTTGCATAGACAATTTTCTGCAATTAGTTGCATAAGCATGAATGGCTTGAATGTTTCTTTGTAGCTCAACACGCCAAGGTGTCCGACCCAGGGTGAAGTCTCCTGAACCACCAGAAACAGCTGCTGTACTTGGCTCTAAATCCAGGTGAGTACTCAACTAATTTAAATGCCTAAAAAATGTGTTAATTGCTACATTTCTGTTGAACTGTGCTAAAGATTTATTACAGTATCCCTGTTATTTATGTATTATATAGATACTAGTTTCTATTCAACGATTATTTAACTCTTTAAGGTTAAATATTATATTTGATCATTTCAAAATAGAAAAGAGTAGCATCATCTTAACCTTTCCATTTGTGATATAAACAAGTGGTTAATTTCCAAAACTCTTTCCTCCATCTTCATCAAAGGATAACGTCTTGATGCATTTTTTTCTTGGGCTGTTATCTTCTTTAATTTTCTTGAAGACTTGATCATTGATAATAATTTTCAATGAAATTTTCAGATCATTTGTTACAATCCAGCTTGTTTTTTTATACTCCATTGGAATACATTGCTCAGAAGAATAATTTTGTCAATTTTGAGGTATTTACTAGACAAGTAGATCTGCTGCAAGAGAAAAATGCCAACTACAGGAGATAATTGATGTATAAGCAAATTCTTTGTTTGATTATTTTTATTTACTTAGATGAGGACTTGAGTTGAAATTCCTGATTTCTTTTTACAAATACTCGCAAAATATTTCAACCCAATACTTTAGTAGCAGTACTATCAAGAACTTAAAGATTTGATTTGATTTTGTGTAGGATTGCTTTATTATTTTAAAACCGTTCATTAAATATTTGAAAGAATGTTATTCTGTACCTGCTACAGGAAAATGTTCTGTAATTTTTGTATTCTTTTATAATGAGCATATCCTCTTAAAAGATTCATCCTGCCTCATCTTTTCATAAATTTTAATATTAGGGCCAGCTGTTTGATTCTTAATGTGGTGGTATTAACTTACTATAGCTATGGATGTTTTTTTTTGTGTAGGCAATGGAAAAAAATGTGTCCAAGTCTTTTCATTTTTATAAGTAATTCAGAAAACATGTCTTTTCAGTAATGGATTGTATTTTTCATAATGAATTACTGTGTATTTGTCTTTTGCATATACATAACTAAGATCATTGTTGTATACTTTAATATGCACAAGTTTTTGTTTCTTTGTTAAAGTTTTACATAAAGTACATGAATACTTGATAAAGACTTATCTGCGTGTAAAAGATTGTATACATTGAACCTGATGTACTTTTCAAATCCTAGGTTATAGCTCAAATATCATTTACTCAGGTAGTCTAACTTGGTCTCGTCTGTTAATAATAGTAACAGTGTCAATATGTATATCTTTCCTAACTTGTTAGCTTTTACTTAGTGATGGAATATTGTGTTTTTGCTTAAAGCTTTTTTACTCTTTTCCTTCCAATACTCTCTCAAGTAAAAGCACAATCTATATTTGTCTTAAGTATGTTTTTCTATTTGCATTATGGTATCTTAGTTTATCGTTATCTGCCATAGAATTGTTTTCAAGCATCAATTATATTTATTTTAATTATTTGAATGTTTGGGCAGGACAAGCATGCAAATTTTTCATCAAAATGTCATAAGATGACATTATCCTTTTGAGACAAGTTACAAAATATTACTATTCTTCTTCTATGTCTAGGACATTATCTAATGCTGTTTCAATTTATTACATTTGTTTATGTTTTGACCACTTCATAGTAATGTCATTGGCCAACTTTCATGATTACATTTAGTTTTGATTCTAGATGATGATACAATTTAGAATGGAGAATAATTACTAGCTTAATTACTTAAATTAATTACTATAATTCATGAAATGAATTGCAAATTAAACTCCATTCACTATAACTGGGCATCCCATTATATGAATTATGTTGTTGCTCTGCTGTATGACTTTATTGGGAAACTCATTTTCTTCCCCCTTTTATTTTTCAATTTCTATCTGTAAAATATGCTAAGCCATCATTTATGTCTTGATATACATGTTTTTATGTCTTCAAACACCTGACATTACGTTTCCGTGAATACGATTGAGTTTTTTCCATTTGTGAATTATTAATTTATATTTATATAAATTTACATCCAAAATTCCCTTGCCTCATTGTTCATCCAAGGAAATCCACTTCCCGCTTACTTATGCTCTTGTCTAATATTTTCAAATGGAGACCAAATAAAAACCTAATGTATGCACATGATCTGCTAGCGATTCAGTAGATTTTGCAAGGAGATGTGTTAGTGATTCAGATACCAATTGTTTTGTGGTGAATAAAAGGAACACTTCATGCCATTTTCTATTTCAACTTCCGTTATACCCACACATATTGTCATTGTATCCCTTTTGTTCCTTAGACTAAGTATTCTCTCTATTCTGGGTCCCATTTGCCTCTTCATTCTTTTCCTCTTAATTTTTGACCTCTATTACTCTTTTAGGATTCAATCACAGGTTTTATACTGAGTGAAATTGTTTTGTACCCTGAAATTTCAATCATCTAATGAAAATAAACCCTCCATTTAACATTTTTGGTACAAATTTAGATGCTTGGATGAATTCTTAAAACCCTGTAGGGAGTTTTGAATCATATCTCACTTGGAAATATATCTTATGATGCACATTTTCCCTTTCACTCGAAGCTCTGTAACCTGCTTTAGTCATTTGTCTACCTCATTTGATAGGCAATATATTAGTTTACGTTATTTGCATTGCCATCCAGTGCTCTCCTCTCTTGCCTCACCTAATCTCCAAGGGAGTTCGTTTTGACTCCCTGGTTTGTAATTGCTAATTTTGTGAGGATAAAATAAATATATATTGCAAAATACAACAATTTCTATCTCTTGGTTGGAGCTAATACTTACTCTGAGGTGGTGAGATCTTCCCCAGTATTCTCATCTCAGGGCAGTAAGTTAAAAATTTCCTTAGCTGTATTTTTTTTGTTGAAAACTAAAGTTGTAGACGTACATAATAAAACGGAGTGGCAATGCAGTGTTGGACCATGATTGTTCTGTAACAACCTCTTACCACTGGTGTTAAACATTTCTCTATTAATCTCTAATTGTTTACCAATGTTAAGCACTTGTATAGACATTAGAGTGAAAAGAGCCAAAAACCCTTTCCTATTGTTTTCCTATATGCAAGAAATAAAAATTTGCCTTATAATTGCTATCTTGCTTAAAATACTGTTTTCAAACAGTTCCCTGTCTTTTAGAGGATAAATTTAAACTGCAAACAATAAAGAAAGAACTTCTCTTACTTATCGGAAACTTTTAGTAATTTGATCATAAATGGAAATATGTTGGTAGAAAGTGTATGGTTATATTTATATGTATAAATATAACATTATATAAAATATAGATGTACAAATTATACTTCCTATAGAATAAAATGGAAAATTTCTTCAAGTCCTAAACAATGTTATTTTTAGTTATTTATAAGTGAATGGTAAGGTTCTGTTTTCTCTTTAACCTTTCATAACACTATTCTTTTGGATAATTTTGCTACATTATTTTAATGGAAATCATCTATTCTTTTTTTAATGGATGCATTGAAGCATAATTAATAATTTGCTATAATTATATAATTTACAATACATTACTGTTGATAAATTTATATGGAATTTATTTCATGTGCTATTCTCCTCAATTAGAAAAAAAAATAATATTTTGTGGAAACATCTGGAGAGAGTAGTTAACTGTGAAACTCACTTTTGTATTTACCTTTTAAATAAATACTCAATTGTTGACTTTTATTTTCATTTCCTGCATGTATTTAAATATTGATTGGCTTCTACAAATTATAATTTACTCTTTGGTCAGGCATGATTTGTGCATTTGTTCATGTTCTTTACCAGTATAATGTTTCTGTCATTTACATAAACATATAGTGATTAAAGAGAAAAGACAACTTAGTAATGAATCCATTCTCATAGTTATAATAGTGATTGGCAACTAATCTACCAAATGCTTGATATCTTGGTAATATCCTTATTTCATTTTGGGTTTATGTTCAAAATTTTTAAGAAAATATGATCTTTTATAAAAGAGAATATTTGCTGGTAAATCAGCTATTTTAGAAATTGTGTTATGTTATGACAAATTTGCTTCTATATTAATTCAATCTTTGATTATTTTGTCTTCATATGATTATAAAAATTCTTTCAAAAGTTATGTCTCTGCTGTATGTAATGTGTGCTTAGGATATGTATTTAATCATTTGTAATCTCTTTCAGAGAGGATTTTTTTAAGGTTGTGTTCAAATTGGTATTCAGAAATACCTGCTCACTTGGTTTCTCTTTAAATGTGTTTTTAACACTCATTTTAGTTACTATATAAAGATGATTTGACTTCATCACCTAATGATGTTGTCTATGAGTTGGTGTAGAAATTCCAAGTTTCAGTAAAGATTTTTGATTTTATTTAGATCAGTAGTTTTTATTCGGAACTGTAGAGTTTTTAAATTTATCATCTTGTATTTTGCTTGGAAGAAGAGTGCAGAATAAGAAACCCAAGTTTTAAGACTCTTACGTATGATATGTGTGTATGAATTCCTCTCTGTTTGCAGAAGATTCCTAAGAATGTTGTGTAACTTCAAATAACTTCATTTATATGAAAAATTTCAGTCTGTTCCCAGTAGAAAAGTCAACTTAAGGTTCTTCACCACCTATTTAAACGATTTAGATCAGCTTTCATTCTATCAATTGATACCCAATGCCAACAATAATAATCTGAGTAATATGAAATCAGGCATTATCAAATTATGAAGAGACAAAATGCAATAGCTTAGCAAAACAGTGATTACAAGCTAATTTTCTCAGCTAATAATGAATCTTTTATGTTGTTTTAATCAGAATTTGGTTAATTTTTTAGATTGCTCTTTTGTGCCTAAAATTGTGAAATTTTGGGTGTGGATTTATTGGCTGGTTGATTACCTATCCTTCCTACTGCCCTCTTATTATGCATTCCAGATAATAATTTATTTATTCTAAGTGTAAAATATTTCATCTCTTTACTTGGTTTTATTATGTTCTTGGAACATGTCTTTTTGCCTTGCCCTCCCTCTCTTGCCCTTGCCTCTTCTCTCTTTTCATATTTTTGAAGTGTAAATGGCTGAGAAAAATTTTTGTGATGAGTACTGATCATGCAAATATGTGATACTGCATATAGTGCGGGTTTCCTTGACATACTTCTACCATTGACTCTTAAAGTGTATTGCTTTGTAATATACCATATATTCTAAGATATAAGATGCACCCAATGGAAGCTGGAAGTCATACAGAGGGGGAAAAACCATTACTGTGATTGTAAGATGTATGCTATTTGCTGTGTCCCAACAGGATGACATTGATTTGTGTTCGGACGATACTGCCCTCACTTCTGATCAAAAGTATTACAAATTGGGTTTTCCAACTGATTTATTACGCATACAAGTTACAAGTATAGGTAATAAAAGTCTTGTCTAATGACTGTAACTGACTGCCAGTGAGAGAGTGATTGCCGTTGCAGCAGCACCCTCATGAACAAATTGCGATGGAGAAAACTAGGGAGGTGGGGCATTTTGGAAATACATCAACTTTTAATGGTATTAAATGTTTAGGTGACTTTCTGTTATACCTGCTTTTCAACAATGTATTTTCATTCCCAAGGTGCACACTTTATTGTGCCAAGTCACCTAAACCCTTTTCCTTGAATATATTTTCAATCTTGAATCTATGACACTCGATTTTTTGGTGACTTAAAAGTGTTATCAGAAAGTTATGGTCTGAGAATAAACCAAAAGAAGACAAAAGTGATGAAAATAGGAGATGATGCATGTGTCTGTAAAAGGTGTGAGATAAGAACAAGTCGAAAGGTATAAATGTCTAGGCGGGGAGGTGACGAAGGACTGGAGAAGTGAGAAAGAGGTAAGGTTAAATATAGGAATGGCAAAGGAAGCATTTAGAAAAAAGAGAAAGGTATTAACTTGTAACATAAATGTCGAACTGAGGCTGTGGCTATATGGCTGTGAGACGTGGACACTCCTTAAAACAGATATAAAAAGGATATAAGCTTTTGAAATGTGGACTGGAGAAGAATGATGAACATCAGGTGGATGGACAAAGTAACAAATGAGGAGGTATTGAGGAGGGTAAAGGAAGAAAGAGAACTGACAACATTGATACATCAAAGGAAGAAGAATTGGATAGGACATGCTCTAAGGAAGAACTGCCTACTTAAGGATATGCTAGAAGGCACGGTGGAAGGAAGAGTGAAGTTATTGGATTGTTTGAAGAATGGAGAAGGGTACAGAGAGATGAAAAGAAGGGCAGATAACACCTGTGCGAGCAGACCACCCATGATGTTGATGAAAAGTGTAAGAAAGGTGCATCTTAGATTCAAGAATGTATGGTATATGAAATTACAATTATCATATTAGCATTATACTGGTGTGTCAATTCAACGATAATTCATATATCCAATTAAACCAATAGGCAGTAGAATCAACTGCTTGGGCTGTGACTTCGTGATAGGACCCCTTGAAGGAACAAGGAAAAGTGGAACTTTTACACACCACTATATTGTGGTGTGTAAAAGTTCGATTTTTGCTCATTAAATCCATAGGCATAACTATGTACTGTAAACCCATTTTATTTCATGGGGTTGATGTAAAAAAGGGAGGAATTTCTTTCTGAAAGAGAGAAACTGTTGAGTTGCTCAGAGGTATTTAAAAAAAGAATGATTGGTTAGTATAAATAAGAATTTCTTTAGTTTGCATCTTTAAGTAACTGCTTTATGAAATAAGGATCATTACATACAAGTCAACTCATATATTGTATTGCCTTTATGTAAGGCATGAAGTTTATTAAATAGGTTAATTAGTTTAGGAAATTTATGGTGGTAAGGAATTCTTTTAAAAATTCAGTCTTTGTTTTACATCTGTCTTAATTAAATGTTAATGATTTTCTGGTGAATTGTGGGTGACATGAATGATAGTTATATGTCATATTATGTCAATGTATTCACTTAATTTTACATATTGTTAAATGTAGTAGTTAACGTCAATAACCTCATTGCCTATATCATCTTTACTAAATCAAAACCATCCAAGATTTATCCTTAGATATCAACCCAGTGACACTCCTACAAAAATGTTGGTAATGGTGCATGATTTTCTGTGGAAAAAATTAATGACTTTTTTAGTGCTTTATGTTTTTCATAATTATCTTAATTTATGTTTATCTTGACCCACTCTCAGCTGACTCTGACTGAAGGTGTTTAGATAGTATGTTTTCCTTATCTTAGAACATATGATTGGAATGAAATTTATTTTCCAAAAGTACTAATGCTGCTGAAGATACAGTCTATACTGTACAGGGGAAATACTGTAAATGTGATTTCAAAAATGGTGAAGGATTGATGGGGTTTTTGATGATCTGTATGTATGTCATCAAATTAAGGCAATGTGCGGACACTCATAAATGGCATTTTATGCTACAAACTGGTCACTTTTTCACATTGTTTGGTATTTCTGGCATATCTTACAATTAGTTTTTCATTCCTTGATATTCATCTTTGTCATATAATTAATATTACTTATCTAATATAAATAGGATTTGTTTCTATTCAAATTGTAATTTTAATCTTTTGTAGGATTTTTCTTATGAACTGCTGTTGTAAAATTTTATTTCTGGTAGGTATGCTAAAAATTCAAATTGTAAATCATCAATAAGGTAATTTTAAAGGTTAGTAATGCTGTTGGTGAACTAGTCATAACCTTTCTTATATTATTTCTCATGATGGGATGCTTTCTAGAAAATTCCTTTCTGCTGATAAAATTTGATGCAGTGAAGAGTCATTCTGTAAGAATGCATCCAACAAGTGTTTAATGATTTTGTATGTCAATGCCTGGTTTATGGGTGTAATCTCAAAGTTAGCTATTTTTGAGGAAACCCTGTTCATACTGTACAAAGATTTTTCAATGCATGCTTCATTAGTAAACAAACTTTTTGTTTTAAATTAAAAGAAATATTTTTGTTAAATTGTTTACTTCTATAGTGAAAGTATAGCGTTTCTAATGATTACTAATTAACTGTTGTTGTAATCATTAAAGTTAGGCATTCTCATTGTCATGTTGCCTTGAGATGCCTTCTATTATGGCTTTTTTCTGCCTCTCATCTAAATTTCAGTCATCAGCCATTGAGGAAAAGGTTTAAAATGAAGTGGTGTTTAAGTAGTTTGTAAGTATGTTATATTGTCGTCATGGTTCAGTAATTAACTGCTCCGAATGACTTGGTTGTAGTGCTTGAATTTTTGGTATAATTTTGTCTCCATTATTTTTTTTGTACATCTTACATGTTAATGGTGAGAAATGACTTGTTGCTGAGTTTAGAGAGTCCTCTTATTAAGTTTTGATTTTCATTGTTGTAAATTGTCAACATTTTTATTTGGGCCAACCAAATTCCGGTGCCAATATCACCGGGTGCACCTTGCAGGTACTACGAAGACAGGTACCGTGAGCGTGATCGTGAGAGGGAGAGAGAAAGAGAAAACAACCGCCGTGAACCAGAGAGGGAACGGGACCGAGAAAGAGAGAGGGAACGCCGGGAGGAGCGCGAGTCATCGCACCGAAGCTCTCGCCACTGAATTCTCAATGAAATGGATGCCTCAACGTCAGCCCTTTCCTGTGCTCAACTGTCTCATCCTTTAATATTTTCTCTTCTCATGGTGTTCATGAGGTTAAGAATCTTCCAGCAATGGTGTCACTTAACTGTAAGATGTACATCTAAGAAGTTGCACCTCAAGTCTTTATTAAAAAATTTCCATTTATGGCAGCCATCTTAGCCTGTTCCTGGTCATCTCTTAGCCGTTTAAAAGTAATGTTTGGAACATTCCAGCAACATGTTTCATTAGACTTCCTGTACCTTGAAGTTTTTACTTTTTTGTATGCTAACATGATTAAAATAGCTTTTAAAAGTAACAACATCAGCCTAGTGAATCCTATTCTTTTTTTTACATCTTTTGAAAAAATGTCTTTAATTTTGCTGCCTAGGAAGACATTGATGGAGAAATGTCTGTTGACTTGATGGCACCCATTAGATGAAAACTAATGTCCTATTGAAGTGTGTTTCACTTGTAATACTATCATTTTCATCACTAGAATAGTTATTAAATGTCCAAATAGAGGTGTTACTCCAATGTATGAACAAGAAAGAAGGCTGTATTGAAACTGAGAAGATTGAACGAAGATTAAAACAATAAAGAGAGCATAAATTTCCAATTGCATTGTGTTAATCATTAAACTCATCTTGTTTTTTTATTAATTTGTCATTCTGTAGGCTTGTGTAATTTTTTAAATATTGTTAGGTACCTGCTGGTCTGTAAGATTCTCATAAGTATGATGTTTGTTTTTGTAGTCAAATATGTGTAATAATTAAAGCATGGAAATCATGTTTATCATATTTAATCGCTGTAGTTTGTAGTTGAAAAAGCTTTTATCAATGGTTCAGTTTTTTAGATAATAAATGAAAAATCAAACTCATGGATCAGATATTGAAGTTATTTCTAAAAATTGTTTAATATGATTATTGCTTGATATAATTAAATGTACTTTCAATGATATGAAGAGGTGAGGCTGTGAAATTTCTTTAAAGTTACATAGCTTTATTAAAACTGTAATTTTAATAAATGAAAAAGATGGAATATATTTTTCTACTCAGGAGTTTAACGAGAAAACACTGTTGCTCAATTTTCATAACTGGCTGCAGGAAATAAGCAACGGAATTTGAATTCACAGGTGGCAGTCATTCACAGTCATCTGATTAATCCATTAGGACAAATGTAAGTAATGGGTTGAGTCTTTCTTACTATATCATCTACATAATCTTTAGTTTGTATTTAAGAAATGGTATTCTTTCATGAAAAGGTAAATCTGAATTGTGAAACTAGTAGTAGTAATTTCATTTTGTCTACATTCGTCAGCAGTGATAGGGCTTTCTAATGCAGATGTCACATATTTGTGGAATGATGGCATTTTATGTATGAGATTTTATGAGAGATACATTAATTTCATGAAGCTCATTTTTCTTGTCAGTTTGTATATCTCTTAAGTTGATGTAAACTTGTCCGTTTTCTATTATCAGCACATTCTTCGATCATTCACTAGAGTTTGAAATATCAATGTATTGTTAGTGTGCATGCTTCATATTCAAGGGAAAGCATTACCTTTTGTAATTTTTGTGAAGTTCTTTGTATTAATTGTGCAGGTAAGTGTGTTGGAGATAAATGCATGTGTGTTTATGGGGGACGTTGGTTTGACTTAAAGGAATTTTAGTCTTAATTCCTTTCATTTAAACCACTGAAACTCTTTCTGTCATTATGATTAAGTCTTCAATCAATCACATGATTTCTAGGAATATGTTATTGTATTTGTATAGGAATATTTATTGTATATTTTATTCAAAAAGCTTTTGATGAAAAAATATTGACACACTAATGTGGATCTATTTTACTTGTCTATGGTGTATTGTTGTTGGAGAGAGAGAGAGAGAGATCATTCAGCCTCTAATTTCTGTGGAAGCATTTATACTTCTATAAAGATAGTTAGGAAACAGGTATGTTTCTGGTATCTCTTTGCTAAATTTAATAATTCTGGCCTCTGTTAGGTATCAAAGCTGTAGACGTATGTTGTCTTGTTTGGCTTGAATGATAAAGATGTAAAAAGTGTATTATTATTATTTGTTCTTGCAAGTGTAAAAATCATATTCCTTGTTTTTGTTATTAAATTAAGTTCAATGCTTAAGTTGATATTGCAAATTGTTTCTGTGAAATGCAGTTTCATTGTTGTTGGATGTAGGGTAATTTATATAAATTTTGAATTGTTTTACGTTTAAATTCCTCTATTGTTAGAGCTGTTTCTTAACAGCCATTGCTTTCATTTAAATGATCTACTATTTCATCAATCTAAAGTTAGACTACATCTGAGTATTCCTAATATTGAGGACTTTTTCTCATCGATATAATCTCATATGAGATCATTTAAACTGAAATTAGTTTAAATGTGTCCTTCCTTATAATAATCATGTTTTTCGTCTTAGATGGAAGGACTCATGAGATAACAAAAAACTGGCTATAATTTCTTCCCATGTAGTATCTTGCTTTCCTTTTAATCATTTTTGAAATATTTATGTCAGATAGACCAAATTATCTTCTTCTAAAGGTACTTACTATTCATACACTGCTAGTGGGTGTAACTGCTTCATTAAGCTGAATTTACTGGCGATAACTCCGAAACTACTAAAGATAAGTTATACTCCAAAGGGGCAACTTACTCTTTAATACAAATATTCACATAGGCACATATATATTTAGTTATATCTTTCTGACAAGGAAAATTTGAGTGTTTACTTTACAGCTGGTTTTTGTTTCCTTAACTAAATTCTCATCTGAAATATTTATCTTGATAAAGAATTTATTATTATTTAAAAAATTATTTGGTCATATAGTCAACCTAAGGTATCCTTTTATTGATTTTGTTCACTATACTGGAATACATTTCTAAGTAATTCTATCTGTGACAGCAAATATAGTACTGTAAATTCATTTGAACCCAAATTATTTTCAAATCTAAAAGATTGATGTAAATAAAAAATGATAAAACAACCTAAAGTATTGAACTTTTGGTGCGCTTCCTTCATGCCTTACTTGTTTTGCAAAAATTTGTTTCTTTCGATTTCTGTCAAATTACTTCACTTTTTGAAATTAGGAGTCTTGTTACTTGCTTCAGATTGGAAATGTTACTTTTAAGAGAAATATGGTAAGATTATTTCTGCCATTTATGGTATGAAATTGAAAATGAGCGTACCCCTTGATGTTTGAGTTGTACATTGTTTTTATAATTCAAATTTGTAGTAATGATTGCATTTTATCTAGTAAGCTAATGTAGATTCTTTTGGCAGTCATATGTTAACTCTAAGAGAGGAAAGTATTGATAAATGTTACTGGGGTTGTGTGCAATTAAAGAGAACTAACTGGGTGTCTTATTATAGTGATGTATTTTCTCAATTTTTATTTTTGTTCCTGAAATGTTATTCAGACTGCTGGAAACTGTTTTTGATATCAGTTAAAAACTATGAACTTCCAATTTAATGTTTGTAACCAGACTAAGGGAAATTAACTTAAGGCGAAGAAATGGAGATCAGTATATATGTTTTCTCAGAATAGTGATGGTTGGATACATCACTATTGCTTCGATCGAAAGGTTTGATGTTATATTAATGAAAATAAAATATATTAGCCCCATTTTTTGACACATCGTAAAAAAGGAAACGAGTTTACTAGCTGGAGTAAAAGAAATACTTTTTACTAAGCTCACTGCTATTAATCTTTTGTAATGGTTGTATTGAATGTATATTCCCCAGCCTGATTTTTATTCTTATTTGTAGAAATTTTATAATTCTTGAAAGGAAATTGGAACATGGTTCTCATAGTGCAAAATAATGTTAAAAACCTTTGGTAAACTTTGGAAGAAAGATAGGACGTGAAGCTCTGGCTGAGATCTATACATTTAGACTTAGGATCTAAAAAATCTTACAAGATTAATGATTAGATAAGGAGTTTGATAATGATTGCTTTAAGTCTTAAGCAAGCCTTATTTTCAGAATACTGGTGATTCTCTTGTAGAAAAACAATTGCAACTATTTACTATGAATATTGTTGTTATCATTGAATAAACAAGAGTATTGTACTTGAGGACTGCTGGAGGAATTCAGTTTTACCAACTTTCATTCTAAAATCTTACTTTCTGATAATTAGTATAATTTTCTGTCAAATAACATTTGTTGAGGGTTTTAATATGGTCATAAGTATGTAAATTAACCATGTGAGCTCTAATTTAAGAAGAGCTAATTTTTTGTCAAAGAAAAGTTTACTTAAATAGAATAAAATGTATGTATACTTAAGAAGATGTGCATTATTCTTGCACTTTGAATTTATAGACTGTATTGATGAGTAGCTTAAAGTTATCATTGCATTTGCTAATGTGTTGTGTATGCATACTCTGTTAATCTCAGTCCAGAACTATGGCATATTCATGAATTAATTGAGGATAAGTTAAAAGAATCTTATTTAGTAAATTATCAAAATACTGAATTTCATTGCACTGTACCTGGGGTTATAAATAATCAGCATACATTTTCCCAATATTATTTCATTCTGTGGTTTAGTAAATTGCTGTTATATTTTCGTATCAAGGTATTGAAAGTCTGTAGAAAAATTTGATAGGAAAAGAGATCAAAACCACTGGAAAAAGATTTTGAATAAGTTTTATTAAGCTTAATATAAAATGTTAGTTTAAAATTATTAAAAAAAAGGTATTTTTTCCATGAAGTAATGAAAAGTAATTATTATGAACTGTCTAAGAATCCATGACTTCTTGTTCTCACAATCTTTGAAAACCATCTTTCATCTTCTTTGTTATATTGTGATGTGGTTTCTATTTATTATTCATGTCAGGCATATATTAGAGATGAAATCTTTGACCATGGTTTCAGCATTCAAATCCATAGAATGGTTGATAGTAATTTTCATTCTTCTAATGTAAAATAGAAAGTATGATACATCATATAGCATTATTTATTTCTGCTGGTGGAATCTATTTACTGGGCTGTTTGCTTGCAACTCTTAGGGTTTGAGTCTAGACTAGGTAAATGCTATTTTTCGTATTTCTGATAAAAGGAGTTGATTTAGGACAAGACAAAGAAAACGTATTGCAAAAACCAAAAAATTTAGGCCAAGAAATTAACACTTAATTTTTTCCTGTTTATTTTCTTTAAAGCAAAAATCAACAAAGGTAGATATCATTCATAAGCCTATTAGAGAAATATTGATACATTATTGAAGAAGCCCTTGAATTATTAGAAAATCCAATTGAGTCTGAAACTAGCTATAGAATTCATGTTGTCTTCAATTTCTTATTTTAATGGTTGTTTACTTATAGATAGCTCAATGCCAGAGTGATTAAGGTACCATGGAATGTTTTAAGTTAATTGAACTAATCATTAACTTTTATTATTCTTGAGATGTAACATATTGGGGGGATTAAAGAAATCATTCAAATTAAATTTAAAAATTCATATTAAAATTTGATTATTTAAATAAACATTTCTAATAACTTAATAAATTAGAAAATTCATGTGTGACAAAATACCCAAATGGATAAGATATGTTGATGCCTTCCATAGTCTGAAATAGATTGATGGAATATCTACCTGATTCTATGACTCCAGAATTTTCTGTATTACCATCCTATTATCCATTCATTTATTTATTTATTTAAATTTACACTGCAATTTGGCCTTCTGACCAGGTGGCAGCGTTAATTTAGGTCAACTTCTTTAAGTTCCTACTGCTATTTTTATTTAGGGGTAATAATTTTGCTACAATGCCAAAGCATATTATTTATATTTTTAAAAATGTGTATGGTTTGTACAAAAGTTGAAACATTTTTGAAAGATTGGCTAACTATCCCCTCAAACCTTGAGTGCTCCTATCCTAACTTATCATGTTCCACTTCCATTAGGTGCTCCTTATTTTTCTCAATCGGATGCTTGTAATTTAATGACTTTCCCATTAATACATTTTACTTAAAATGCCAAAAATTTGTCATTCCAAATGTGAGCTCTGATGTTTATCTTTATATTTTTACACCTGTTATGGATATTTTTATCCAAATTACTGGGAAATTAACAAATGCTTGGGCACTTTAGATGTGTTTCCTGGGGAAATGGCCGGCATTCAAACGATTAAGATTTATTGGAGGGAATGTCGGAATGTCAGTCAAATCTTTTTCTCTTATGTATAAAATTGATTGTACTTTATTTTACCCCAAGATTAAAATGAACAGATTAATCACATTGAAAGTTATTTATATGAACCTTTTATTTTGTTGTTTTTATTCCAAAATATTTGGCATAGTAATGAAGTTGAATGACTGATTTTAAAAATACCCCATAAGAAAATCATAAATACTTCTTTTTCTGCAGATGTTTTTTACGTAGATGTGATTTGTGCTCTGCTGTGATGAAGATACCTGCTGTAAATTGCAGATTATTTGATTATGTTTAAAAATAACTTGTTACCAGGCTCAATGATGCTTACTTTAAATTTAAAATATATCATTTTCTAAAGTTAAAATTTTATTGTATAAAAAGAGCCAGTTACTTCAAGTAAGGAGTTATTAATGAATCCCTATTACTTATTATTAATTTGCAAAGCTATTTATTTTACTTGGGAAGTATTAAACCACATTTATTTCTTTTGCAGGGTGTTGAAAGCTGACCAATATGTGTGGGAAAGAAAGGTAAGGTAGGTAGAGAAGAATGTGCAGCTGTTTTAAATTAAGTGTCATTCCCTCTGGTGAGGATATTAATGTAGCTTTTATTAAATGAAATCTGATTCATTGAAAACTGTTGGTTGATATTTTCAAAACAAAATCATAACTTCATTTAAAATAAAAACGGGTCAATGTAAGAAATAAGAAAACAAAGATCTGAAAATCTCACTATGTAATTAAGTCAGTGGTTTCATGATGAAAATTACTGAACTAAAATTTTGCCCATAGCATAATGCTTAAATATTCTCAAAGGGTACTAGTTTTAGCTCTCACATTTGTTTCTGTGTTATGGAGAAACATTGACAATGAACAGGAGGTCATTGATTGGGTTACCATATGACTAATATGAGACCCTCATTCTTTGATAGTCTTATCTTGTCCTGAGTGCAATTTTGGTTTGTTAAATTTTCTGCATTTATGTTGCCACATCCAATGTATTTTTAAAACAATTGTAATAGTGCTATATTTTGTATTTTATTATGATTGAAATGTCATTTAATCATCAGTTTGCTACTGGTATGCTTACAGTCTAAAGGCATCAACAATAAAACATTGCAAAGTAAAAGGCAACAGATATTCCTGTTGTTAGACAAACATTTTAGGAATGTGATGTTCAAAAGTCGACAAAATTTAGGAAGGATATCTTAAAAGTATTCATTACAGTGAACTCTCAATTATCCGGGATAATGATGGGGAGAAGGTGCACAAATAATCGGGATAAATGGATAATCCAAACTAACTTTTTTATAATAATCATACTTTATGTAGATAAATTATTTTATTTGCACATCTGTTATTTTCAATTGTTTCATGGACCTAATAAGTGTCTTCATGTGATCATGAATCCTTTTAGCAGTGATAATAACATTGTCTTAGTTCTATTCCCACTGCTGTATGGATAGGTCTAACATAAGTTAAACGCAATAATAATTTTGTGTTTAATATTTTTGAAAATGACCAGGGGAAATATTAATGAAAAATAAAAATTGATGCAGGGATGATCGGGAAGTTACCATACTGTACTTTCATCTTGATTAAGATGATTATGATAGTTTAAGTTGCATATTCCTCTTCTAAAGTTAGTTTTGTAATATTTTAATTTCTATACATAATAAAAATACTGTTATATTACTCTTAGGTTTTGTCCATGTTCCATGTACTTTGTGATTGTATTGAAGGATTTTCTTACAACCCTCACTAATTAGATAAATGGTTAACCTAGAACATTGACAGAGAAATCCATAAGTTGTTAATGAAAGGTAAGCTTTCCAAAAAAAATTAGCATCACATTTTTTACTTTCTTGAGCAAATATTTTGGAATTGCCTGCTTCCCTACAGTTGTTTTCATCTTTGGGCAAAGGAAGCATCACCCATGGATTCATTTTGCTCTGAGATTGTTAAAGGATGAAATTTTAATAACATATTCTTGAAATGGAAAAATAGACTAAAAGTCTAAATGAAGTATTTACTAAATTAAAAATTTTATATAAAAGATATTCCTGAAATATTTAAAGTTTTTAACAAATTGTGGAGGCTTAATTGTCAATTGGGAAGTGCTTTTAGGAGTGTGATGTGACCTCATCAATCAATCTCTCTTGGGAAATATCCAGCTTGAAAGGCCTACCAGTTTTGGAGAACAATCAAGCTTTTGATAGTTTTTGCTCAAAATTTTTAGTTAGAAATGTCATAAAAGAGGACTGTGGTGTAAAATTGAAGCGGAGTTCAAGATTAGGCCAAGAATTTGATTTCAATCCTGTTGGTTGGGTGCATTTTTTCTGGTATAATGATTTATCTTTTTCCATATCTGTTTTGCTCATGAAACTGGTAGCTTAAAGGATGGGTGCTTAAATTTCCATAACTGTAGACATTGGTGAAGATTTATTTGGTGAATTACTTATCCTCTGAAAATTTCCTGGTTTTTCACTCAATATATGTAATATCTTAATATTAGTCATTTTTGCTGAAATATTTAAATTTGTTATATAATTATTTTCTGAATGTTATTTGTGTGAATTTGAATTTAGATTAATATTTAATGTGTGAACTTGGGTCTTGGTGTATAAGTTAGAAATAACAAAAACTGAAAAGGGATAGTGAAAGTGTGTCTGCTATACCTTACACTGAACTGGTTTTTTTTAATCTCAACATTTTCCATCAAATATTGGATGAATTACTAACTTAAGAAAATTGGTTTCGATTGACAAAAAGTTGATTTTCTTGATATTGTATGAGCTAATGATCTTTGATCTATGAAAACATTTTGTGCTGTCTACAACTGAAAGCTGGTTGGCACTGAATGTTATCTAACTTGCAGGATTGTTGTTCAATTATCAATTCTGTAACAGTCATTGAAATGAGTGAACTGGTGAAGGTATTTTACTACATGAATATGCTGTCAATAACTGTGAAATCTCTGATTTTGTCATAAGGTATCTTAATTTAGAGAAGATTATTCCTTTATGGAAAAGCTACTGCAGAAATGATTTGCAGGAAAATGATCTAGAACCAGAACATTGATGGGGTTGCATTGCCAATTAGCATGGATCATATCTGTAGATATTACTGTTTATACTCATATGAAATAGCATTTGTCAGGTGAATCACTGCACTTGACCAGAGCTAGAGAAATTCCTATTTAAAATACTGATAGCCTTTAATGTAAGACTGCATTTAATTTTCTCATTGCGAGTTTTGGTCTACCTTTATGATCATTTTTATTTTAGGTGGATATTGATAGAAATTTTTCTTTTTTCACAGGGGTTCATGATTGAACTTAAAAAAAATATATATTTTTCATAAATGTCAATCTGGAGGTGAGTTAATCATAGTAGATGACTGTAATAAAATATATCAATGGGCGATAGCTTGTCTTGCTGGTTTTTGAGTATGCCTCCCAAATTGTATTATTTTGATACAATGAACAAAATCCCTTGTGTGGACCTAAGTTCGTGAGTTTCCTTATTATTTCATTAAAAATATCATTGAAGTATCATTGAACGAACTACTTCCAAAACCACCTGTTAAGGAAGTTGACTGAACTGATAATTGAGTTCATGCCTTGTATCTAGGTCTTTTCTACCTTCAGCCAATAATTAGCAAGGAATGATCTGGTTTTGAAAACATGCAATTTGTGATTAATGGTAATTGAAAAATTTTAATGTTAAGAGTCAGATTTCTGTGTAAAATTGTAAACAACTAAAGAAAAACTAATTGTAATTATGGTGCAAAATCCAATCTTGCATGCACTTCAATAGTGCATGCAAGATTGGATATATTGTCTAGCTTCGGTAGGTTAACTTTCGTTCGGATACTCCATGTTAAATTGTAATTCTGTAAATACCTCTCTGATAGAAATCAAAACCTTTTTTAGAATCTTCAATATTGTTGTTAGTCATAGTATGTCATGGAATTCCAGCAAAAAATGAAAACTTTGGACATGAGACCAGTCAATCGAATTAAATACTAATGGTTTCCAATACCAATAATTTTGTTGAAAAATTTATTGTGGCAACATCTTGTGCAAATCTTGTGTATTGAGATGTCGCATCACAGTTCTGGTGCCATACAGTTTATACTGCTCTTCTTTGTTACATTTAAGTAAATGTCTTTTAATGTTGCTCTATCCACTTCCACCTCTGCAGGTGTTACAGACCTATCTAAGTGCCAAAATTCTCTACCCCTAGTCACCCAGGTTAAGCATGTCCCTTAAGAAATGAAAAACCAATTTTTTATTATTATACTAACTTGGATTTTAGTTCAAAAGAAGTCTGTCACACGATCTTGTCATTTTTATAATTGTAGCTATTATGCCGACATTTTCCCCAGATATTTTTTACTGCTGTAAATATATTTCAATGAAACAGTACATTTTGCTAGAATGAAGACACTATTAGTTCATTTTGTAAACCATTTTAATTCACATAATTATAGTCAAGCCTAGATTAAACTCTTCATTTAAAAAATAATTTCTGATGTAAATTCTATCTTTAAATTATTACTGTCATGTCATGGAAGGTTAAAAGAATAGTTATCAAAATTATGATGAATGATCCACCCTAACCTTGTATATTGACTTGGCATTTGGAGGAAAAGCCTTAAAATACTTTGGTTGATTTTCATTTGACTGAAAAATATAATTTAATAAATTGATTGCCTTCAACAAAATGTTGCTTTCATATAAGATAAAAAAGTGAAATTAAGAGGGTCTAATGAATTAATCAAATTGATAAACCTGTTTATATGATATATGTATGTACAAATATAAGTATTAGCTGTGTGTAATCAATAAGGAGGAACAGTAAAACAAAATGAAGAAGACTGTCTAGGGAATGATCTTAAAACATTAAGAATGTCCAGAAGACAGATGGAAATCTGCGATTACTAATTTTATGGGGATAAAGGCGACGTAATGAGCATGGATTGTGTTAATTGGTATGGTCAAGTGTTAACTTAGGCAAAGGAATTGGATAAGAAGGTGAGTAATATCTATGCGAAGATATTTGAAATAGTAAAGGAAAATGGTTGCTCCAAAATTGTAATTTGTGGTATTACAATGTACAAAAATTTAATCTCATCACATTCTGTCCTCAACTTATTTCTCTTGGTATCTGTCTGCACTTGTACCCTACAAGCCACATTTTTGGCGTGGCAGCGGATTCATGCACCATAATTCTATTTTCCTTATCCGTTACTGTTGTAAATCAAATAAGACAAAGGTATGCATCCCAAAGACAGGAGAATCTGTTGGCATGGCATATGTCTTGAAGTCTCACAGTTAATTAGCAAATGCCTCTCAATAATTTTGGTATATGAAAATTTTACTTCTATAAAATTTTAGGATGTTACTTCCTGCATCATGAATTGTGTATGCAATTTTAAGAGGATGAGAATTCACTCCTAAATTGAAGGTTTAAGAATCTTACAAAATTTATATTTAAATCTTTGTAAAAGCCAATGCTGAGTGTTTTACGTTTTGTTATAATTATTTTATTAAGCATTAAAATTTTTGTTTGGCTTCTGGAAACTAAAAAGGGCAATATTTTATTTTCACAAGCCATTTGTTATTAACAAGGAAGGAATTTATTTTGAATTTGAATCATACTAGATTTTTAAATGTAATACTCTTTTCAAACACAAGGTTAATAATGAATAGTTACCCTTTTAATGGAATACTGCCAGCAGTTATTGTGAAGCTCATTACCAAATCTGAGAGACATTAATCCTATTATAGTATGTAATCATGTTTATCCCACAACATCAGTTGTCCCTCATTCTCAATGAGTAATTTGAAACTAATGAAACAAATTTTATTGCTAGTACATAAAAAACCTAGATGGGAATATTAATTATATTATCTATCTTATTATAATAAGAAAATATTGAGTAAAAATATTGTTTATCGAAGCATTGCTCTCATTCTCCAGTTTTTCAGATCTTTGTTTTTCAAATTTCTTCTTGGTGGATTTTACATTTGAGTTGCCTAATCTTTATATGCTAAGAACTTCTGTTGGTATTCATTAAACTGACAGAACTTAAGAATTTCTTATCTTTTGTGAATTATTCTTATGAAATGACAGGGAATCCTTATCATGTCGTTTTTATACTGCAATTTCATTTTATTTTAGATAGTGAATTTACATGACGATCAATTACTGTTAAAATGTATTATTTTTCCTTGAATTATGCAACATTTGCATAGATCTTTTGTTAAATTTCTGTTTTCAAATAGACATTTTTGTTTATCACTAAATGTTTCAATATTTAAGAATATTTGCATGCTAAATGAAATGATTTTTGACATATTTTGGAAGGATCTTTTGCTGGAAGATACCATTTATTAATGTAAATAAAAGAAATTTTTTATTCTTTTGTATTCCTTGGTTTTATCTTTTTATTTTAGTTAATTATTTACTAATTTTATATCTCCTGTATGAAAACCATTCACATAGAATGGAGGACCCTGAAGTAAGACCTGATGATTGGATGTAACCCTATAGGTCTTACAGTTGTTTCTAATAAATTTGACTGAAAATGTGTGCCTTGATGGACCCCCCAAGGATGGCAACGCGCATAAAATATTAGGACCCAATCAATGGGGGGACTCCATGTTCTTTTCTGTCTGCCATTTGCCAGAGCCCTGATAGACTAAATCAAAGCATACCTGTTGTTGTTCAATAGTGCCACCACAGGAGCTAGCAACTGTGAAGAGACTTCAGGTAATCAGACTGATTAAAAGGCCAAGTTTTTTAGGGTGGTTGGAAAATGATGACAATATCAAGGATTTTCCTAGGAACTGCCAGTATCCTCAATTTTAATATTTTCTCAGCACTCTTGACCAGTGCAAATCAGACAATAGAAGGAAATTCCAGCCAAGGCAAACTGACAAAATGAATGTGATTTGAACCCTATAAAAAGTTGTAGATCATTTACTTCTCCAAGTAACATGCTGTGACAGCAGCTATCCAAACCTTTCACCCTTTCTCATCACATCATCCAAGAAATTTTATTCTTTTGACATTCTCTCATAAATTCTTTCATCAAATACTTATCCTATTTACCCCCTTACTTTAAATTACTCCTTCATCCTTGTGACATGAAAATGGTAATACTGTCTTACAATGTTACTATGCTAGCAAAACTAGCTGTGTAATATATTGCAAGTTTTTGTCAGATTCCATTGAATATACGAGTAAGCTAATTTTGAGAGAAAAAAATGCCTATTGGTTATTATCACTCATATAGACAAAGAGTAACCTTTTGGTATTTAAAAATATCAGTTTAATTCTAATCATCAATTAAACGTATCTGACAGACCATGGTTTTAATGAAGAGAAGATTACAAAGCAAACATAACTTCTCCATTTATATCATGAAGTATGCATTATTCATCCGATTATCAACAAAATAAGTTGGAGTTTAAATTATTTTGGATACTTGATGTACATTTTTCAATTCATCAAGTAATATTTCTACTCATTCAATTGCAAAAGTATTTCCTTAATTTCGTATTATATCAAATACTTATCTTTTGCTCTTGCAATGCTTTTCTATTTCAATGTCAGGAAGTAAACAACCTTCACATGATTATGTTACCTTTTTTCTTTTAATCTTTCTTTTATTTACTACCTGTTACACTATTTCAACCCTTAAATTGCCAAGACACCGATAACGTCACATCTGAAAAGAAATGTTGGCATGAATTTACAACCTTTTTTGTTCATCTCTAAACTGCTGTCTCAGCATATGGTCATAGGGATTTGATGTTAATTTCTTGAAGGCTTTCCTTTCGAGTGGTTGTAGCAAGACCACTAGCCGTTTTTGCAAGACTACTTCTGTAATCTTGCATCTGAAACAACACTAAGCATGAACTGTTTACATTTCTTTTGATCAAATTCTCATTTTATCTCTAAAGATTGTCTTTCTTCATATGGTGAAGTTGTACAAACTTATTATTTAAAAGGAATAACAAGTGTGAAAAATAGGGACATGACTGGGACTCGAACCCACGTTTCCCTTTTTCTGGTCAGGTATTATAACCACTGAACTACCATGCTGCATCTCTTCCACATATACACTTGTTATTCCTTTGGGATCAGCTGCACGACTTCATCATGTAAAGAAGTTCACCTTTCCTTAATCCTTGTATTTATTTAAAATTTTAATTAATATTTGAAGGGCTTTGTGTGACTGCCCCTAAGTGTTTACCTTGATTATTTTATTGTTAATCGGAGTGCTATGAAGAGGAACTCTTCATAAAAAAAATTGACCAGAACCATTTGTCAAAAATAAGACAACGTATGGAAAGACAAGTTCCCATAATCTCTGTCTCTTTCATCTCTCTTTTTCTACACTTTAATAAGTTTATAAAAAATTCATATGTATTGTCATAATATAATACATAATCTCTAGATAGACATCTCAATAGGTTCTTAACTGAATCAATACCATCTTTTCATAAACAATCTACGGTGCTCATGGCTGTAGTAGAAAAGTTCTGGCATAAACTTGAAACTCTTACAGAATGCAGTACAAGCAACAAAGCTGAGAAACAAGCATTTATATAATTTCAATAGCTCAATGAAATTAAGGTGTTTGTTTAATTTGGGACCAATATTTCATATTTTTTCTTATGAGAAAAATGCTGTAAAGTATAATAACACTCATATTTAATAATGCTTTCAGAGTATATTTTATGATAGTTTGCTGATATTATCTTAATGTACAATTTCAGTACAAATATTTTTAATAATTCATAGCTGTATGCTTTTTGATAAACATTTCTGATTAAATTTTTAGGAACAAATATTCAACTATATTAAATTAAAATATTTACTCTATAACTTGGTAGCAAAAGATTCTGTTATAGAAAGTATGCAGATATTCAAGTACTTGATGCTCCTAATGTTTAACTTCACAATAAAAAATAATTAAATAACAGTGATAAAATATTTAAATCATAACCAATAGCTAAGCAAAACTTAAATATACTACAATACAGCCAATGTACAAAAGAGAATTAAGAAATAGATATTCATTTCTAAAATGTAAACAAATTTTGACTAAATTTTCAAGAGCAGAATACCTTTTCTTAACATAAAATGCAAAGATTCAACTCAAAAGATCATTTATCTCAGCAGGTGATAAAGATTTGACTCCACTCAATGGTTTTAACTGAGGATTGTATGGCAACAATGGTGTTGTCACATTCCAACCAGAATTTGCCATGGTTGGTCCCTTCGAGTTCATTAACAGGGGGTCATTAATTCCTTGTCCAGGAGGTGACATGAAATTAAGATTGGTAGCATACGAGGGCTGGACATTTTTGACTGCACTTGGGGTGATGGGATTGATGGTTTCTGCCACTTTTGGAAATCCTTGCATGTTTGAGGTATTTTCCTTGCTCCAGATACTTGATGCTGCTGGAGAGTCTAAGTTGCTCCACACAATTGCCTTAGGGGTGCTGGAGTTGAGATTAGGAGGTGGCAGTGGCCGCAATGGAGATTGGACTGTACTAGTCTTGCTCATTTCATTTAGGTTCCTTTCTAGGAGACTTTTTTCCATATCTTTAGAAGTTGCTGCCTTTGAAACTTGAGGCTTTATTTCCACAGACTGCATCTGATTCATATGCATTTTTTGCTTGGAAAGTCTGCAGAGAAAAGAAAGCCATCAACCACTAGGAATTGAAACATTTTCTTCTTGCGTAATTTATGGAGTATAATTAGATTTTATTTATAAAAAGTTTGCATATAACTAGTAACATAATTTATCAAATCTTAATGAAAATAGAAAAAATTACAAACAAATGAAACAATATTTGGAAACTTAATAACTGGAAGCATAACATTTCATTTCTACCATTAGGAGTTATGAGGATTACTATGAGGGAAGGAATTTAATTTGTCAGGATGAGTGTATATAGAAACTATTTGGAAAATCTTACAAAGCTTTCTAACTTTGAATAGAAACCAAGGATAACAATACATAATGTAAATCTAAGAATCTGATTAATTTATTATTTGAGTGATTTTTTAATTTCATGTGATGTATTTACCCAAATTGCTGCTCAAATATGACACTAGATTCTCAGTACTGCAGATTTTGGAAAATAGGTTTTTATCAATTAACATATTCCTTTATCATGAAAATGCATTGAAATTTGTCTTCTTCACCATAACTGACTTTGCTTCTCTCTTGTTTATGGTGGTATACATTGGTGTGATTCAACTAGTTTACATGAACCTGTTCCATGAAGTTTCTGAGTTTGCCAAACCTATTCCTAAATATATCTGATAAGATAATACTAGGTGTTCAATAAGTTTTGTCGTTTGATAAGAATGACGCTGTTAGGTTCATTATATATTCGTCTAAAGATGGTGCTACTTTTTCATGAACACTTATGTAGTTTCATGTAGATCTGTCAATTCATTTGTATATTTACAGTTGTTCAAAGTTCATGTGTCACAGTATTTTTTTACAATGAAAAAAATTGAATATCGTGCAGTGATAAATTCTTCATTTTTGGAAGGTGCAGCACCAAAACAAATTCATGAACAATTGTTCAAAGTGCATAAGGACTCTTCACCTTCAATTAGAACAGTAGAAAGATGGTTTCCTGACTTTAAACATGGTTGTACAAGTCTTGAAGACAATCCACGTGAAGGACAGCAAAAAAGTGCATCAACACCAGAAATCGTAGCAAATATACAGGATATGGTTTTGGAAGATCAAAGATTAACCGAAAGAGATTTAGTAGAAGCCCTAGACATCTCTTTAGGCAGTGTGTGCAATATTTTGGCTGAAGTTTTGGGTTTGAGAAAGCTGTGTGCACAATGGGTGCTGCATTCGCTAACAATGGAGCAAAAGCATATTCAAATGCGACATTTGGAGCATTTTAGAAAGAATAAAAAGGACTTTGTGCATTGTTTCATCACTTGGGTCTATCACCATGATCCTGAATGAAAACAAGAGGCTAAAGAGTGGTGTGAACCCGATACTTCGGCTCCGAAGCAAGTTAAGGTCCAGAAATTGACCAAAAAGGTGTTAGCATAATTTTTTTGGGATGCAAAAGGAATTTTGTTTGTGGATTACCTCCAAACTGGTAAAACAATAAATAAAAAAAATCATTTTTCATCAAGACAATGCACCCTCTCACAAAGCTTATAAAACCATCACAAAAATCAGTAAACTAAATTACGAATTGTTATATCATCTACCCTATTTGCCAGATTTAGCTCCCTCTGACTTCTGGCTATTCTTACATCTCAAAAAATTCATGCGTGGAAAACGTATTTCATCGAATGAAGAGGTAATAGAAGTCATGGAAATGTATTTTGACAGTCATCCGGATTCTCACTTCAGGGATGGAATCCATAAATTAGAAGATCACTGGAACAAGTGTATTGAAGTTCAGGGAGATTATATTGAATAATAAAATGTAATTCAAACCATAATAGGGTTTTTTTTCATCGAACGACAAAACGTATTGAACATTCTAGCATACTGTGATGGTTTTCTTAAAGTCACGTCTAGAAAAAGAGGCAGGGAGAAGGTGATCATCTGAGATAATTCTGTATCCACTGAAAGCGTCGGCTTTGCAGGTATTCCACAACATGCTAATATTTACGTCGGACGTGTCTCTTGCGAAACTACAGCAAGTTTTTCAGTAGACTTTCTCACAAAAAAATTCCATAGGAGTGTTTTTTTCTGTGAGGAACTTTCTTATAATGCATTGAGCAAATCTTTCAAACTCAATATCTTCTCAACCTTACACTGCGAAATCTTGAATAGTGCGATCCGGCCTTGTGATGTTGTTGTTGGCAAATTCTTCAAAGAAATTTCCACCAAATACCACCGTCCGTGTGGAAGATAAGCAACCGACTTCAGTGCCTTTAGCCTCTCCTTCGACGAAAACGAGTGACAATTTGCCAGAAACTACTTACTCATAAATGGCTACACATCTTTAGACTGGTTCACTAAACAAAAATAAGAGGCTAACTGTCCCTACTGTTATTTCCATTTTTTGTGTGAATGTTCAATGCTTACGTAATAAGTTGCTTGAACTCGAGGCATTTGTGCGGCCTAAAAAGTACGACATATTGTGTTTAACGGAACATTGGTTACATCCAGACGAAATATTATTTAATTACAGGGATTTTCATCTCCTGAAAGTTTTAGTAGAAATGCAGCTAAGAATGGTGGAGTCAGTATCTATGTCAATGAAAATCTTGTTTATAAGCCAATCAATCTTTCCAAGTTCTGTATTGAGCTGCATTTCGAAGTTGCTGCTGTTCTAATTAGTGAGCTTGGGCTTATTAATGCTTCAATCTACAGATCTCCTAATGGGGTTGTCTCTATTTTCTGTGAACAGTTGGAGAAAGTTCTTTGTGTATTTTTTAGTTTTAGATTAAATATTGTTATCTGTGGTGACCTAAATATTGATATAAGATATTCCAATTGTAATACTTTAGTACTTAATAATCTCTTAAAGTCTTTTAATCTGCACATCACAAATTATGACCCAACTAGGCTTACTTCTTGCCTAGATAATATCATAACAAATTACAATAATGAAGTATATCAGGTTCAAGTTGTTAATCCTGATCTTTCTGATCATTATGCATTAGAAATGTCCCTCTATTTTCCTTTTAAAACTGAACCTTTTAATGGGGTTAGATCCATTAATATTGAGACTATTGATAAGTATAAAATTTATTTATCTAAAATTGAATGGTTCAGCATATTAACCTTTGCTGAGGGAAATATTAATTTTTCCATATTTTTTGATATTTTCATGAGCATTTTTGAGAACTGTTTCCCCAAATACTTAGTCAATTGTAACTCCAAGAAATATTCAAGGAAATGGTTTACAAAAGAACTCGAAACTTTGAGAGGAGAAGTCATTTCATTACATTGCCAGCTAAGAAATATCAATGAATCTGTTAAATTTCAGTACAATAAAACTAGGAAAGTATATAGGAAGCAAATTCTCATAGCCAAAAGAAGGTCTAACATTGATTATATTAATCAATCTAATAACACTGTCTCAGCCGTTTGGAGGGTAATTAATGGTGAGCTTAACTCTCCAAAGAATGTTCCTAGTAAGTCCATCACGCCTAATAATTTTAATGACCACTTTGTTACCTCCGTGGAAGATATCTGCTGTAAGTATCAGCCTAAACCCAATAATGCCTTCAACATGCTCATGAACCATCAAGTTCACTGCAATCCTTTCAAATGGACTTGGGTAATGCCAAATGATGCAATAAAAATTGTACAAGAATTTAAAAATTCTAAGAGCATTGACATTTTTGCAATATTTAGCTTTTTTATGAAGCAAATCATCCATTATATTGTTGAACCTCTTGCTACTTGCATTAATACCTGCCTACAATCTGGTATTTATCCAAACCAGTTAAAAATTTCAAGAGTTGTTCCTGTATTTAAAAAGGGTGACATTGATGATGTAAGCTGTTATTGACCCATATCTCTGATAACTGTGTTTGGCAAAATCTTTGAAACTGTGATTTATAAACAACTTTATTCCTATTTTGAGGAGAACAATCTTTTTTTTCAATCATCTCAGTTTGGTTTTCGTTCAAATACATCCACTGTTCACGCTGTTTCTCACATTGTTAAACAAGTATTGAGTGGATTTGAAAATGGAAGTTCTGTCTCACTCACATTATGTGACAACAAAAGCCTTCAACTGTGTGTCTCACACCATACTTATTCAAAAGCTATATCACTATGGTATCCATGGAAAAGCTCTCAAAGTGTTTGAGTCATATCTGTCTGAGAGGAAGCAGCTGGTAGATTTAAATAGAATAAAATCGAACATAGTGTATGTGTCAATCAGGGTGTTCCTCAAGGTTCCACTCTTGGGCCATTACTTTTTCTTGTCATGATTAATGATATGAGCAGAAATGTATCTACTGATCTCACTATGTATGCCGACAATGTGACATTTCTGCAAAGCCATTGTGATCCCTCTACAACCATCAACTCAACCTTTCTTGACCAAGCACAAATGTGGTTTAGTGCAAATGGACTTCATCTTAACCCCGATAAAACTAAACAATTGGTGTGCAGTCAACGTGATCTCAATTGTAATATTGAGTCAGTTAAACTATTGGGCATATATATAGATCACAAGCTTCATTGGGATAAGCATATTGAAGAACTCAGTGGCAAGCTTTCCAAGTGTCTCTATGTATTAAGGAAACTCAAGTATCTAATACCCCCCGAATGCCTTAGAAGCTCATATTTTTCATTATTTCATAGCCACCTTTGCTATAGCCTTATTCTATGGGGTAATGCAACTAATGTCAAGCACATATTTCTTTTACAGAGAAAAGCAATAAGAATAATGTCTGGTTTAACCTCTTGGGAATCATGTAAACCCAGATTCAAGAGTCTTAAAATCATGACTATCTTTAGCCAGTATGCATATTACTGTCTACTATATGTGAAGAAGAATATCAGTAATTTTAATTTAAGAGATAATGTGCATACTTTTAATACCAGACACAAGAATACCCTTGATATACCCTACTACAGGTTATCTAAATCTGGTAACCATTTCCAGGTTAAAGACCTTCAACTTTTTAACAAATTACCTCCTAACATACATGATTTGGACATAAAAAGGTTCAAGGTTTTTCTTTTTAATTTCCTCACTTGTAATTCTCTGTATACTCTTGATGAATTTTATAATTTAAGTTTGTAATATGATTTTGTATACTGCTGCTATGATTCTTTATTGTGATCCTTGTGATTGTTTCTTAAGATTTTGATTTTTGACGATGACTTTTACTTTAACATGTAAAGTTAATGAGACAGATAAAGATTATCATTATTATTATTAATAGCTTCANAAGATAATTATTATTACATAGTATCTGATAGTTACAACAAAAATATAATTTCATTTTTGGAACATAAAATACTTATTTCCTCTTAAAGTTTTGTAAAAATATTTTTTAACCACAATAAAAAGGGTAAATGTGAGAGCTTAAGACTGCAGTGTGTATGGTTGCATACTTCCAATGATAAGGACCTGTTCCTAAACTTAGTGAATCCCAAAAAGGTTGGTTTACAAACAGTTCATCTGACACAAGGTTCTTCAAATTCAAAATTCCCTTTTTGTCGGTTAGTTCTGAATTGCACTCATGATGTCTTAAAGTGATCAAAATGTAACATTGAGTTCACAAATAAAAAGTGTCATCTTCCATTGCAGGTGTTGTGATTTGCTTTAATGATACATAGTCATTGTGTCATTGTTCATGGTGAAACCAAGAGCTGGGGAATAAAATTTTCCACAAAATCAACTATGAACATATTTCAGTGAATAGAACCTTTTCATATTTCAATAATAGACCTTAAAAAAACACAACATGCAGACTCCATGTATGCAGAAACTATTCTGACTATAAAAGATGTATAACAGACTCTACATGAGATATAATCACTGTTACTGTATTTCAAAAATTTTATTCTTATGATTGTGAATTTAAGAAGACCCTACATTTTCCAAGGATAAATTTGGAAATTATCCTCAATGTATATAGTCAGGTAAATGTAGTATTTAAATATTTTAGTACGTGCATTCATCATTAGATAAATTTTGTCATTAAATTAATTTTTTCCACAAAGGAAATAATATTCTAAAGCAGTAGGGTGATGAGCCTCCCCAAAAATTTCAATGATAGAGCTACTTTTATACTTCATGCAACTTAAAACAATATGCTAAATGAGATTTTATGTAGAAAAGATTTGTGAGCTAGATTTTTTTGTAATAGGTTGATAACAAACCTCATTTTATCTTCAATGGAGAGCTGAGGAGATGGAGATGCTGTTGAGTTGGCAGAATTTCCACTAACATCAAAGGTGCTAGAAGTACTTCTTGATGGAACATCAGGAGTTTCATTTTTGCTCTTCAAGCTATCTTCAATTCCCAGACCAGAAAAGATGGAGTCAAGGTCAGATTGGGATTTGGAGACTGGTACCAAATCATCAGGATTAGCAGCATTTAATGCCATTTGAAAGGCTGAGCTGAAAAGATTACAAGAAGTACAGATTTATTGGAAAAGCATGATTATGTGTAAATGCAAAGGAAATATGGACATAAAATATGTATATGCAAAAATGTTGATACTATTTTTGCATGGATATATAGGCAAAAATAAAAATGTTTCTCCTGAAGTTCAAAGTATCTAATCACATTAACTCAGAGAGACATAAAACAAATTTTTCCAGACTTAAAGCTACAAGACAAAAAAAAACCTTTTTTGATAAAACATTCGTTGCTAAATTAATAAAGTTTCATTCAGCATTACTTGGTATACATGCACTGAGCGTTTTTGTTCATGAATGAGATGAAATACCAACTTACTAATAGATTTCACATCTGAAACTTCAGAACCTCACGGGTAATTAAAACTTACTACCATGATAACATTCATACATGTTGACATTACTAGACTGAATGACATCTAACTTAAATCAGAATACAAAGATAATCTAACTTAAATCAGAATACAAAGATAGAGAAAAAGGAGTTTAACTTTGCAAAACAAGGCATGCTTAACAATTAACAATTTTCCACAGAATATTTCAATTTTGGCAAATAGGTTACCATGGTAGCATCATCAAACAGATCCAGTGGAAAATTACTGACTTTTCATTTTGGCAGCTTATTACTTCTTCTTCATCGCTTTTTCCCATGTGGTATGGGGTCGGCATTAATATGCTTTATTTTTCTTTTCCAGTTCTCCCTCTCTAGGGCGTCCTCCTATCTCCAGCCTTTCTCTTTAAGGTCTTCTGCTAACTTGTCCTTCCATCTCATCTTAGGTCGTCCTGCCTTCCTCTTTCCAGTTACCTCTAATTTCCCCATTCTTTTGCCAACATATCCATCTTTGCTTCTTTCCACATGCCCAAACAACCTCAACCTTCCTTCCTGTATCTTTTTACCCCACTTTTGTCGTTCCTCTGATAAAGTCATTTATCACTCTGTCCTTCCTTGTGACACCATTCATCCACCACAACATTCTCATTTCCGCCACCTCCATTTTCCTTTCCTGTGCCTTTGTTATAGGCCATGTCTCCGAGCTGTAAAGTAGCGCCAGCCTCACCACAGTCTTACATAACTTCCCTTTTATCTCACAGCTAACTTTTCNAGCAATAACCCAGCGACTTCAGACTACACAAAGAAGTATGGAACGATGCATGCTTGGAATCACAAGAAGAGACAGGAAATGCAACACCTGGGTTAGGAAGATAACAGGAGTGACAGACATCATAGATAAGGTAAGATCACTGAAATGGATGTGGGCAGGACATATTGCAAGGAGAAACGACAACCGATGGACAACAGCAGTTCTGAACTGGATACCAAGAGACGTGAAGAGACCAAGAAGACCAAGGGACCGACCGATGGAACAGAGACATCATTCAGTATTTAGGGGTAACATGGCAACGATAGGCTCAGAATAGAGTGAATTGGAAAGCGCTTGGAGAGGCCTACATCCGATGTCGGATTGAAAATGGCTGATTAGTAACATCCATCCTAGGCATCATGGGTTCGATTCTAGGAGACTCCAAAAATGGCTATTTTCCCATAAGAATGCATTGGACGGTTTTTCTTACATTTTGCCCCAAAAACGGTACTTTTCCTGTTTAAATGCATTGAGCGCATTTTCAATAATTGATTTAGCGTATTTTGCATTAAGATACAACATTGAAATTTACGGAGTGGGTAGAATGTTTTTTACTAATTTCATTTACACAGTAAGCTTGTTTTTCATTATGAATATAGTTCGGATGTAGAAACATCATTCTCAAAGTAAAAAGAACTGCATTCTTTTGAATGTTAAGTTTTAACTCTGGAACATTCTAAGTTGGGGCTATTTATAGTTCAAAGGCACTATTGAACGGAAAAACTATTCATAATGTTCATAAGAAAGTAAAACATCTGTAATAAAAAGACATTCCAAAAATATGGAGAGCATGAAGTAACGATGCAAAAAACATCTAACTGGATCTGGTCTACATCGGTTTTGAAAAGAAAGTGATTGACCAAAGATGTAAAAAAGAAAATTTAGAAGAATTAGGATCATAATAAAGAGTTATTGTTTGTTGTTGGGATATCTAGGAAGGAGTATTAAGTTTTAAGCTAAAAAACTGCTTCAGATACTAAGTAGTGCCACTCATTAAAACTTTGAAGTCAGTGTAAAAGAATCCTTGACTCTTTTAAAATTAAAATGTGAGACGTTAAACTAAAGATGGACCTAGACTATTGATAGAAGACTCGTACCTAAGATGCCCATGAGAACAGCTGGCTCTCGTGATGGTATTTCAGGAAGGAAAGGCAGAACTTCATCCAAGACCAACCATTTGTCCAAATGCTCCAGAAGACGGCCAATACATACAAGGCAATTAACACGTACCTTGAAGGAAGATTTTTTTAATTACACAAAAAAGTAGGTTTAAATTGCCTGAGAGTGGGGGTGACAAATAAAACAACCAAAATCATGATCACGAAACATTGTGGAATTTCAAAGGAATTAACAAATATAACTAAAAAGTATAATTAAGACTTTANTGGTATTTGGTCCACTCCCACCGCTTTTCCATTTTTCATCTTCCTCAACGCACCTTCCACTTCTGCTTTGCTGATGTCCTGTACCACTCCTTGGCTTGCCTCTCCGTCCTCATGGTGCCCCCTTGGGTTCTCCTCATTCAGTAGTTTGTGGAAATATTCTTTCCACCTTCTCCGGATCTTATCATCTTCTCGTAATACCACTCCTGATGTGTCCTTCATTTGCCTAATTGATGTTATATCTTTCGAGGCTCTATCTCTAGCTTTAGTTATCCTAAGCATTTGTCTTTCACTATTTTTCTTCTCAATTTCTTCATTAGCTTCCTCTATCGCCTTTGCTTTTGCCCTTGCCACAGCCCTTTTTGCATTTTTCTTTCTAATTTTATAAGTTTCCATGTCTTCTTGAGATCCTGTCAAATCCCACCTCTTCTTTGCTTCTTTATTTTATCTCTTTCTGTACCTCTTCATTCCACCACCACGTTTCCTATTCCTCTGGTGGCCCCTTTCCTGATGTTTTACCCAGGATCTCTTCTCCGGAATTTCTAATGATATTGCTATTTATTTCCTACCAATCCTTTACCCCTTCTGGTAACCTCAGTTCCTCTAGTACCTTTTATTTGAATTTGTTTCTTAGGGCTTCCTCTTTCAGTTTCCACCACTTGATCCTTTGCTGTCTTTGGTTTTTGTGTTTTACTTTGGTATCTGCTTTAATATAGCAGTCTGCCACCACTAGTCTACGTTGTTGCGTTACAGTTTCTCCATTTACTACTTTACAATTCCTATTTTCCTCCGACAGAGTATGTTGTCAATCTGGCTCACTCTATCTCCGCTCTTGTAGGTAATCAGATGTCCCTCTCCCTTCCTGAAGCATGTGTTGACAATAGTCAAATAATACGCCACCGCATGATCTATGATTCTCTCTCCAACACTTAATTGTCCATGCGCTCTTTCTTCTCTACATCACCTTCTTCCTACATGCCCATTTAAATCCGCTCCAACGATTACTCTTTCATTTTCAGGTATTTCCATTATTACCTGGTCGAGTTGCCTCCAGAATACGTTCTTTTCTTCCTCCTCACAGCCTGCTTGTGGTGCGTAGCCACAGACTATAGTGGTTGAGCCTCAGCCTATCTCAAGCTTGACACACGTAATTTGGTCACTCTTCCGTTCCACCTCATATATTCCTCCTTTTAGTTCCTTATCAACGATTATTCCGACTCCATTTCTTCACCTCTCATCTGTCCCACTGTAGATAAGCTTGTATCCTTCTGCCAGTTCTTTCGCTTTATTTCCCTTCCACCTGGTTTCCTGTATGCACAGTATATTCACCTTTCTTCTACTCATTAAATCTACTATTCCCTGTTCTTTCCATTCATCGTCCCAACATTCAGCATGCCAATTCTTATTTTCTGGGACTCTTTTTTTAATTGGACTAATTCTTTAGCCGAACCCGTCCTTGGTTCGGTAGCCCATGTCCATTTCTCACAGTTTCTGGGAAACATAACTGCGTGTCGTTTGCGGGGAACGCCCTAGCCATCATTTTCTCTTTTTCTGTCATATCATCAGTGGTTTTGGCGGGACTTTTTATGGCTGGATGCCCTTCCTGACGTTTAGCAGCTTATTACTATCACTTAATATTGAATGTGATAAAATAAATGACTTACGTTTGCTCTTGTTGAATAGAGCTGAGCTGGGTTATTTTGACTCTATGTTCAGTTTCAACTCTTTTCACCATATCATTGATCAGAGCAGCAAGTGCATTGAACTGGGGAAGAGATAGGCCATTTTCAACCAGCAATGGAAGCAGAAAAGGTAGCACCTTGGTGGCCATAACCTCCTTTGTGATGCCCAAGCGTTCATGATTCAAGGCTATCTTGTATATACCTAAGAATTAATAGAGAAGAAAAAGTTTCAATTTAATATCTCTCCTTCAATAATAAAATCTAAGGTGCTACAGCCAACATAAAGCTATGACTGAGCAAAGAAAATTTCTTTAATAATGAGTTACATGTAATCATTACAATGCTACCTATAGATTCAGGTGACCCTTCAATGTTTTCTGATGCTGGGTGCCTACTTAACCCAAACACGAGGTCCAAACTGAGGATCACTTTCAATGAAATCATATAAATTTCTCGCTAGATTATTTGGGGACCTTGATATCACAGAAGAGATAAATTAACTACTTTCCATCTTCAGTTGAATTAAAGCAATTCATAAGTAATCCATCGACATTATTTAAAAAAATCTAGTGCTTACAAATTCAATAAGCCTAGGTTATTGACTCTTTAGAAGAAAATTATAGCACAATACATGAGATTATTAAGGGCGAAACTAATTACTTGAAAATTCCTGATTGAATGACATAATCAGGCTATCAAAGGTCTTCTGAACTTAACAGGGATATCTATTTGATGGAATCCCAGTTACTTTTACAATTTTTACTGAACAGTGGAATCAGATTCAGAATTGACAAGGAAAAAGAGCCCTCCATTAGAAGGAGATAAACAACAAACAGAAATTTACCAAAGAACCACCCACTTTGGACTTAATTTGTTTCAGGAATCATTTCTGGTCTAAAGCAATTTTCCTCAATTTTTTCAAGAAAGCAAAATCTAAAAATAAAACAAACATTTAGAAATAGCACAAATATCTATTCTCACTTTTTATTGGGAAAAGTCTGTTCCCAAACTCTAATGCCAATTTCTAGATACTTGCATAGGAAATGTGCATAATTTAAATAAAATGACTAGTGGTCAAAATCTGACAAATAAAGTAGAAAGTTTGTATGTGTGTTTATTGTTTCCAAAAACTTCAGAACAAAAAAGTTGCAAAAGAGACTTGAAATGTCATGCTTTAACAGAAAATAGGCATTTTTTATGTATCCAATGGCCTCTTGTTTGATGTATGCACAATTCTTTTACATTATTAGCAGGCTTTATTTCTTTTGGAAAATAATTTAGATGGGACTGTAGCAGAAACCCAAGACAAGTACCATAAGAAAGGCATATAATCAATTGCTTTGTAATTTCCACAGGAATATAATTAAACGACCGGTTTCAGCACAGAGCCATCATCAGGTGAAGAGGATACATCACTTATATACGGGGGGTCCGTAAATGATGTATCCGATTTTAATATTTCACTATTCAGCTTTACTTAAGGTTACACTATACTATATACTATACTACACTAACACATACAAACTGAAATATCAAATCAATAACTTTTATTGAGGTTAATAAAGTCATTGGTAAAGTTCAATGTAGGCACCTTGAGTAACTCAAACGACATAATAGCGATATTCAATCTCCTACCACACTCTATGCTTCATTTCCTCATCAATTTTACCAAAAGCCTCTCTGATCTGTGCCAGCAGCTCCTGCAGAGTAGTTGTTAATGGAGGGACGTACATATTGTCCTTCACATTACCCCACAAAAAGAAATCCATTGGTGTCAGAACAGGGGACCTCGGAGGCCATTCCATAGAGCCTCCTCGCCCAATCCAATGCTGAGGAAGATGTTCATTCAAGTACGACTTCACTTTATTATGAAAATACAGAGCGGCACCGTCTTGTTCATAAATCCCGTCTGGAATGTCCTCCTGCAGCTGTTGCATTAATCATTTACTGAGCATGTCCAGGTAGATGAACCCTGTCACCGTTGATTCAATGAAGAAGAAGGGCCCGTACAGCTTTTCTCTAGACAATGCAGCAAAAACGTTAACCTTAGGACTGTCTCTTTCAGGTTCAACACTATCATAGGGATTTTTACTGTCCCAAATTCTGAAATTGTGTTGATTCACTTGTTCCGACAGGTGGAAGGTCGCTTTATCACTGAAGACCAACTTGTCCAGAAACGTGTCATTGACAGCCAGTTGCTCGAGGATTTTGCTGCAAAAATCAAGCCGCTTCACTTTGTTCATGTGTTTCAATTTTTGCAACATCTGCAGTCAATACAGGCACAGATGAAGTCATTTCCAAAGAACTTGCTAGACAGTTGTTTCTGCTACTTTGAGTTCTCAACTGGCATGCACCACAGATTTTTGTGGACTGCGAGCAAACGTCTGGCAAATGGCTTCAACAGTTGCAGTGCTCACTGGTGGTCTTCCAGCACTTTTGTGTTTGCACACACAGCCATCAGTAACAAAGCGCTCATACCAAGCAGGAATTGCTGGTTTACCCTGAGGGGTCTTCCCGTACGTCCCTTGAAACTGTCGCAGCACTGTGACAACAGATTTTGTTTCATGAAATGCTAACACACAAAATGCTTTCTCTGCCCCAGTAGCCATCTTGCCTTTCTGGCAAATGTAGCACTGCGTAACGGGAAGAAGGACAACTGGTGATTGTGTGCCATATTTAATAAACTGTATATAATTGATCTTTCAGCTAGTATGAGTATTGTATGTGTAACTTAAATTAGCAATGAATAACAGAACATTAAAATCGGAAACCCTGTATATTTGTCAATTTTGGAAGGAAGGGTGAGAAGAGGGGAAGAGGTTATATCCGGAGAAGTGTTTATATAAAGAGAGAGATATATCTCTTTATATAAACGCTTCTCCTGATATATATACGTATATAGGATACTAAAGATGAGGCGGAAGGAATAGCCTCACAGAGCCGGCGATTTTTTTCCTGTAAAGCCCTAGGTTTGGAAATAAGTGGCCATCCATCCTAGGTATCATGGGTTCGATTCTAGGAGGCCCCAAAAATTGCCATTTTCCCATAAGAATGCATTGGACGGTTTTTCTAACATTTTTCGGAGATTTCTTTCAGGTACTCCCTTAAAGCTGGGGAATTGAAATTTTAACTGCAAGTACAGGAAGTGATTCTCTTCCATGTACTGAAAAGAAAGCTCCCAAAATGATCGCAGGTTCCATGCTAGGTCAATGTAAAAAATTTAAAGGGTTTATCACAGGGACCAAGGAAATTAAAGGTACCTAATTGCTTATCTGAAGCAGATTACACACCTGCTCCACACATTTATCGTGGTCTCCCAGAGATACCGTCCCTTTCAAACTTTTGGGATGGGTGAAAAGCGTTTCCTTTTGACGTAAACAGATTGTCATTTTTTTCTAAAGCAGCCGACGGCATGGTTCCATTGCGCATTTTTAATTTGGTACACTTCTTGTAATGAATTATTCTTGAAACTATAGGAATAGTAAAAAGCAAAGATAAAACACATATATACATCGATGTAGGATCTGTAAGACGCTGTAAATATCCAGCAGCATATGACAGGGTGTGTATATATGCCTTACCAAACCTATTGTATATTAAGCTTGTATGCAAGCTACTTTTACTCGTATATATATTATATATATTTCGGGGTAACATGGCAACGAGAAGCTCAGAATAGAGAGATTCGGATGTCTGGGAGGTGGTGGCATTACAGAGGTCCATCATGAAGAAAAGAAATAACCCCCTACACTTCGCAACCTACAACTGCTGCAGCTTGAAGAGCGAAGACCGACTCCTGGAACTGCTCAATGAAGCAGAGAAGATAAAGTGGGATGTCATCGGACTCAGTGAAGTAAGAAGAAAA